>OU744255.1:21802500-22391678 GCA_916610215.1 Omphaloscelis lunosa
CACGTGCAAAAACATTGCTGGAATTATTGAAACTTGGTCACTTATGTTCCAGTGAACGACAAACAATAGAGTATATTGTAATGTTGCATGTTTTTACTTACGGTTTGGTTGTTAAAATGTTGGTCTTTTATCATACGTTCTCTCTAGATAAATGCATGATCATTGCCGGTGTGTTAAATATTCCTGAGGCTCTGTATTTCATTGTTATTGATATTTTCTGTAGATTTTCTTGTTATGACACTTACCTATGTCAAATGTTAAACTGTCAGTTTCTTTTTTTCTGTTTGGCTTAGTGTATGATGTTAATTTTTGGCTTATATAGTTTTAATTATTTTTATTGTTATCGCTAAAACATTGTATTAATTATAATTTATTTTTTATACTATGATTGTACGAAATAACTACAAATTATTAACTATTGTTCTAAATTTCATTTATGAAATTTACGCACTCAAAGAGGTCCGATTATATTTGAAGAAACCATTGTTTGAAAATGGAAAAGAATATTGATTTTGGAAACGAGCTGAAGGGTATAAAAGCAGAGGCCTTCAGAAGTAACGGGCCATTCTATCTCCGATTCTATCTCCGACTTTACTATAATAAAAGGGTCTGACTCTCTTACAATCCATCTTGGCCTGCCCTGGCCATTCCGGGGCTCACCCACTCCCTGCCGGAGCCAACTCTTCCTTCCCTCGGAGTCATCGACCCACCGAGGCCACCACCAGCCGTCAATCAACCCCTGCCGGAGCCTCCATCTCCCGAAGACCACCTCCCGCTGCAGGCCACCTCTGAGGCCTAACCTCCTAAGCGTGCAATGCCGATCAGTAGTGTTAAACTGTGTTTTTGTATTCCCCTTGTATTTTTAATTATATTATAATATTTAAATATATTATTATATTTTCCCTTACATTTTCCCCTTCTGGGAAAATGTAACGTTACAATTTGGCGCCCAATTCAGCTTACACACCCCCTCTTCCCTCTCTAAATTCTAAAACTAAACTTTCACAAGATTTTCAACTAAATTTTGGCGAACCTTTATTCATCCCCTCATCCATTACAACCTTTACTCAACACTTCTTTTACTGAACATACTCTAATACTACACCCCCACACACACTACGATTACCATTGTAATCGTCATCCATTCTTCGCTTGTAAGTGTTAAAACCATCGTTCGTTCGTTGGTCATTTGCAAGTTGGGGTTTGGCTTACTTTACGACGTTCTATAGGAGAATATTCTATAGACGTTACCACCTACTCTTTACTCTTTTCTTTACCTCACTACACTGCATCCCACACACTTGGTACATCACCACTCATTGGTAATCGTACCCAGTTTTCGCTTGTGTGTGTTAACTTGTCACTAGCAAGTTGGGGACTGGGACACTCCACGACGCCTGCAGGACAATATCCTGTGGACGTTTGTACAATACTGAACATTAATTTACTTTAATCATTACTCCATTTAGTTTGATTGTTACCACGGCTAGTGCAACTTGTAAGTAAATTACTTAAAAACTTATTTAAACCTAGACTAATATTTTTAAATCTTACACATGGATAGACCAATAAGATACTCGTACCTAAACAAACTTGAGCTTGACTACGAAGTTTCTATCAGAGCTGAAAGACCTGCTGAAACTTTGATAAACCTGAGAGATCAGATGACTAAACTTAGTCATCTTTTACCAGACAACATAAAATCCTCCCCTATACCCCTTTCCCTTGATCTATCGCAGGCGGAAACTACTATTAATTATATTGAAGATAAAATTTCACATATTGAATCTTCAGGAGATCGTAGTAGTATAAAGAAACTAGAATCATTCATGAATCATCTTTATTATCGTCTTGAACGTATTAGTGCTGTTCCACCATTAATTGAGTTATGCTCGAACTTAAGATCTCGATTTTTTTTACTTCAAAAACGATTTGAAGCTTTCGTTTTGGATCACATTGAAACTGAGGACGCGTTGGTGGAGGTACACAACCCTTCTGCTCAGGACCAATCTAACCCTCCTACTCAGAATCAAGCTGACCTTCCTTTCGGCCCTCGAATTTCTGAACCTTCTGAGGTTCTCGCTACGTCTCATTCGGTACCTCACACTACTGCAGTTTGGAGTATGTTACAGTCTTCCTTGATGGAACAAAATTGTCACTCGAAGATTTTAAAAGGTTTTCATATGATGGCAAAACATGTCCTAGGTCTTTTCTTCAGAAATTAAAGGAATTCCAGTTCTCTAGGAATATCCCAGATGCAACTCTAGTTCAGCATGCTTTCGAATTTTTTGTCGGAGATGCACTACATTGGTTTAGGTTTCAACATAGTCGGAATCCTTTGTTAACTTGGAATCGGATCCATCTTCTACTTATAAAAGATTTTGGAATTCAGGACTATGATTACAAATTATTAGAAGCTATTAGGAACCGTACTCAAGGGGCATCGGAGACTATTATTGTCTATGTATCAATTATGTTTGGCATGTTCAATCGTCTTTCCAAGAAACTAGAAGAAAGCGACCAATTGCAAATTTTACTTCATAACATAAAGCCTTGCTATTCAGTTTTCGTTGCGCTAAAAGATATTAAATCAATAGACTCTTTGATTTCAACTTGTCAGAGCTATGAAAAGATTTCAGAAAGAGATCTAAATTTTCGTGAGCCCAAATATACAGATATCTCGCCTTGCGGCGCGGAGTTTGCTTATCGTCCGTTTACTTCTAAAAATAACCTAAATCACTCTAACGCGATACAGAATAAAAAAACACCTTCTCCTTCACAATTGCCCTCTTTCTCACAAACTCTTTCCTATCAAACTCAAGATAAGGCCAAAGAAGAGTTTTGTTTTCGTTGCCGAGTTACGGGTCATTCTTTAAGAGCATGTATTCAACCAAGATACTTGATTTGTTTCAAGTGTGGTTTGAAAGGCGTGAAAATTTCTAACTGTCCTAAATGTACCCCGTCTTCTCAATCAAAAAACTAAATAGTGACTTGAATAGTACAGAGGTTCTATGTGACGAAGTCCGTTTGGCTATGAATGTTGTCAAGCGTGCACATGCACATTGTTTTTGTGTGCGTAACCTCGAGAGCGCTCAGTGTCGATCGGGACACGGTCCGGATCAGTAGTGGTTTTTAGTTCGCGCCAAATTGTTTCTCGGAGTAAGGTCAGCATGGCAACAAAACGAAGAAGACTTGTCCATAGTGAGTTAATATTTATTTATACGTTTTCAATTATAATGTTATACAAAGATACTTAATATAGCAATAGAAGTATTTATAAAATGAATGTTTTTTTGTGTTATATAATGTTTATATTACTTAATTATTTTGATTACATTTTGTTTTAGGGTCGAAACATGATAGCTAGTGTTTATCATTTTCTGCGAGAAGAATATGAATTTTCAAAATCATGAATGGAACTCAACTGTGATTTGTCTCATTTACGAGACATTACACGCCGTACAGCTGAAGCTACGGGTGTGAGCCAAAAAACAGTTCAAAGAATATTAAAAGAAGAGAAGGAATTGCCATCCACTTCATCAAAATTCACTTCACCTATGAAGAAAAGGAGAAAGCGAGATAATAAAGTGGATATAGATAATTTTACAGCCGATGTGGTTCGCAGTACTGTACAAGATTTCCATATTGTCCATAAAGAAATTCCAACATTAGCTAAGTTAAGAACAGCATTGAATGAAAAAATCGGATTCGAAGGTTGTTTAGAAACTGTTCGCAAGTTACTGTTGAAATTAGGTTACAAGTGGCGCAAAACAGAGAACAACCGTAAAGTCTTGACGGAGCGTCATGATATACAAATGTGGCGTTTAAAATATTTAAAAAAAATAACAGAGTATCGCTCTCAAAGTCGGCCCATTGTCTACACCGATGAGAGCTACGTCCTTTCGACACACGTGCGAAACAACACCTGGGCAAGAACTCCGTTTTAAAAAAAAATTAGCACAGGCACTCGCTTTATTTTAGTGCACGCGGGAACCAAGGACTGTTTTATTGAAAATGCTTCCTTGGTTTATAAGGCCAACTCAACAGCTGGTGATTATCATTCAAATATGAGCTATGATAACTATGTAAAATGGCTAAATGAAAAGTTGCTACCCAATTTACTTCCGCGCTCTGTCATTGTCTTAAACAATGCATCTTATCACAACACACGGGCTGAACGACTACCGACGCAATCTACAAAGAAAGCCGATATGCAGCAATGGCTCAGGGATAAGGGTATAGCATTTGATGAATCTCTTCTTAAATTGGAATTGTACGATACAATAAAGAAGTACAAAGCCCAACACGTAATCTACAAGATTGACGATTTTATGAAAAGCAAGGGTTTTGATGTCTTACGCCTTCCCCCTTATCACCCAGAATTAAATGCGATTGAAAATATTTGGGGGATCGTTAAAAATTACGTCGCATCTAAAAATATCGAGCAAAACATGACGAATACGGAAAGACTGATCAATGAAAGTTTGGGCCAAGTTAGCAGTGAAACGTGGCAAAAAACTTGTGCTCATGTTGAAAAAATTGAAAAAGACTACTTGAAATATTTTGATCTCGATTTTGAATTTATAATCAATGTACAAGATGATTCTGACGACAGCAAAACGTAATCGGAAATCGAAAATTTATCTGATAGTGATTGAAAATACTGAATAGTCCTACTTGTTTCGTTTCCATTCTGTAACACCAATGTTTAATTAAATGCCTACATATTCTTAATATTTTTGTATTTATTGCAACCTAATCTAATTTATTTACAAAATGTATATACTTTTAAAACCAAAATTTTATTTAGATTATTAAATCTCGACTTGAATATATATCAGATTTTTTTGCTAACGTTACTTACTTTTACACACACAAGCGCGCTTGTCGGGATACGTCACTACTACAGTTAAAGCCGAACGGACTTCGTGAAATAGAATATCTGTACTAAAACTGAAAAATTTAATCTTAGAGAATGGAGTCAGTGGTTAGACACTATCCGAAATTTTGTTTTGATATAAGACAACTTCTGCGATCTATGACAAAGAGAGGGACTGTAATAGACCTTTTATTAATGTATTCATTAACAACGTAAGTTTTTCGGGTCTTTTAGATAGCGGAAGCTGTTTTACCATTTTAGGAAATAATTCTCATAAAGATATTCAAAAGCTAGGGTTTAAACTATTCAAGTCATCAGCTCAAGTTATGGTTGCTAATAAAAAAAAATCATCGTCTTCTGGTTATTTCCAACTACCGTTGAGATATAATAATCAGACTCGTGTTATTAAAGCTTGTTTTTCCGGAGATATATCCATCTTTGATTCTTGGATGGGACTTCTGGAAAAAATTTGAGTTGTGTCCTAAAATACTTTCGCTTCAACTTAATCTTGATAGTAGAGATTTTAGAAACTCTGCTATTGAAAATAAATTAATGTTATTCGATCACCTTTCCTATAACCAATTAAATATTGCTAAAGATATTATTGAACGTTTTAAAGACATTTCTTTTGAAAAGAAGGGTAAATTAGGTCTTACTAATCTAATTTGTCATCGGATTAATACCGGTAACGCTTTACCTATTAAACAACGTTGTTATCGCCTCTCTCCTGAAAGACAAAAGATTTTAATTGAAGAAGTCGATAAAATGCTTGAATTAAAGGTAATTGAAAAATGTGAAAGTCCTTGGTTGTCTCCCGTTCTTATTACGCCTAAATCGAATGGTGAATGGCGTTTCTGCGTTGATAGTAGGAAATTAAATTCAATTACTCATAAAGATGCTTATAGCCTTCCCTTTATTTCTGAAATACTTGATAACCTTAAAGGCTGTAAATATTTGTCTAGTATTGATATTGCCAAAGCTTTTTGGGAAATACCATTACATCCTGAAGATAGAGATAAAACCGGATTTTATGTGCCAGGCAGAGGTTCATTTAGGTTCACGGTAATGCCCTTCAGCCTAACAGCCCTGCAACTCAACAAAGACTCATGGATCATTTATTTACTCCTGAATTCGATGATAAAGTATTCTGTTACTTAGATGACATCATTATAATAAGTTCCACATTTGTGGAACATATCTCTCTATTACTTAAAGTTCATCAAAAGCTTTCTTATGCTGGGCTAACTATTAACTTTGCGAAAAGTAAGTTTTTTCGTAAAGAACTCAAATACCTTGGCTATGTACGAGCAAGGACTACGAGCTGATCCTAGTAAAATTGAAGCTGTTTTAGCTTATCCTATTCCTACGTCTAAAAAAGAGGTTAGGCAATTTTTGGGTACATGTAGTTGGTTCCGCCGTTTCATTCCCAATTTTAGTTCTATTGCCTCGCCCCTATGCAAATTAATAATTGCCCCTATGCTGCTGGAAAGAATTCCCCAAAAACATTTGTTTGGAATCCAGACGCAATTTCAGTTTTGCCAAACTGAAAGAATGCTTGACTTCAACTCCAATTCTAGCTTGACTTGACTTTGACCTTGCTTACTTTGTTCACTGTGACGCTTCTAATTATGGTATAGGGGCTATGTTGGCTCAAAAACATAACAATGTTGAAGTGGTTATTGCTTATATGAGCAGAACTCTTAGTAAACATGAGAAAAATTATTCTACTACTGAACGCGAAACATTAGCTGTTATAGTTGCACTTGAACATTGGCGTTGTTATCTGGATAATGGTAAACGTTTTACAGTTTACACTAATCATGCTGCACTGAAATGGTTCCAAAATTTATTTAATCCTTCTGGGAGATTAGCACGTTGGACTCTTCGTCTATCATGCTTTGATTTTGATCTGAAACATAAGAAAGGAAAGGATAATATAGTCCCGGACTTACTTTCTCGTCATAAGAGTCCTGATACGATCACTTTTGATGGGGTTGCACCAGTGTCTAGAAACATCGCGTTTCATTTGGAACAGTTTAATAAACTTTTTACCAAATGTCGTGATAATCCTGATGATTATCCTAACTATAAAATTTGCGACATTAAGCTATATCGTTATTCTAACTCATTCGATGATCTTAATGAAGATTTTTCATGGAAGGAAGTTCCTCCTCCCTCTGAGAGGCTAGACCTTATCAAATCTTGCCATGGTTTGGTAAATAATAATCCCCACATTGGTATTTTTAAAACTTACAAAAAGCTTTCCTTAAGATACCTACTACTGGTCTGGTATGTTTAGGGAAGTGGCAAAAGTGCGAAACTTGTCTTGCCTATAAACATTCGAATCATTCACCCTATGGTCTTATGGGCAATCCAAAAATATGCTCGAGGCCTTTTCAGAATATATCATTGGACCTTATGGGTCCTCTGCCTATGACGAGACAGCGTAATCAATATATTCTTGTGATTACGTGCTCATTTTCAAAATACTGCCTTATTTTTCCTATTAAACAAGCTACAGCGACTAATATCGTCATCTTGAAAACTTTGTATTTTTGGTACATGGTGTACCACAAACCATTATTATGGATAATGGCTCACAATTTCAGTCTAATGAGTTTCAACGTTTTTTAAATAACTATAAAATCCCTTTTATATTTTATTCGCCTAGACATTGCCCTCAAGTTAATCCAACTGAACGGTATAATAAAACAATTATCACGGCACTATCACAGTTAGTCGGGGATGATCAACGTTCATGGGACATTCCGTTACAAAAGATTCAATTAGCACTAAATAGCTCTGTAAATGCTACCACAGGGTTCTCTCCATCTTTTCTTGTCTTTGGCCGTGAAACCATTACATGTGGCTCACTCTATACTAGTTGCCGTAACCTCGACGAAATAATTTTCCTTCCTCGAGATGTCTACGCCGCTAATATAGGGTTATTATCTGTCATTTTCGATAAAGTACAGGTTGCACTATACATGGCACATACCAAAAACGCTTGTCACTATAACACAAGGCACATTTTTAAAGAGTTTAACATCGGTGATACCGTCTGGCGGAAAAATTACGTTCAAAGTAATGCCGGCGCCTATTTCAGTGCCAAACTAGCTCCAAAATATATCAAATGCACAGTGGTTGAAAAGCTATCACCACTTGTTTTCATTTTGGAGGATGAGAACGGTTTTAGGGGAAAAGGGCACATAAAAGATATTAAAGTGTAGTTTTATATCTGCGGTATTTTGATCTATAATTATGTTTAATTTTAATTTTTTTTGGAAAGTTATATCTAAATTTTTCTTCTAATCTTACTGTTATTTTCATAAACTGTTTAAATTTAGTGTCCTTCTCCTTGATGTCTCTAAGAACTTTCATTTTTATTCATTTTCATAAGTCTGTAAATAATTCATAGGGATAAAACTTTTGGCATTGTTAATTATATTTAGTTTTTATGGAGCGGTGCATAAATAAGCCATTATGTCGAGCGGTACTTACACAGAACATATTGTTACGTCGTACGTACGAGATCTTTCGAGAAAGCACGGATTACAGTGTGTTTGCGCTAAAAACTTCGAGAAGCATTCCATTATTATTAGTTTGAAGTTAAGTAGGTAACTACTTATAAAGAATATTAGGACTTGTCATTGTAATTTCGACCGTACGCCGAGGGCATAAAGTACCTATTTCTTTATTCGGTACAAGTAGGTTATTATTTTTATATACCTACTACTTTTGTATTTCCTGGTAATGTTTATTTGTTGATGTTTTTCTGGAACCGTTCTACACTTAGCCAGAATGTTCGTGAATATTGGCGGTATAAAAGCAGAGCGCCGACACACGATGGAGTCATACCCCGATCCCTAAAGATAGGAACTTTCAATGCCAATGGCTTATTCAATCAGAAAGATGTAATCGCGGAATTCCTCCGCGATCATCAGTTAGATCTTCTCCTCATACAGGAAACCTTCCTTAAACCCCACAAACGAAACCCCTCTATAGCTAACTATCGTTTAATTCGAAATGATAGGACGCGCTGTCACGCGGGTGGCACTCTCATTTATTATAAAAAGGATCTGTATTGCATCCCTATGGACCCTCCACCTCTCTCCCGATTAGAAGTATCAGTCTGTCGCCTAGGCATGACTGGTCACTCACCGATCACTCTAGTGTCGGTCTATATCCCTCCCATTCCAGCTCAGGCCTCAGAAAACTACCAACTCATTTCTGATGACCTACAGCTACTCTTCGGCATGAGCGACTCTGTCATTATGGCAGGGGACTTCAACGCCAAACATCCTTCTTGGAACAGTAATATCACTAACCCCAGGGGCCGACACTTGTTCGACCTCTCTTCCATTCTTAACTTCGACATCATCGCTCCGATGAATCCCACTTACTATCCCCATATGTTAAATTACACCCCTGACGTCCTTGACATAACGCTCCTTAAGAACGTAAACTTACGACTTGACTCGATAGAAACGGTGCACGAGCTTACCTCTGACCACCGCCCAGTAATCTTCCATCTTGCATCCCGCATAGGTCCCTCTGACCCTAACCACCCTCTCCCCACTAGAAAGGTGACGGACTGGAAGAAAGTAAGCGAAAAGCTGAAATCCAACACGTCCCCGTTCCGGTTCCGGCAACAGATCCCTGTTACCTGAAACTCCCGGACGATGCGCGCGCCCTGCTGACTGAGAAGAACGCAGCTGTCCGTGCCTACAGCAATTTTCCCTGCGCCGCTAACAAAGCCCACATGCGCTACTTACAGAGAACTGTGAGGACACGTATGGCGGAGCTGCGTGAAATGGGCTGGGACAAGATGCTGAGCGACCTTGAGCCTACCCACCTAGCCTTCTGGGAACTCCAGAGGAAACTTAGATCCCCCCATTCAGGCCATATGCCCCCCTTAGTCCGCCCGGACAAAACATTAGCCTTCGACGACATCGACAAAGCCGAGTGCCTAGCCAACAGTCTTGAAGCTCAATGCTCTCCCAGTACACTACCAGTAGAAAAAGCTCACCTCGAGGAGGTCGACGCCGAAGTCGAACGTAGAGCCTCTATCCCTCCCATTGAAGACCCTGATTTTCCCCTGCCCCCCATCGAACCAGATGAGGTACATGAGATTATCAAAGGTCTGAAAAATCGTAAAGCCCCCGGCTCAGACGGACTCACCAATAGGGTGGTCCAACTATTCCCAGCCCATCTAATCATGCTTTTGACCACCATCTTCAATGGTGCGTTAAGCAATAACATTTTTCCCCAGACGTGGAAAGAGGCCACTGTCATAGGTATCCCTAAACCAGGAAAACCCAAAAACGAGCCATCTAGTTATAGGCCCATCAGTCTGCTCAAGGTTCTAGGCAAGATCTATGAGAGGCTTATTTATAAGCGTCTCAGAGACTATGCAGAGACCAAGGGCCTCATCCCCAACGAACAGTTCGGCTTTCGAACTCAGCACTCTAGCGTGCATCAGGTCCATCGTATCGTCGAGCTAATCAGCGGTGCTCTCACCCATGGCCGACAAACGAGCGTAGTATTCTTCGACATAGCAAAGGCGTTTGACAAAGTCTGGCACAACGGCTTAATTTATAAGCTCTACAAACTCGGTGTGCCGGATCGTCTCGTGCTCATCTTACGAGACTATTTGTCGAATCGCACCTTTCGCTTCCGCATCGAAGGAGCCCTTTCCTCCCCCCGCCCCATAAGGGCAGGAGTCCCTCAGGGCTCAGTATTAGCCCCCCTCGTTTTCACACTATTCACCAGCGACATCCCCAAACACAGACCGACGCAGTTGGCCCTGTTCGCAGACGATACAGCGATCATCTGTAAGGGAAATTCAGCTACGATGCTGCTAAACCTCCAAAGGGCTGTCAACAACCTTGGCGCCTGGTTTAGAAAATGGCGAATAGAAGTAAATCCCGACAAAAGTCAAGCGGTTACACTATTTGCGCTGTAGCATGGTGCGGGTGACAGTTGCCCGTATGACGTTGACATTTGTCAGTACCACGTAGGGATGTGAGGTTATGCAATTCATTTTTATCGCTAACGATACTCGCAGCGTGAATCTAGTTCTCTTTAATATTGTTATGAAAATTAGTGTATTATTCAGTTGTGCAGTGTAACTACGTGTGTGCTACGTGTATAAACTTGTCAATATAAATGTTTTATGGCTACATAATTATCTTTGTACTTATATAAAATAATCAAAATCGGGTTTATGTTTTTTTTTTCGTGACAACATTTTTGCTCTATGGTGCATCGGCGCGGCGGCCATGTTGTTTACCCGTGCGATGCTGTGAGTGCGAGTACGAGTGCAAGCGCGTTATATTGTGACTTAATGTGACACGTATTACGATTTCATTGTTTGTTTTCATTTTTGTTAAATTGTTATTTGTTATAAGTTTGTTGAGTTTGTTGTTATTACCATGCCTAAGCATACAAAAAAAACTGTTTTGGGTAGTCAGGCCAGGGAGCTTGTTGTTCGCCTCCGAGACTACTTTGAAAGAGAACAACAAAATAATGGACCGTTGTTACCATTGAATCATATTGTAGAACGAGTAGCCGAAGCTCTTGATATTGGCCGCAATACTGTTTCGCGTATAACACGTGAGAAAATTGGCCAAGATGGGATGTTTGAAAATAAATTATCGACACCCAACAAAAAGCGGACCAAGGTGAAGCCAATCACAGATTTGGATGATTTTGCTAAGGTTGCTATTAGAAATCATATTTATGATTATTATAGAAGAATGGAGCTACCCACATTGCTCAAGCTTCTAAAATCATTAAAAGAAGCTGACTTGTTCAAAGGAGGTATTACTTCGCTACGGCAAGTTATAAAAGATATTGGCTTTGTTTACAAAAAAGTTAACAAAAGAAAGATTATTATGGATAGGACTGACATTGCCCTAGCAAGATGTAGATTTTTAAGGAAGGCCAAAAACATAAGTGATTGGAGCAAAGTTGTCTTTTTGGATGAAACGTGGCTAAACGCCAACCACACAGTGGGTAAAAGTTGGACCGACGATACGGCACAATCGTGTACCAAAGTGCCGGAAGGCAAAGGCGAACGCCTTATTATTTGTCACGCAGGTACAGCAAGTGGATTCGTCCCTGATTGTTTGCTGGCTTTTAAGTCAAAAAAAACTACGGAGTATCATGAGGAGATGAATTACGAAAAATTTAAAGATTGGTTCATAGGTCTATTAAACAATTTAAAAGAGCCTATGACCATAATAATGGACAACGCACCCTACCATTCGGTGCAAGTTAATAAACCCCCAAACCAATCCAACCGCAAAAGCGAGTTGGTGAAGTGGCTGAGTGAAAACGGAGTTACAGCAGATATAAAAATGTTAAAGACGGAGCTTATTGCCTTAGTCCGACGCCATAAGCCACCAACTCCTACCTATGCTCTGGACGAGATGGCAAAAGAAAAAGGCCACCAGGTCCTTCGACTACCACCCTACCATTGCCAGTATAACGCTATTGAGCTGATTTGGGCCCAAATAAAAGGTATGCTTTTAATTTCAATTCCCATTTTGAAGCTTTATAAAAAAATCAGCTTTCCGATCGTAGCATGTACCTAGTTTAAAAACATTACCAGATACTAGATTAGGCTGATTGATGATTATTTGAATACTTTTTTTTATAAGTTCGTTTATTTTTAGGTTACGCCGCAAGAAATAATACTTCGCCGCCATTTACGGCAAATAAGATGTTGGCCCTATTACAAGAGGCCATCAACAATGTTCAACCTGAAGACTGGTCGAAGGTCGTGAATAAAACAAAAAGGGACATTATGTCTGATTGGGATCGTGACATACATATTGACAACATAATTGAGTCATCGTTAATAATATCCGTCACAGATTCAGATGATGAATTGAGTGACAATTCAGATGTTCCTGACTCTGATATGAGTTTAGACGAATAACATGTATTTTTTTTAGCAACCTTTTAAGCAACCTTACCCTATAAATGTTCTGTTGTATAATTAGACCTTTTAAAAATAAAAATTGACCTACGCACAATATACGTTTTTTATTATAAAAAATATCGACTATCCATCGTAGCAGTACATCCCATCACTAAATACGTCTATGGCGTTACGTTATACGCATAACACTTTGCTTAATTTTTCATTCAATTTGATTTTATTTCTTGATTAGAACATTCTGGTTGGGTTTAATTTAATTTACTACAGTTATTAATTATTTAATATATTACGAATGTGGTACAACTGAAATATTAAGTCATAAATTGTAAATCGCGGCAACTTTCAAGAGTGAAACGAAATGTTACTGAAACTGTCACCCGCACCATGCTACAGCGCAAATAGTGTAGCTTTTCTAAACCGAGAACTAGACCCCCCCTTTCCCCCGACCTATCACCATGTTCGGCAAACCAATCCCTTAGGCTAGGCGCGCCAAATACCTAGGTGTTATCCTAGATCATCATCTCTCCTTTTCTGAGCACATAAAGACGGTTCGTTCGCGAGCCGCTTTCGCTCTAGGTAGACTCCATTTCGTACTAAATGCACGCAGCAAATTGTCACTTAAGTGCAAACTGCGCATCTATACATCGTGTATCCGACCCATTATGACCTATGCGGGTGCAGTATTCGCCCACGCCAAGTCCCATTCCATCCATAGGTTGCAAGCCTTGCAGAACCGTTTCCTCCGTAAAGCCACGGGAGCTCCCTTCTATGTCAGAAACGAGATCCTCCATCTCGACTGTAAAATCCCTACGATTCACCAGTTCCTAAAACGCATGTCCAAGCGTTACTTTGATTCCGCTCCTAGACATCGTAACCCCCTGGTTGTCGAAGCAGCCAATGATGTCCCTTCTAGAATTAGTCAGATCCGCCATCCGCGGCATGTACTTTCCGACCCTGATGATCCCATCACACTCCTCCAAGAGCAGAATAGGGCCACCAGTACAATATACAAAAACAGACGCCTCCCGTCATTCCGACCTCGCCGCCGAGGTCCTTTGCGATCGCGACCGTGTCCCTGATTAATGCCAGCAAGTTGTTGCCGCTGAGCACGTAGCTTTAAACTACCCCGCATAATAATCATGATATAAACCAATTTTGATCCAGCCTGTCCCTTCTTGCTGTCCTCCCCTCAGTGACGCCCTAAGCCAAGGTTCGTACCCCACAGGGGGTGCCCTTAGCGAGCGTTCGCCTAGTTTTAATTTAGTTTAGTTTTTTGCCCCAGGAAAGTCCGGTTAAGCAGCCAAGACCTTAGTGGTCAAAACAGCGAGATGCCCGTTAAAAAAAAATTGTTTAAATATTATTTAATTGTCTGATTGGTAGTAATTAATTTATCCCATACCCAGCTCGTAACAATTTGGTGTCAGAAGTGGGATAAATTATGCCAATCCTACCGAAGGACGACACGGACGGTATCCGTACCAGGAGTCAGCGACAGCAGGACATGGACCAAAGGCGGTTTGGACATTCTCCAACACAGACACCGGGTGGTGTCCAGCCTACGTCAGTGCCAGTCGCTGGCCCATCCGCAGTTCCTACAGCATCAATGGCGCCAGACTTGTCAGCTTTAATGGCGCTGCTACAGGAGCAGTCTCGCCGTCAAGAGGAGCAGGCTCGCCGTCAAGAGGAGCTGGCTCGCCGGTTGGAAGAGCAGTTGCAGCGAGACAA
The DNA here is from genome assembly GCA_916610215.1 of Omphaloscelis lunosa. NCBI lineage: Eukaryota > Metazoa > Arthropoda > Insecta > Lepidoptera > Noctuidae > Omphaloscelis > Omphaloscelis lunosa. The sequence continues at coordinate 21,817,053 of OU744255.1, forward strand.
AGAGGAGCAAGTCCGCCGCCAAGAGGAGCAGGTCCGCCGCCAAGACGAGCAGATGCTCCTCATAAAGGATCTTCATGCAACTTTTAGCAAAGAACTAAAGGTGATGAAGGATCAGGTACAGCAGCACGAGAATCGCCTCTCAGAAGCCGAAGTTCAGATCGCTGGGGTGAAGAAGGCTTTGGGGGAACTGAAGACTGGAGACGTGACTGTAGCTTCAGTAGTTGCTGCACCTTCAGCGCGGGGCTTTAAGGTGCCTCCATTCGATGGCACATCTTCGTGGTCGGCTTATAAAATTCAATTTGAGGCCGTTATGAAGGCGAATGGATGGACAAAACCGCAAGCCATGACTGCGCTCACCTTGGGCCTCCGAGACCAGGCCCTAAACATTCTTGAGGCGCTCGGCAAGAATGTAACCTACGAGCAGCTGCTGGAGGCGTTAGAGTCCAGATACGGCGACGCGCACCTGGAGCACGTATTTCATGCTAAGTTGAAGGATCGTGTTCAACGTAGTGCCGAGAACCTACAGCAGTGGGCCCTCGAAGTTGAAAAGCTGGTTCGGAATGCATACCAGTCTGCCCCTGCACTTATCGATGGGAATCTGGTACAAGCGTTCGTTGATGGAATACGCGACCTAGAAGTTAGAGCCGCTGTGAGACTTGGGCATCATGAGACGCTGAAAGACGCCTTGGCCCATGCCTTAGAAGTAGAGGCAGTGAGGCAGGACCACCGAACGCACCGCGTCAGGGAGGTTGTAGCATTACCTGTACGCGACCGGTCGCAAGGGTACAGTCCTAGGTGCTACACTTGCGGAGAAAGGGGTCATCTTCGGTCAAACTGTCCTAAGCGCAGCACCCCGAGAGAAGATCAGCAGGGAAGGGTGGCTGAAGTAACTGCCCAGCCACAGCAGGGAAAACGAGTAAATGCCAGGACTGGGGGGCGGGTGCTGGCTGGTATTGAAAGAGCCCCGAGAATCTTGATCTCGCAAGCACATGATGGGAACAGCCTGACCATCAAAGGCGAAGTCAACGGAACACCATGCAAACTGACGTTGGATACTGGAGCTTCTCACACGGTCGTCAATTCTCACCTAGCAAGTCGGTTTCTTGGGAGAACTCACGGTAACGCAGACGCCTTGTCAAGAAGACCTTGTCCTGAAGACGGTAAGCACTGTGCGAGGCAAGAGACTAAGGAAGTAGTACCCGTGAGGATGCTTAGAACAGATCTCATCGATGAATGGAAGGAAACCCTACAGCAGGCTCAGCAAAATGACTTGGACATCAAACCGATCTTCGAGTGGATCAAGGCTGGTGCTCCTAAACCTAAGTGGAGTGATGTGGCTGCGATGAGTTCCATCACGAAGAGTTATTGGGCGCAATGGAACAGCTTGGTGATCCAGGATGGAGTCTTGTGCCGTAAATGGGAAAACGCTCGAGGGGACAGCTGTCATCTACAAATGGTTGTCCCTAAAGCTAAGGTACCAGATGTTCTACGGCTCTACCATGATGGATGTTCAGGAGGACATATGGGGGTAAAAAGGACTCTACTAAAAATTCGAGAACGCTTTTACTGGATCCACTGTCGAGATGATGTGGAGGAGTGGTGTCGCAAATGTACCAGTTGTGCGGCCGTGAAAGGACCCCACACACGCAGCCGAGGTGCATTAAAAGTGTACAACGTTGGAGCCCCTTGGGAACGGATAGCACTAGACGTTGCGGGACCATTTCCAGAAAGTGAGAGTGGAAACAAGTACTTCCTGGTGGTCATGGATTACTTCACAAAGTGGCCAGAAGTCTTCGCCATTCCTAACCAAGAAGCTACAACTGTCGCAGATAAATTAGTTCAGGAAGTTTTCTGTCGTTTTGGAGTACCCTTAGAAATACACAGTGATCAAGGAAGGAATTTTGAATCGCAAGTATTTCAGGAAACTTGTCGATTGATGGGTACCTACAAAACCAGAACCACCTCTTACCACCCACAATCTGATGGAATGGTGGAACGATTCAACCAAACGTTGGAGAGATATCTGGCAAAAGTCGTGGAAAGCAGGCAAAGGGATTGGGACAAGCACATACAGCCGTTTCTACTGTCCTACCGCAGCGCAGTCCACGAAAGTACGACTGTGACGCCAGCCTTCGCGAACTTTGGAAGGGAATTACGGTTGCCTGCAGATTTAATCACTGGAGCTCCCCCTGATGCTCCACGTAGTGTAACAGATTACGCAAATGATTTGCGTAACAAGTTGAATGATGTTTATAAGCATATCCGACAATCCGGCCAACAGATGTCTGAGAAGACGAAAACCCGTTATGACCGCAAGGCAAACAGTAGGGGTTTCGACGAGGGTTCACTGGTGTGGTTACATAATCCAGTGCGGAGCAAGGGGAAGTCTCTGAAATTGCAAGCAAAATGGGATGAACCATACCGAGTCGTGACTAGGATCAACGATGTCACCTACCGAATACAGAAAGGTCTACGAGGTGCGCCTAAGATTGTTCATGTAGACCGATTGGCCCGATACTACGGGGCTAATGATGCTCGGGACGAGCATTACTAAGGAGGGGGCAGTGTTACGTCGTACGTACGAGATCTTTCGAGAAAGCACGGATTACAGTGTGTTTGCGCTAAAAACTTCGAGAAGCATTCCATTATTATTAGTTTGAAGTTAAGTAGGTAACTACTTATAAAGAATATTAGGACTTGTCATTGTAATTTCGACCGTACGCCGAGGGCATATAGTATCTATTTCTTTATTCGGTACAAGTAGGTTATTATTTTTTATATACCTACTACTTTTGTATTTCCTGGTAATGTTTATTTGTTGATGTTTTTCTGGAACCGTTCTACACTTAGCCAGAATGTTCGTGAATATTGGCGGTATAAAAGCAGAGCGCCGACACACGATGGAGTCAGTCTGATTTAGGCGATACAACGAAGCGAATCGAAGTGAACTAGAAGTGCGATATCTAAGCGAATAGTGATCAGTAGTGTATTTGTGATTAAGTTTTAAGTGTTTTGTGTTTAATAAAGTTATTTAATTGTCTGATTGGTAGTAATTAATTTATCCCATACCCAGCTCGTAACAACATAAAAGAGGTTAGAAGGGCCTTGTGGGCGGGGCACGCGCGCCGCGCTTATGAGCAAATGCTCAATATCAACCGAAATTTACTTTACCGGCCAGCAATCGCGCTCTTGTTTTGACAGCGTACGTAAGCTCCGCAAAAATATTTAATTATGCCGTCTTGCGCTATTATAACGTGTCGGAAAAGAAGTCAGGTGTGTAGTGTAGCACGAGAAGGGATTTCTTTCCACCGGTAAGTCCAAAAACATTAAAATACTTGTGATATTTGTAATTTTAACATTACCATTATGAAGTTTGTAGACAAAAACGACATAATCGCAAGCAGACGAATAGTAATACATTGCTTGCAATAGATGGGTACCATTTTGCACTACCTGAGCGATCGCGCAATGTATTACGTTCACTGCGAGAGTCCCGAGTACCGAACCAAAGGTTCAATTCCACGAAATCTAGGCATATCGATAGTGCTGTGCCAATTTGTAAACAATGTTGATAATTACTATGATACAATTGATTATTATCAATAGTACACTTTATAACTAAAATAATATTATTTATTACGACCAATATTATTTGGTTTTTGTATTTTTTTTGTGTTTAAGTTTTATGTGATTTTTCAATTGAAACTGACATATTATGATTTAATATGTTTTAGGTTTCCAACAGATCCAGGTATAAGAAAACTGGATTGAGACAACTGGTAGAATTGATTGGATCCCTACTAAATGTAGCATAATTTGTTCGCAACATTTCGATGATGATAATTACATAACAACAAAGTCAGGGAAAAGAAACTTAAAATCGTGCGCTTATCCGCAAAAATATGTGTTGTTCAGTAAGTAAACTGATTTTATGTTTTAGAAAATTTTATTTTAGTCTCGTCAATTAATCAGTTTTTTGTCTAAAAATGGCGACATCAAAATCATCTTTTATATTAATTTTTATAAAACTTCTGGTTGAAAACGTAGGAAATTGAAAATTATGCCTTTTTCCTTGCGTTTTTTTTTTTATACTTCTTTGATTACTTTTTTTTAACGTGGTAAAATCATCAAATGAGTTCTCCCACCCAGGGCAGAGCGGGAGGGACTGTCAGACTCGTACTGACTAAAATCCACAGTGTCTTTCAATAGCCCTTTACGTACCGGGGTCACGGTAAATCATAAGTATATTAGTGTTAGATTCATTTCATTTTGAAAAACTCCAATTTAAAAGAGAGCAGGCGTATGCTACTTAATAAATACGTATTATTTCAGGGACAATATTTTTTTTCTTTTTGAACGTGATAAGCACCGGAAATGTAAGGTTGAGAGGCAACCCACTTTCTCTAATAAACAAATAAAAAACATGGAATATTTACCATGTTTATTAGAGAAAGTCATCACTCCATTGGGAGGATTCATTTGATGATTATACCACGATAAAAAAAAGTCATCAGTCCATGTTAATAATTAAATTGGTTTTAAAATTCAGTTTTGTATTTTTTATTTGTTTCACTTTTATTTATTTGATTCTATATTCGCATGAATACATGTTTACAACATGCATTACAGAAGTCCACATAGTCCACAATTCTTGTAAAGAAAGAAGCAAGATTACATTAATTTTATCGATATCAATAATCGACAGTTTAGTCGCCCTACCATACATGAGCTTTTACGCGTGTGTGAGTGTACGTCAAACGCAGAGATTGCGTTAGTGTGAAAACCAATAACAAACTGACGATCTAAGTGCGTGTTGTTTATTTGTGTGCGTAATCCGCGTAGGCATTGGTCTCTTGCTTGTAGTGAAGTTAAAGAGTGGGAGACAAACGGCGACACGCGTTCTGATGCAAATCCGAAACTATTTCCTTTCTAACCTCTTTTATATGTTCTGTGGGTACTTAACTCGTTAAATGTGGAGGACAGAGGACTAATCAAGTAGCAATGAAAAAAAACACACGAACACTACTACAAGATTTATTGTCGGTATATCCACAGGTTTTAGCTATTACAGCTATTATTTCAAATATTATTACAATCGTTGGTTTCGGGCAAGGATGGCTACAGTTCACAATTCTATCTAAACGCGGTTAAAACTTACGAGACTAGTGCACTCTTTCGTGTCTGGAAGCGAACAGGCCAGTACAATCGAAATGTGGGCGGAAAAGAACTCGTTTACAATCAACTTCCGGTTCCAGAAACTTCTAGAACATTCAAGTAATCTCTACAGTGCTGCCTCGTAGTGTCAAGAGGCGACTACTACAACATTCATTCATAATATTACAATACTCATTCATAAAATAGCGCCTCCAGTGTCGAGTAGCGAGCATTCATTCATAATATTACAATGCTCATTCATAAAACAGCGCCTCCAGTGTCGAGTAGCGAGCATTAAATCGATATTTTCGCGTAAACTATTCACTAATCCACTGCTTCCGCTACACGACAACAGAGGACGCTACTTGTGTATCAGTCACATTTCTCCCGCCGTGTACATACAATGTACATAATTTATATCACTAGTGACTGGTACACACTTCACAATATTAACAATTGAATGCAATTCACAATTCAATGAATTATAAGATAACAATATAGTACACATACATAATTATAAAGTTAAGGGTAGTCACTCCAGAATCCTTGCTCTGCTATATATTAGATCAAATTGAAATAAAAACAAACTCCTCCTGATAGCAGAATCCTGGAGTGACGCCAAGAAAAGAGACATAACCTACAAATATGCGAAATACATAATTTCAGAACTTGTCTACTTTAAACCAGTGTTTACGATACAATGCATGATGACAACTAAGTTTCTACTGGTATAACGACGAGACGCTTAACAGGACGCCGCATTACACCGCTCTTGGTTTTGACGTCAACGACTCTCACGACACCATCTGCTCCTGGATACATGCGTTCGACTCTCCCTTTTGGCCAGATGTTTCTCGGTAAGTTTGGGTCCACTACGACAACTAAATCGCCCACCTTGACCGTGTCACCGCGTCCATACGGCTCCCGCCGGTTTTGAAGCGTAGGCAGTACTTCGCGTACCCATCGTTGCCAAAACAAGTCCGCTAGTCGTTGTGACGCTCTCCAATGTGAATGACGTAGTTCATCCGGCCTTGTGAAAATCCCTGGCAACGGAACTTTAGAGGGCGCGCCGAGCAGAAAATGGTTAGGCGTCAAAGCTTCTTCGTCGTCTGGGTTAACCGATACATGGGTCAAGGGTCGGGAATTTACCGTGTGTTCTACCTCTGTCAGAAGTGTGTGAAGCACGTCTTCATACGGATGCCGATCGATAAGTGTAGCATTTAATGAGGCCTTTACCGTGCGCACTAACCTTTCCCATGCTCCGCCCATGAACGGCGCTCCTGGTGGAATGTAGCGCCAGTCGATGTGACGTACCTCTGCCTCGTGTTGAAGTGATTCTAGGGCAGCCTTACGGAGCTCAGCATCTGCCCCGTGGAAATTGGTGCCGTTATCACTCCAAATGACTTCAGGGCATCCTCGGCGTGCCATCATACGCCTCAACGCAAGTATGGCGGCATCCGTTGATAGCGAGGCGGCAACTTCTAAATGGACAGCACGCGTAGTTAGGCATGTGAACAATGCCACATAGCGCTTCTCGTGATGTCTCGCTACTGTGACGGAGAGTGGCCCAAAGTAGTCCAGTCCTGTGTGTGTGAACGGACGTTGATGGTGTGCCAGTCGACAGGGTGGTAAGTCACCTGTCAGTGGCTCTGGCGGTACGGCTCGACGTAGTCTACAGGGTTGGCAGAGCCTGATTACTGCACGGACGGACGGCCTTAAACGTAAAATCCAATAGCGTTGTCGTATTTCGTTCACGACGCATTCCACGCCGCTGTGGTGTAACTTTCGATGGATCCAGTCTATGTACAAGCGGCAGTAACGGTGATCGCCATCTAGTACTGCCGGTGACTGTGTTTCTCGTGATATTTCAGCTGCTGCTGTGATGCGCGAGCGTATTCTTATTATGTTGTGTTCGTCGACTGTCAGAGATAACCGCTTCAACCGGCTGTCAGCTAGTACCGTTCTCCCGCCGGTGAGAAGACGCAATTCATTTGCGAAACTTTCTTCTTGTATAGCACGTGTCCACAGGAGCTCGGCCCGACGTGTGTACTGTGTGCCAAGGGGTATGTAGGCCGTCGGTGTTACGCTGAGGTTGCGGCTCTGCAGTCCGGATCGCTTTCTCGTACCCTCCCGTTGTTTCACCGTCCAGTTCGGGTCGTCTACACTAACGCCTTTATTGCGTTTACGGGTGGCTGTCGTGGTGCGAACTCGAAGTCGGTCGATGAATTGAAGAACGCGGGCCGTGGCCCGGATGAGCCGTAGCCAGGAAGAGAAACGTGTGACGTCAGGTAGCGCCTCCGTTAAGGTCGACTGTTCGTGAGAAGCAGCAATGGTGACACGCTCCTCACCCGTGTCGATGTAGGGGTATGAGTCTGTTTCCTGCGGCCAGGCGTTTTCGCTGTCATAGAGAAATGAAGGGCCGACATACCAGCGGTGGCTTGCTGTGAAGTGAGTCGGTGTATCGCGAGTCGAGTCGTCGGCGACATTGTGAGCGGTGGGGACCCAGCGCCATTCACTCCGCTCGGTGGTTTCTTCTAGTTCCGCTACTCGGTGCGCGACGAACGGTTTGAAAGCGCGTGCGCCGGCGCGCAGCCACGCTAGCACAGTGCGCGAGTCGGACCAGAAGACTCGACGGTCGGCGCGACGATCATGCTCTTCTTCCACGCAGCGTGCTAGTCGCCCGCCGAGCACAGCAGCCTGTAATTCAAGTCTAGGTATAGATGTGACCTTGAGGGGCGCAACGCGCCCTTTCGCTGTCACGAGCGAGACATTCACTTACCCTATGCCGTTCACCGAACGCCAATATGCTGCTGCGGCATAGGCTCGTTCGCTCGCGTCCACGAATACGTGCAATTCTACTCTAATCGAGTCATTATAACCAAGGTGACAACGTGGGACATGAACGCCTTTCAGTATTTGTAGAGCAATCAACCAGTCGCGCCATTTACGTTCTAGACTTTTTGGTAGGCGCTCGTCCCAACCGGTTTTTAAACGCCAAGCGTCTTGCAATATGCACTTCGCTTGTGTCGTAAACGGCGCGGCTAGTCCCAGCGGGTCATATAAAGACATTGTCGTTTTTAATAACTGACGTTTCGTAACCTGCTTGCTCAAATAAGAAGGGTCTACTTTCCTGAAGTTGAATCCTAAAATGTCATTCTGGTGTCGCCAGATAAGACCGAGAATTTTCTCCTCCTTGTTGAACACAGTGTCCTTCACCACGGGCTCGGTCGCGAGACCAGCGACAGCGGCCGGCTCGTTGGACGCCCACTTCTGCAACGCGAAGTTACCTCGCCGGTGTACCGCGTCGACTGCTTTAGACACTCGGTTCGCTTCTTCTGCGTTGTCGAAGCTCTGTAAAAAATCATCCATATAATGATTCCGAACTATAGAGTTCACTGCCTCGGGGTAGTCAGCCTCATGAACATGTGCATTGTGATTTTTAACGTAAATTGCAGTGCTCGGGGAAGAGGTCGCACCAAACAATACCGCTTTCATTCTATATTCAATGGGCGTTAAAGTCGTATCGTCGCGCCACAGAAAACGAAGTGCGTCTCTATCTTGCACTCTTACCGTTATGCGTAGAAACATATCTTTTATGTCCGCTGAAACGGCGACAGGTTTTTGTCTGAATCGCATTAAAACGCCAAGGAGTGATTGTAGGAGATCAGGTCCTGTCAGAAGATAATCATTGAGGCACACTCCATGCGTGCGTGCCGCTGCGTCATGCACAATTCTGACCTTACCCTGTTTAGATGGATTTATCACTGGAAAATGTGGTAAGTACCACTTGTACCTACTAGATGACGTTGGCGGTGCTAGTTCTGCATACCCATTTGATATCAGCGCTTTCATCTGCTCTGAATATTTTTGTTTCAGAGTTTGGTCTTTGCGTAAACGGGATTCGGTGCCTTCCAGTCGACTGAGCGCAGAGGCATAGTTGTCTGGAAAACACCTATCTTCATTTTTCCATAATAAGCCCGTCTCGTAACCACCTTCAGGCAGAGCGCGTGTAGTGTCCTCTAGTATTTTCAATGCTCTCACCTCTGGGTCTGCTTGGGGGCGACGTGGCTGCACTCCTAATGATTCCAGGCTAAAATGTTCTTGTATGAGCTTTTCAATAGATTCATCTGTACTTACATGACCGCAGCGTTCTCCGATCTGTGGTAATACATGTAGTTTTGTCAGGCTGCAGATTTTACCATGTAAAATCCAGCCAAGTGGTGTGCGTGACGCTACTGGTTGATCCTTTGTACCTACTCGCGCTTCAGAGGCGAGCAGGAGTGCCCAGTTGTCCTGGCCTATCAAGACAATTGGTACGCCAGCGTCATATGCTAGCTGCTCGACTATAGGTGTCAGGTGTTCGAAGCCTGCTAGGTCATTTGTGCGTATCGACTGACTTGATAATTCAAGTCTGTCGATGGTTCTGGCTTCGATGTCAATGCCTTCGGTTGTGTATTTTCCTCGAATATTTACCTTGACCCGTTGTGAGTTTGTAGCGTCAATGCGCGCGCCTGCTACGGCCTCGATGTAAAATGGCTCATTTGGACCTTCTGCACCTATCCGCTGCGCGACGTTAGTAGTAAGTAGAGTTATTGTCGATCCGTCATCCAACAAAGCAAATGTGTCTACTTTACCGTTTGGTCCCGATAGTGTCACTGGCACTACTTTCAGCAAAACTTGATTGTACTTGCGCGGCGTGCTTGTGTTATTGATGACGGCGTGCAGCGCGATGTCACCGCATGGCGTTGAGTCGTCCCGTGATGCTGCATGCCCGGTCGCTGTGACACGAGGACGCTCTTCTGGGTCGTTTGCGGTGCACGTTCCCCGGCTACTGTCACTGTGCAGTAGCCTGTGATGATAATGCTCGCAGTCTTGCACTTCACACTGCTTGCTTTTGCATCTATGTTTCCACGTCCGTCGGTTCAGGCACCTGAAACATAATTTATTTTTACGTGCAGTTTCCCATCTATCAGCTATTGACATTTTCTTAAAGTTAGAACAGATGGCCACGCTACTACAATTACCGTTGCATATCACACACGGTGTTTTATGAGTCTCTACTATTTTGAACATCTTGTGAGCCGGTCGTCGTGAACGGTCTCGTTTAAGTTCCACCTCTGCAAAGAGAGGCCGATCTCCGCATTGAGATCGGCCTCTCTTTCGAGAAATTTTCCCAACACTAATAAGCCCGGCTCTGCTTCACCTGCAGCCATCTCATAATCATACCACCGGCTTCTTAGCGTAACTGACAACTTTTCTGAAATTGCGGAAATCATCTCCGGGCTATATAAATATTCTGTTCTATTCAGAGCTTGCACCGCGGCAATGGCGTTTGTGACCTTCGATGCAAACACACATATATCTGTGGGGTTATCTGCTACTTTAGGTAACTGGCGTAATTTATTTAATTCGTAAGTTATTAATGCGTTGGGTCGTCCAAATCGAGATTCTAACCTTTGCATAATTTGCGCGGCCGAGGATCCTAATAATAGGCATTTAACTGCCTCTCAAGGATTTTCTGAGACGGGCCAAATTCCCTGCCTCTGTGTGAGTTGACGCAGACTCATTAAACGCTGCTTTAAAATGCAGCCATTCGCCAGGGTGGCCACTAAAGATAGGTAAATCAAATTCATACCTGCTGGCAGCGGGTTTGCCCCGCGCTACCTCTAACAATGCCTGAGTCAATCCTTGCAGCAGGCTCCCCTCGTCGTTACGTTGCAGCAAGGGGGGTGGCGCGTCGTTTGGCGTTATGGGTTGTGACTGCGGCGGACAGATGTGGTTGCGGTGCTCACTAAGTGTGTCCGCGGCGTCCGTCTGACGTTTCGATGTCGCAGTCGAGCTTCCCTCCAATAATTCTTCGTCTGCAGATTCTGCTTCCAAGAGCGCTAACCTAGCAGCGGCGAGTTCCAATCTCGCTCGCGCCAACGCCTTCCTGTCGGTTTTCGTCTCGACTAGTGGTTGTCTGTGTGGAGGTGTCGTCGCCCCAGGGCTGTGAGGTTGGGCCTGGTCCGACTCTGTGACGGAATAGTTGGGCGGGTCTGTTGGTCCCACCGCTGTCGCCAATTCCGTGGAGACGGACTCGTCCCCTTCCGTGGCCGCTGTGACGAGTTCATGCCTACCGCGTGTCTTCACCATGTCGACGGTATTGCATACACCACACTACCACTTTCGCGTAAGATTAGATCAAAGCTATACCTGCCCGAATCCGGCTACTGAAGGACCAATGTGGAGGACAGAGGACTAATCAAGTAGCAATGAAAAAAAACACACGAACACTACTACAAGATTTATTGTCGGTATATCCACAGGTTTTAGCTATTACAGCTATTATTTCAAATATTATTACAATCGTTGGTTTCGGGCAAGGATGGCTACAGTTCACAATTCTATCTAAACGCGGTTAAAACTTACGAGACTAGTGCACTCTTTCGTGTCTGGAAGCGAACAGGCCAGTACAATCGAAATGTGGGCGGAAAAGAACTCGTTTACAATCAACTTCCGGTTCCAGAAACTTCTAGAACATTCAAGTAATCTCTACAGTGCTGCCTCGTAGTGTCAAGAGGCGACTACTACAACATTCATTCATAATATTACAATGCTCATTCATAAAACAGCGCCTCCAGTGTCGAGTAGCGAGCATTCATTCATAATATTACAATGCTCATTCATAAAACAGCGCCTCCAGTGTCGAGTAGCGAGCATTAAATCGATATTTTCGCGTAAACTATTCATCTAATTCACTGCTTCCGCTACACGACAACAGAGGACGCTACTTGTGTATCAGTCACATTAAATAAGCTTTAGTGTATCTATACCTTCATCTTATTTTTAAATACTTACTTGACTTTAAACTTAGATTTTAATTTACTTGTACTTGAACTTGAAACTCGCAAGGTTTTTCTTAAGCACTAATGCTTTAAAACCTTGACTATTTTTCTGAAACAGGAAAGTTTTGTAAATATTTAGTTTAGTTTTTGCTTTTATACCCTTCAGCTCGTTTCTAAAATCAATATTCTTTTCCATTTTCAAACAATGGTTTCTTCAAATATAATCGGACCTCCTTGGAGTGCGTAAATTTCATAAATGAAATTTAGAACAATAGTTAATAATTTGTAGTTATTTCGTACAATCATAATATAAAAAATAAATTATAATTAATACAATGTTTTAGCGATATCAATAAAAATAATTAAAACTATATAAACCAAAAAGTAACATCATAGACTAAGCCAAACAGAAAAATATAAAGAAACTGACAGTTTAACATTTGACATAGGTAAGTGTCACAACAAGAAAATCTACAGAAAATATCAATAACAATGAAATACAGAGCCTTTTGGGCAGTCAACTTGTACAGCTGTGGCTTCAGCATTGTTTCTTCAAATTCAATATTTTTTCACGAAGCCAAGATGTCATGTCTGCTTTTCTTGAATTAGAGGTAGGTGCAGGATCTTCTTGTTTGTTGTGATAAGAAGCATTGTCTACTACAACAACTGAATTTGCTGGCAAATTTGGAATGAGTTGATTCCTGATCCATTTTTCATAATTTTGATAATTCATGTTATCATGATAGTCGCCAGTTTTTGTACCCGCCTAAACATTAAAAGTACGTTGGGTACAAAACCGGCTTCAGAACCCGCGTGCACGATTACAACTCTTTGACCCTTTGAATTTTTTTTTATTCCCATAAGTGACCCATCACCCCAAGACTTCGACTTGCTGTGGGAAGAATCGACATATGACTCGTCGGTTTATACAATGGGTCTGCCTTCCAAGCAATACTTAGTAATTTTATGCAGATATTCGATGCGCTGTAACCGAATATTTGACTGCTCTATTAACACTTTCCTCTCATTTTGGGTATTTTTCCATTGAAACCCTAATGGTTTTAGTATTCGTAGGCCGAAGCTGGTTACAGAACCGTTGAAATTAATATCATCTTTTAATTTTCTTTGTAATTGCTTGAGTGTTGGAAACTCTTTTTCAGTAACGTGAAAGTTGTGCACGCACCTTTTGATGACACCTTGATCGAAGCCGTCAATATCTGTCACTCTCTTGACTCCCTTCCTTTTTTTGCCAGGCGTGCGAAAGACGGCTAACATATTCGACTCATTTACTGTTGCAGCTATTCTTTGCACAGTCCTCAGTGAAACGCCGCCACCCATTTTTAAACGAGCGTCAAAGGAATTTGGACGCCGTCTTCATTCTCCTTTTTCATGAATTGCATGACGTTGTACAGCATTTTTCTGGCTTGCCTGCGTAAAACGTTGTATCGTCCACGTGGCATATTTAAACTACCAACAACAGTCTAAAATGTAACGTAAATAACGAACGAACACAGTCACAGTTTCGTAACAGTCAATAACAAATGAAAACTTAACAGAACACTAACAAAAAAAAAAACTTAACAAAACAACAAACAACAACAAATTCTTATGAGCTCGACTGTACGTAAGCAGGATTGCGCGCGCGGATTGCAGTATACGGACGTAACTCACACACTAAAGGCACGACGCGTAGGGCTAGTGCGGGTGAGAGAGAGGGCGCGCGGGGATGTGCCCCGCCGCCGCACCCCTCTACGTCCCGCTTATACCTAAAACCCACCTTCTGCGCATCGGAACGTACGATGTTCCGAGCCGCCATTAAGTTTGAATCGTACTGTACATAGGCGGATTTACAGGTGGAAATTAATAAGACGGCTATTTCTGGGGAAATTGGAAGACCTCTGTTACTGTATTTAAATAATGAATCTTTCAATAATAACACAATACTGACTCTTGATAAAATCTGAATCGTTTTTGTTTTAATTTTCACTTGTTAACTCAAAAGGATTTGAGGCATCCCTTATGTATATTTTTTGTAAATGATATCGCAAAGGCCATAAAATATCATCATAGTACTCTATTTCATCGTAATAACTAATTTCACCCAAAATATTTTCAAACTCCATGTTTCGCGCTACTAATCACGAGCTGGATGAATACAAGAATGCAGAAGAAGCTTTGATAGAGTTAAGACAAGATTAGAATATTCAAATGAACCAAAAGACTTCATCTTTCCAATAATACTTCTATCGCAAAAAATTCAGACCCACGAACTTCCGGACGCCGCCACGCTTGTCTTCCCTCTCGATTTAACGATTATGCACTCGAGGCATAAGAGAGGGAGAGGGCGATAACGCAACCGCGACGCTCATGCGCCCCGAGCGCCACCGACTTTGTAAAGTTCACGCCTAGCCTCGCTGGTGGTCGTTCGGGTACACGTTACCAACCGCCTCACGCGCTCGAGCTCTATCCGACATGCGTTTTCTTATTTCGGTTTGTTCTAGATCTAGTAGTTCCCGTGACAGTAATTAGCCGTTTTAGTGTATCTCTACCTGTGTTACCGTGATTATACGACATTGAAATTACACAAGTGTTTGATTTTAACGATCCACTTTAATCCAGTATGGACACAGTTACGAAATATGGCGTCCCAACTGTAGGCCGAATGCCACAGTTCCTGTGAAAATTGTGTAGTGAAAACACTTAGTGTGTGCGCAACTGTGAACATAATTGTGATCGTGTAACAATGCTGAAGACACGGAGTAGACAATCCCTCAGTGGTTCGCATGACAATGAACTCAACGACAGCGTCACGCTGTCTCGCGATAACTTTACCGCTCTATTATCAACGATTCAGCAATCGAATGCGGAAATTTGTGAGCGTATGTTGGAGCGCCTGTCGACATTTACGTCCTGGAAAGATGCAATACAATACCTTCGTGACGCGTACGGCGACCGCCGTCCTGAATACAAAATATATCGGGAGTCATTCAGACACGAGCAGGGTGAATAAGAACGAACAGACATCTTCGTAGCGAAGAGTCGAGTCCTCCTAACACACCTTCCAGCAGACGACCTCTCTACCAAAATGCGGTACGGTACTCCTATCCAAGGCGTCGAGTTCGGTCTGAGTCCATTTGAGTATGCCGAAAGAGTACATCAAAACCGGCATAACCCAACCGTTGAAGGCGCGCACCTTTTTTCCGCCTGATAGAAGACTATTCATTATATATATACCTTATATATACCTATATCTACCTTCAACGATTGCTTCATATCAGTAACATTGATGCCTAACGCTTCCGACATACCCAAATACTTATAGGTTTCGAATGCGGAGAGTGCTCTAAGGTTTATGGAATCTTGAGAGTTGGGTTCCCACGGATTCCATAATCTCCCCTCGCTTTACATGCATGACCGCACATTTGTCCACACCAAATTCCATCCTGGCGCTACTGAAAGTTTCAGTTACTTTCGGTAGCTCCATCAGTTGCAAATTGTTTGGGGCAAAGAGTTTTAGGTCGCCCATCTAGAGGAGGTGAGATATAACCTGACCACCTCTCCTCAACCGATAGCCAAGACCTGAATCCTCCAGCAGTGTGCTTAGAGAATTCAGGACTAAGCAGAACCAAAGCGGACTCAAACTGTCGCGCCTTGAAATATGCCTCGCTCAATCCTTATCGGCTCGCTATTCCTCTAGATATTTCGACATCCTGGATAGCGAAGGACCGTCCTCCATTGCCCCATATACGACATCAGGAAGGTGCGCAGAGTTGTATCTACTTTATACAACTCCAGCACCCTCATGAGCCATGTATGTGGCACCGAGTCATAGGCTTTCTTATAATCTATCCAGCATGTCGACAGATCCTTTCTGGAACGGCGAACCTGTTGGCTAATGGCCATATCAATGAGGAGTAGCTCCTTAGTACCGCGGGACCCGTTCCTACATCCATTTTGAGAGGCAGACATGATGGAGTTGGTGTCAATATGTTTGTTAATTTTAGCTCTCAAAATGGATGTAAGAACTTTATAGACCGTCGGCAAACACGTGATCGGTCTATAATTTTTGGGTTCCGCGGTGCTACCAGATTTATGGAGTAGGTAAGTAACTCCTGTCGTTAGGAACTGGGGAGGCGAACCAGACTCCAAAGCAGTCTGGTACTGAGCCTCCAAGTGAGCCTGCGATCTTACGAACTATTTGATCCAGAAGTTGTACAGCCCGGCCGGCCCTAGAGACTTCCAGTTAGGCAACGGATGGACTGCACGAGCTACATCTTGGGGGCAGATAGTAATAGCCCCCATTTCTGGTATTGGATCGCAGGCTTGCTCGACTTCCCGAGTCCAATCACCTTCGATGTGACTGACAGGTACCGACCAGATGCTACGCCAGAAAGAGCACATGGCATCATCATCCGGCAGATTCGTGTCAGCCAAACCTTGGTCTGGTCGCTCCCAAGCCATATAAACCCACCTTTCATCGCTCTGGAAGGTGCGATTCTGAGTGTATCGTTCTACTCGCCGCTTATACCTACGAATACGGTTCGCCCATGCATACACTTTCTGCTTCAGGAAGTTGATTCGCTCTGTGACAAGGTTCATATAGTCCTGAGGGCTGATATCAGTCCCTAAGAACGCCCGCCTCACAAAGTGCATCACTCTAGGGCGAGTATTGCCCTCCCTGAAGCAGATTAGTTTGCCGATGAGCGTTCTGGCCCCACCAATACGGCGCTCAATTCTGCACTGCCAAGTTGGTGCGGCTGGTTTTGGTCGTGTAGCTCTAGAGTCATTAGCAAATTTGACGTGAGCTACACGACATACCGCTACAGCCGCGCAGTACAGAATTGAATGTGTATCAGTGAGGTCTTCGCAGTCATCAAAATAGTTTGACAACTGCGAATCCAGAACCGCCACCAACGCCTTATTTTTATTATGCATGAGCAAACGAGGTAAGCGTGGTCCAAGTTCGGGCGACATGAACCGATATTCCTGAATCGCACCCTCTAAAGCACTCCTCAATTCTTCATTGCACTGGGTACTTACATTTATAGCCCTGTCATCAATCCTCTCGTCAGCTTGACTTGTAATAATCTGTGATGGTACTATAACACTCCGCAACGGGGGGGCGATGACACGGCTGCTTTGCATTTCACTTCGCAGGTGATCAAGTACAATGTCATCCAACATATGATTACGCTGGATGACCCGCACCTGATCCGACAGTCGTTGTGCCGAAACGTTGACAGCTGGCTCAAGCACCTGGAAAAGAGAAAGCATCCGAACACGGTACGCGGTCAGATTGTTTCCCCCCTCTGTAGCCCCATAGTATGAGCGCATGACGTTTTCGTTAATGGATCGTGTCCATCTAATGCGCTGCACACTTCCGCCGGGAGCTGGGACCCTATCAGAGGCCGGTGGGCCTCAAGGTCCTAAACCGTCCGGCGGCCGGCGTCCTCCCCGTCGGCGAGCAGGTGGTGGCGTCGTGGGCGGGGAGAAATACTCGTCGCTCGAGCTCGACGCAACTGCCGCGGCCGGTGTCATCACAGCGTTCACAGTGGAGCTGAGTACCGGCGGCGACGAGGCGGAGCTGAGCGGCGAGTCCGGAGGTGGTAGGCGTGCACATCGAGCTGCTGATCGTGTCAATATTAAATCTTCATTTTCCCGTTCATTGTTTTATCTAAAACACTGACACTAAAAACTGCCTAATCGGAGGTGACATGACAGATGTCACCTCCGATTAGGCAGTTTTTAGTGTAATTCTATTGCATTTTGGTCAGTCTGAACTCTTTACTAGGTTTTTAGTAGTTTTCAGAATCCAGGTTCGGTTTGTACGGATAAACTATTCTAAAAGTGCGTGAAAATTAATTATTGCTAAAATTACGGAGATAGTAGGAAGTTTGGTTGACACGGTGTTGCCAGATTTTATAGATATTTTATTTTATTTTTGAAGTGAAAACTTCTTTAGCGGCGTTGTGCACTTTTTTGTAATGGGTAAAAAATGTTAAACTCGCGTCAGGACACGTGACCTGATCGAAAATTCGTAAGACGGTTGAAAAGACATCAACGCGTTGATTACCGCGGTGCCGATTTTTTTTCAAGTTTTCACTTCTGTCGGCACTCCCGGAGTGCCAATGTTTTTTTTTTTATTTTTTATTTTAACATTTGTTTATCTATTTACATTTAACACTAAAATAAATAAATTATGTACAAGTATACAGACGAAAAAAATTAAATATAGGAACAAATCAGTGGGCATCAAAAAATTCATCTGCATCGCTGTCAGTGGGAAAGGTGCCCAAAAGGCTGGCAGCATTGTCACGTTGTATGGCAGTGCCATGAAGTAATAGATAAAAATGGAAGCAACACTTGGAACAATGGAACAACAACTTGAGTCAAATACCTACGTATCTCTATCTCACTCTCCGTGGGCAGACCTCTCTTTTTAGTGTGGATTGTAGTATTGCTACCTCCTTATTTAAATCTCCTAGTAAATTCTTAGAAATAGTCACCACACTAACCAAATCAAAAGTCACTGTCAAATAATGTACCTTTAAATAAATAATGAAACTACGATTAGTTATATTATAAATTCCAAAATTGTAGCTCACGTATGCAGAACTGGGTTGGTGAATCACGGAATTACAATCCCATTTCTTGAGGATTCGGTAATTTGGCAACATTGGCCCTATATGTCAACATAAATTCGGCCTTTAAGGCGGTTATTTACTTTGTGGTCCACAGCTTCGTTTGAGATTTTTCCCGGTAATCATTGTTATAATTCAAGAAATGGTGCAAAATTGTGTAGTACGTGGTGTCCAGGAGGTGATATAAGATTTCACGCGTGTTTAAATCGAGATTTCTGACATTGAATCATTGTAAACATATTTCTTTATATTTTCACAAATATTTTCCTAAGACGTTTTACCAGTGTTTTCAAAATATTAGTAAATAATAACTATGTCAATATCAAATAGTTTTACATTGAATTTCATCAAACTTGTGCAATTCTTTTTTTGTTTTGTTTGTATGAAGTCGTACTTAAGTACGTACTGTGGCCATATTGTGGATATATCTGGGATTTTACTTCTCTCTCTTCTTTCTTATTCATCACATACACTTACTCTTTGGATTCTGGACCACAGTATGTTTCTGTTTCAGTATAAATATAATAGGTGAAATGCCGCCATTCATAGCTAGACATTTTTATTTTATTTAGATATATGTGATAGATGTTTGTTTCTCATTATTCTGGTAATTTAATAACACAAAATACAATAATTATATTTTTTGTTTTAAATTTCCAAATACTAGTACTCAGAGAAAATTGTTGTTATCCATTGTACCATCGAAAATGAAGTTTTATGAAAGTGTAAGGATTTACAATTTGCATTTTCAAGAATCAGATTATGATTCAATAAAAAGGCGCTTAAAACAAACAGTAGTTCCTACTATAATAATAAATCAAGAAACAGGGTCACCATGCAATGTAAACATTTAACATAATTTTCTCTTGATTCCGGACAATTCCCATCCTTGTGGCGTATGGCCGATGTACGTCCACTCCCAAAATTTTCAAATCCCTCCCTACCCAGTCTCTTTCGACCCATTTCCATTCTTCCATTCCTATCTAAAGTGCTCGAGGCCTGCGTACACAAGCAGTTTACAGGGTTTGTTCACCGGAACAACCTTGTTAGCTCTTTTCAGTCTGGATTCAGGCCTGGGCACAGTACAGACTTTGCTCTCCTTAAAGTGACGGGTGACGTTAGAGAAGCGATGGAGGATACCAAGTTTACCGTTTTGGTATTAATTGATTTTTCCAATGCCTTTAACGCCGTCAGCCACGATATTCTCCTTTCTATCCTCTCTCATCTTATGGTTTCGCCCCAGGTTCTGGAGTGGTTCTCTTCTCATCTTCGGGGACATCAGCAGACGGTTCGCGTTGATGAGCACTCGTCGAGTTGGCGCGACCTGGACGCTGGTGTTCCACAAGGCGGTATTCTCTCTCCATTGTTATTCTCCATCTTCATTAATTTTATAACTCATTGGCTTGGGTGTTCGTATCATCTTTATGCCGACGGTCTTCAATTATATACAGCTGAGCGGGTTGAAGGTTTGTCGGACGCTATAGCAGATGTAAACCGAGATTAAGATGCCATCAAAAAGTGGTCTGATAGTTTTGGGGTGTCAGTAAACCCCTCAGTGTCAGGCCATTGTAATTGGGAGCTCGCGCATGATGAGTAAGGTGACGCTTAGCTCACTTCCTCCTCTTATTTTCAATGGTACCGTCATACCCGTTACCTCTACTGTGAAAGATCTCAGTTTGCATCTTGACTCGACGCTTAGCTTGCAACGCCAGGTCTCTAGTGTTAGTCAAAGGGTCAAAGGTATTCTGCGATCTGCGATAAAACGAAAACTATGCATGTGCAAGCTTTGATTTTCCCTATCATCGACTATGGTGACGTGTGCTACTTTGACTTGAATTTGGTTTTGCTGGATAAGCTCGACAGACTGCTCAACAATTGTATCCGGTTCATTTTCAATCTCAGAAAATATGATCATGTGTCGAGCTATATGTCTGAGCTCAAATGGATGTCCGTCCATTCGCCAAAGAAGAAGTTTGCGCGCTTTGACCACGCCCCCTCCCAACAACTCTCCCAATCCTCCCTCTTATCTTGTGTCTCACTTCCAATATCTATGTTCTTCACACACTAAGAATTTGCGATCTTCTAACAATCTTCTCCTACTTTGTACTTCTCATACTTCTGACTTTGTTCATTCTTCCTTTCATATTCAGTCCATTCTTCTATGGGATGCGCTTTCTCTTGATGTCAGGACTGCCACCAGTCAGTATGCATTTAAGCGGAAATTGCAGATTTTTTTTTTTCAAAATTAATAGAGTAAAGTCATCTCAACATCTCTCTCCCTTGAATTTCTCCATATAATAAATATATGTATATTACATTAAATATGTATGTATATGTATTATTATAAGTTATAACGTATTTATGTACTGTTGTTCCTACCTATTTTTCTTCTAATGATATATTTTTTTCTTTGTTCCTCTCACACAGAGCACCTGCCATCCAATCTCTTCACTTGGATGGATAGGTAGGATGTTTAGGCTCGCCTGTTAAATATCTAATAGCAGCGTGTGCGACCTATGTACATTGCCTGCAACTTTCGGCAAGGAACAATTCTGTACCTTCAGTGAAAAGTGATGTAACTAGAATATCATGATTCTGAGAAAATTAATGTTACAGTTTTAAAAAAAACTGACTCTTTGTCTACTTCACTAAAATGAGTACTGATTACTGACATTGGTAAACAATACCTTAGAGCCCGATTTAGTGTAAGAAGAAACAGATTAATTCGTATAGTTTTTTTTTTTATAATTTAAAAAGAAATCCAGTTGTATCACCTAGCACAACATATTAAAGTCGTATTGTGTGTAAATTAATTGAAAATGATTTTAACCATTTTACACATTATTTATTGGAAGGTTTATACATTATCTATAAGAAGTTATTCAAACAAAAAGTTGTAGAATGAATATGATTAACTTGAATATTAAAAATTGACATTGATATTGTAATCAGGAATTTGGAAGTCAAATTGTGTTTAAATTGTTATACACCTGTATTGCATTTAAGATAAAAGTGATTAATGATACAATTTTTTGTTAATTTTTATACATTTTGAAAATATTAATGTATTTGTTGATACAAGTGCCATACGGAAATACGAAAATAGTAAGAATTCGTAAAGTAAGTATTTTTTTGAGAGAAATAAAATCATTTTTAAACAAAAAACCAAAATTTCTTTATTCTATTAATCATGTTTCTTTAAACAAAACAAAATATTTGATAGAAAATTAAGTAAATCACATTAACACACTTAAGACGTTATTTAAACATAATTAGTCATAATCAGTAGGTAATCTATATAATCAGTCTTTTCTTTATTCATTTATATGTTCTTTATACTTATTTAATAAGCAGTTCTTTATTATTTGTCAAACAAGCTTATTATCATCAAAACCTGTCAAATTACGTTTTTAATATAAATTCTTAAAGTTTAAATGTTCATAATCAAACAACAGATAAGCGTTAAGGTACATGTCTTGTACTTTCATTCACGATATGTCCTACATAACACTTTTATACAGCAACAGTACGGTTTTGTGAAAAAGCGATCCACGACCATTAATTTATTGGTATTTTCTAGTGACCTATTTGATAACATCGACAATCGTATACAGGTTGATGCAGTGTACACGGACTTTCAGAAAGCTTTTGACAGGGTGGATCATGAATTGTTGCTGAACTGAATAGCTTTCAATGGTATTCGTGGTAACTTATTGCGATGGTTCATATCATATATCACTAACCGTTGTCAACGGGTTGTTATTAACGGATACCACTCTCTTGCTACTCGGGTTACATCTGGTGTTCCACAAGGCTCCATTCTCGGTCCTCTTTATTCATTATCTTTATAAATAATATAGGTATATGTTTTCATCATTCAAAATTTTTGTTATATGCTGATGACCTTAAAGTATACAGACCCATTTATAGCATTCAGGATTGCTATCTTGTCCAAGAGGACTTGGATCTACTGACGGACTATTGTTACAGTAGTAAGCTCCATCTGAGCATTCCCAAGTGCAATTAACTAAATTTTACAAAAACCAAAAACATCATAAGGTTTTCTTACTCATTATGTAATGGTTTATTGAATAAAGTAAATTTGGTTTGTAATCTTGGCATATTGCTTGACTCGAAACTTTGCTTGGATTTACATATCGAACAAATTGTAAATAAAGCATATAAGATGTCTGGATTTGTAATGAGATCCACTCATGATTTTAAGCGGACCTCTTCGTACCTCTGCCTGTATAAAACCTAGTCCGTTCCCAGCTCGAATATTCTGTATCCATCTGGAACCAGTACTACGGCAAATACATTGACATGATAAAAAACGTCCAACGTAGATTTCTTCGTGCAATGCACTACAGGTGTCACAACATTTATCTACAGCATAACCAGTTGCTCAGTAAATACAAGCTTTTGACACTTAGCTCTAGACGTAAACAATTAGAAGCAATGACATTGTATAACATTGTTAATGGCAATTTTGACTGTATAGATTTAAATAATGTGTTGTGCTATGCAGTCCCCAGAACTGTCAATAGACGGCAGGTGCGTGCAGGCAAACTCTTTGCAGTAGGTACCTGCCGATCTAACACTGGTCTACGTTCACCAGTTCGGCGAATGGCAGCAACCTACAATGAAGCATTCGAATACATAGACATATTTGCATGCTCTTTGAATAGGTTTCGTAGCCTTTTGTATGATACACTTGAACTCTCAGACTAATTGTTTGTTATTGTGTTTCTATAATACTTGTTTATTCTGTTTTTATAATATTGGTGTAACTGTCATGCATAAACAGTTCACCTCTTAGTGACTTTAAGGTTTTATTTATTAATGGTAATCTCTGAACAGCGCTGTGGGCTACATTATTACTTAAGTTATTTATATTTTTCTGTGTGTAGTATTGTATAATGTAGCTGTTTGTTGTTCCTATTGAATAAAATAAAATAAAACTAAAAGATATCTGGATCGACGTCACGTAAATTGCCATTAGTTAGCAAGTTATGGTAAAATTCATGAACACTTGGATCAATATATTCCAGGAGGGATATTAAATCCTTTTTCTTTTGTACGCTTATAGGCACTGGTCCTTTGTAGAGCATTTATATTAACAAAGCTATAATGTTTATTTTTCTTGGTATAATACATCGAATAGTAGTTAGTATCACGTTCGTAACTTTCTTTATATCCAAAATCTGGAAATTGACCTTGAATGAATTTAAGAACTTGCACGTCTGACCAAACAAATTTCCTACCCTACACTTTTTTATTACAAAATTATGTTTTGAAAATGAAGCAAAATCATAAAAATCGTTTTCAGACATTTCTATGACTGAGAATTTATTATTCCTATTTGAGGAAATTCTCACCAGCTGACACCAATCGCGCGGATGATGAATGTTTAGCGAAGTTCGCTTTTTAGCGTTCTCAATTAGTGCATGATCACTGTCTACCTCCATGTGCGTATGGCCCGGTACGAGAAACTTATGTTCTATGACAGTTGAGTAGATTCATTTATAGCTAGCAATAACGCTGTACAAACCATAGAATTCTTATTCTGCCCAGAACATGAATCAGAATACATAATTAGATTTTGGACATGTGGATGGAGTAAAGGCAGTCTCACAGTAATAAAATCGTATAGGCACGAAGCTATTTGATTAGCGCCTCTACCACCACTTGATTCTGGCCACATATAACAATACGCGTTGTTAGACATAATGAATAGTGAGGTTATAGACCCAAAGTTGTCTTTTATAAAATGCTGATTGGGTAGTTAACATAGGCGTAGGTAAACATTTTTGTAAGTCAAAGGCAATCACACAAGTATTAGAGTTATTAAAGTAGTTAAAAGTAGTTATAAAACATGCTAAATACTTTGTTTAATAACATGTCTTGTAACCGTCTGGACTCACTTAAGTAAACGTCAAATAAATTAGACCGATAAAATTGTCTCTTTTTATATATCAGCCATACCTGTCACTTATATACGTTCGTTTGTTTCCAGTATTGCAAAAAACAAAACTTAAAGTATTATTAATATTAAATAATATACTCTATAAAATCTAAAAAAGTGTTATGCTCTCAAGATAAAACAGAGAGAAGTTTTGCCTCAGACGATTGTATAACAATAACGTTTACGTCGCAATGTATTGCTCAAATTTAGCCGTCGAGCAACTTCACTTTGGTTATGGCCTGCTTCGAGCAAGGCAATAACTTGAGCGGCTTCTGCGGGCGTGGTATCCATATTTTTCCAGTAAATTCGTATGCTTCCAGTAGAGATGTTATCACGTTGACCTTCGGTATGCAACTGATTAAAAATTCCTTTTTTTTAACATGGCAACTCGCAGTTTTGATCGCTAAGGTCATGGCTGCTTAACCGGACTTTCCTGTGGGTGCCTTAAGCTGCTACACTTAGAGCCTCCAGCCAGGAGCAAAAAGCTATACTAAATTAAAGCTAGGCGAACGCTCGCTAAGGGCACCCCTGTGGGGTACAAACCTCGGCTTAGGGCGTCGCTGAGGGGAGGACAGCAAGAAGGGACAGGCTGGATCAAAATTGATTTAAATCATGATTATTATGCGGGGTAGTTTAAAGCTACGTGCTCAGCGGCAACAACTTGCTGGCACCTCATTTTCGAGCAAGGGTCGGGGAGGAGTATCTTTTACTCAGGGACACGGTCGCGATCGCAAAGGACCTCGGCGGCGAGGTCGGAATGACGGGAGGCGTCTGTGTTTGTGTATAGTGCTGGTGGCCCTATTCTTCTCCTGGAGGAGTGTAATGGGATCATCAGGGTCGGAAAGAACGTGCTTCGGACGGCGGATCTGACTAATTCTAGATGGGACATAATTTGCTGCTTCGACAACCAAGGGGTTGCGATGTCTAGGAGCGGAGTCAAAGTAACGCTTGGACATGCGTTTAAGGAACTGGTGAATCGTGGGGATTTTACAGTCGAGATGGAGGATCTCGTTTCTGACATAGAAGGATTAAAAATTCCAATAAACCGGCCTTTTTATACCTGCGGCTAAGGGTGCAAGTAGTGACAACGCAAACGCGTGAATTTGGGGAATTCGGTGTACGGTCGGTTTTTGTAAATTACATGAAGGTCAATGATTTTAATTTTATGTTTTTGTAAGCTAAGCTTGTATGCTTTAATTTTGTCTAATGAGTTTTACTCAATATCTTTAGATTTTAGAAAACAATCAGTAATAAACCAAATTACAAGGGGTGTGCGATTTTATTGCTCTCAAGTGTATTATAATCACAACGTGGTTATTAATTTATGGTGATATTTCTTCACAAGTAATCATTGCATTCGATTCTACTTATCAGCTTTCGATTTTTAGAGTAACATCCCTAGTGTTTAAAAGGAAAAAGGGTTAACTGACGCAACATTGTAACGACGTTCAGTTATTTCTTCAGATATTTCAAGGAAGCTCTTCAAAGTATGTCCTATGAAGATACATAGAAACTATTAGTTGTACTTAAATAAAAAATTGTACTAATTAAGTTTAGCTAAGTAAGGATAGGTACTAAGATTTTAGCAAGTAGGATTTATTGTACTATTTTCACCTTTTTACATAGCTATTAGATAACTAGATTTTTATAATGAATGTGATTATTTAGAAATATTATTATACCTTGCCTCGCCTGAAATACAGGATGACCTAGTTCAGGCACATAACATAATCGAATTTTTCGTAGATTTAAGCATATTTTAGAAAAAGTTTTATTATTTATATTTATTTGTCTTTGACACATCTCGGGCCCCTGGGGTCCCGGACCTTTAGAAGGCGTACGAGGGGCCGAAGCCAACTCGCAGAGACCCGTTATACATTTTGAATGAAATGAGGCACCAACCGACGATTATCGCTGTTCGCGCTATGCAAGCGCACCCAAGGACAACCCCCGGTTGGTGCAAGACTATTGTGGATATGGAAACAAAGATATTGGATTATGGGTTTGGGTGGCTAAGTGAACTGGTATCTAGAGCTACGGAAAGACTATGGCCCCTGCCTAACCAATATTTTATATAAAATACACAGGTAAAATGGCAGGGGGTGACTTGCACACTCAATAATGGGCCCCCGAAAACGGTCGCTAGCACAAAGTGTCGAAGCGACAAGGGGCAACATGTCCTGAGGTGCTTATGAGGAGTGGAGAGGTATTCCACGGCTATCAGGACAATTCCCGGAAGTACGGTCAAGATCCCTACCAGCATCGTATTGGAATACTTCCTTCCTCCGAGCACGTTTGCTCTTGCGAATCTCCACTCAAGTCAGCCAATTAAGGCTAGAATGAGGTGGGAGCTCCGTTCCTCGTCAGTGTTCACTCCAGCCGGCCAATAAAGGCAAGCCAGAGATGAGGAACAAGACTTCTCCCGGGAGATAGGGTCCGTGGGGTCGCTACAGCGACGCACACAGCGCGCCACAGGCTGCCCTGCGGGTTTTTGTATCTCTCTTGGTCTGGCTCCTCATCCCAGAACCGTTCCGGCAAAGTAAACTGCCGGCACAGACCTAGAGTTCGGAGCGCGCAAGCCCCACCACGACGTCAACGTAGAGATACGGCGCGCGGCGGTGGGGTTATTTATATTATTATTTAGATCAGAAATTGTTTATTATGTTTAGAATGGTTTATTAGTGAAAGCAAATCGTAAAATTACTCGTATCGGTCATTATTACAATAAAAGTTAAGCAATTGTGCAGTTCTAACAAAACGAAAAAATATATTATTTTATACCCGCCGTTACAAGGTTACGTTCTTGAATTTTGATGAATTGTCAAATGTTACCTATTAAAATGACTCCACTTTAGCTAGAACACAGGAGCAAGACTAACGTCTTCAACAGATTTTCACTCACTCGTTCTAATTTCCAATCTATGCAACTCACTTTTCGCGGGAAAGTGGGGCGCGAGCGGCGAGCGTGATTCACTGGCTGCTACGCTACCGAGAACTGGTATCACAATACACTTATTTTATGGTGTAAGTAAGTTCTATTTAAATTGACAATGTTTGGTTTAAATATATTCCTATTATTATACAAAATTATGTTCATAGTGATACTAATTAAATCAAAATCAGTTACAGCGCTACTGCTAAGCATGAGGTCCTGGGTTCGATTCCCAGGTCGGGCATTGGTATTGCGTTTTTCTCTCTGAAATTTCTCAGTAGCAGCCTGGAGTCTGGATTTGTGCCCGGTGGGTGGCAATAGGCTCGCCCCCTATTACATGGGACTTAAAACATAACTGGCGAAATGTGGGTGAACCTGATACAGGGACACCTCTGCCCAACCCTTCGGGGAAACAAGGCGTGGTGTTATGTTTATGTAAAAAAATATGTAAATTGATATAGTAAGAGTTGTATCATCAATTCATCATACACATTGTTTTGATAAAAATAACTACGTTCATTATGATTTAAATATAATTGTACCGGTTTTCACAAAGATGACCAGGGGTCAGTATGTACTAATTCACATCTAATTATTTAGATCGCGTAATAAGAGTCAGATATATTTCTATTAATATACATTAAGGTAATTGCAAAATAAGCTTAATCAATTTCAATCTTAGAGGGATACCGATTAGACCAAAAAATTGCATTTTTTTACTGTTAAACTTAGTGTAAGAATATTAAAACTGATATAGGTCAAGATATATCACTTTTCATTGAAGGTACAGTATATTTGTGGCGGTATATGTGAAAAAGTTTATAAAGTAACACTTCCTTTTCACGCGGATGTCCGAGGAGTTCGGGCGTGTCCATTAGCTAATTACACGCGCGAACGGTCATTGAGAGTTCTAATTATATTGGACGGAACGACATATTGTACCAAATCCACGATACCGACCAACTTACGCTGACCCCTACACTGCGAAGCGGTGCAATACATATTTCTAACCAGAGATCTAGTTATATTGGACGTATTGGAAAGCTGTACTAAACTGCCACCAGTTTAGGCTGACCCCCGGCTAACAAGTGAGTGTTTGTTTACTCCATAAAATATTATTATGTCGCTTACCCGCACGCCGCCCAAGGAATGTAGCGGTTCTGCACCCGATTTATCAGATATTAGACTTAGTGAAAGTACACCGTTAAATAATATAACAACCAGACAAGAAAAGCGTAAACGAGGGGGACGTATTGGAAGAAGAATTAAAAACCTTTATGGCCGACATGAAAAAAATGTTTTCGTCTGCGGCGGAGGCGCAAAATAATAAGTTTACTACATTACACTCATCCATAGAAGAAATAAAGCAACAAAATAGGGATATCACAAAGTCTATGGAATTTATGTCCCTGAAATATAATGAAGTTTTGGCTAAATTGGAATACAATGAGAATGAAAGGAAAAAACACATGGAATATATTAACGTATTGGAGAATAGGGTTGAAAATCTGGAACGTGTCGCTCGAAAGTCTTGTGTTGAGATACGGAATGTTCCTAAGCGCGATCAAGAAAAAAAGGAAGATTTAATCAAAATAATGAAATGTAATGAAACGTCTATCAACGTTGACATTCAAGATGCTGATGTCAAGGACGTTTTTCGCTTTAACTCGAAGTCATCGTCTAAAATGCCCATAGTCGTCGAGTTTTCCACGGTAATAAAAAAGGAAGCTTTGTTAGACACCGTGAAAAAATTAAAACATGAGTCAAAGACTTATTTGTCAACTACACACGCCAAAATTGACGGTCCTAGTGAACCCATCTACATATCGGAAAGCCTAACCGCGGAATTTAAGATAATTTTTACAAGGGCTCGCACGTACTCCAACGATAACAACTATAAGTACTGTTGGACCGCTCATGGCTTCGTATACCTCCGCAAGGAAGAAGGTGCCAAAGCAATCAGATTATCTAATGAAGAGGATCTCAATAAACTGATGTCAACTAAATGACTTAATGGCCTGCAGGTTTGTTTACACGCACTGCTTCAGGTTATTTTGCTGTCTTTTTTTCTATATTGTTTTGTTTACTACTTAGTTTTATATTCTTAACTTACTTATACCGCACATACTCTACACAATTGTACACATTTCACACATCCTATCTCGCTCACACACACAATTCTAACAATACTATTCACCTTTGTTCTGCATACAGTAGATACAAATAATGCTCACACAATACAAATACTATAACCTAAGTAACCTTAACAAATATCATACGCACATAACTATACATACCCAGATAATGTACACTATCTAGATTCATTATCAACTAGATTCACTATCTAGATAAATAAAATTACATATAGACAATACAAACCTGCAGAAATTCCTTCGATAAACGAAGGAATTTCTGCAGGGTTGTATTGTCTATATGTAATTTTATTTATCTATCTAGATATTGTACCCAATCGTTTCACTCAGATATACCACTTGCTATAGGCCATCACATTCACAACGGATAACAACAACAGTATCTCTAGAATACAAAATGATTTAGACAGTACAACCGTTTCAGAATCAGCAATAGTGGAGCCTAATGACTGTACTCACCTACGAAACACCTCGGGAAGTAACCTATAATTGATAACACACAATATCAGAAGTATCTATCGAAACTTAGATCACTTTCTTGTATTTCTAAAATGCATAGACAATGCTGGATATCGGAACATAGGCCTCTACCACAAATAGATAATTACAGACTTTACTATTCCACTACTAACCATAATAGAAGTGATGGCGTCGTTATATACATTCACATGGATTTATGCCATACTGTGGCAGGCAGCTAGCGTCAACGAGTACTGGTTCCAACCAGTACTCGTTGACGCTAGCTGTCTACTTATAAAAAGTAAAGATATTGCCATTCTCTGTGTGTATAGGTCGCCATCTAACCATGCTATAGACCCCTTTCTTACATCTCTTGAAAAAAAAAAAAAAAAAAAAAAACTAACAACAAACTTACGATCAATCCAAGAGTCTCATACAGTTGTTGTTCTTAGTGATATCAACATTGACATCAAACCCCTAAACAACGATCGGAAAAGCGAACAGTACCTCAATCTTTTAGCTGAAAACGGCCTTCTGCCTGCTCACCTTTTTCTTACACGCGAGTCTAACTGCTTAGATCATATTATTCTTAAAACGAATCGTAAAGCTCAAACATTTGTAATTAAATCTAACATCACTGATCATTTTCCAGTCTTACTTAATTTAACACAACCAAAACAAGATGAAGGCCCAAAATACAGACAAATTATTTACTACGATAACGCGGTCAATATACTTGTGAATACTGATCTATCAAGTATTCTTGATATGGATGATCCAAATAATGGAATTGACATTTTGATAAAGTCGTCAAAGACGCTTTAGATATAAACACTACAGTTCGTAAAGTTCCTAATAGGAAGAAAATACTTAAGCCATGGATTACTACCGGTTTACTCAGTCAGATGCATCACCCACCGCGACGCTCTACACAAAAAACTGAGGGCTAAAGATCTCCTATTATAGGTTCAGGCACTTTTGTAATGATGTTCTAAATAAGGTTAGAGAGAAATATGAAACCTCGACGATTGAAAATTGTAAGAATCCAAAACAAACTTGGGAAATGATACGAAAAATCACCAACACTACTAAAAACAAAAATCCAGCGGAAGAATTATTATTAAGTACTAATCTACACGAAGCCCAGCAATCCCAAGATAAGATGAATCAGTACTTTGTAAGTACTGGTCAAACACTTGTAGACACCACAGAACATATAAAAGAGGTTAGAAGGGCCTTGTGGGCGGGGCACGCGCGCCGCGGTTATGAGCAAATGCTCAATATCAACCGATATTTACTTTACCGGCCAGCAATCGCGCTCTTGTTTTGACAGCGTACGTGAGCTCCGCAAAAAATATTAAATTATGCCGTCTTGCGCTATTATAACGTGTCGGAAAAGAAGTCAGGTGTGTAGTGTAGCACGAGAAGGGATTTCTTTCCACCGGTAAGTCCAAAAACATTAAAATACTTGTGATATTTGTAATTTTAACATTAGCATTATGAAGTTTGTAGACAAACACGATATAATCGCAAGCAGACAAATAGTAATACATTGCTTGCAATAGATGGGTACCATTTTGCACTACGTGAGCGATCGCGCAATGTATTACGTTCACTGCGAGAGTCCCGAGTACCGAACCAAAGGTTCAATTCCACGAAATCTAGGCATATCGATAGTGCTGTGCCAATTTGTAAACAATGTCGATAATTACTATGATACAATTGATTATTATCGATAGTACACTTTATAACTAAAATAATATTATTTATTACGACCAATATTACGAGGTTTTTGTATTTTTTTGTATTTAAGTTTTATGTAGTTTTTCAATTGAAACTGACATATTATGATTTAATATGTTTTAGGTTTCCAACAGATCCAGGTATAAGAAAACTGTGGATTGAGACAACTGGTAGAATTGATTGGATCCCTACTAAATGTAGCACAATTTGTTCGCAACATTTCGATGATGATAATTACATAACAACAAAGTCAGGGAAAAGAAACTTAAAATCAGGCGCTTATCCGCAAAAATATATCGTTATGTGTTGTTCAGTAAGTAAACTGATTTTATGTTTTAGAAAATTTTATTTTAGTCTCGTCAGTTAATCAGTTTTTTGTCTAAAAATGGCGACATCAAAATCATCTTTTATATTAATTTTTATAAAACTTCTGGTTGAAAACGAAGGAAATTGAAAATTATGCCTTTTCTTTACGTTTTTTTTATACTTCTTTGATTACTTTTTTTTTTAACGTGGTAAAATCATCAAATGAGTCCCACCCAGGGCAGAGCGGGAGGGACTGTCAGACTCGTACTGACTAAAATCCACAGTGTCCTTCAATAGCCCTTTACGTACCGGGGTCACGGTAAATCATAAGTATATTAGTGTTAGAATGCATTTCATTTTGAAAAACTCAAATTTAAAAGAGAGCAGGCGTATGCTACTTCTGCCGGGGTTGCGAAGAAAACCGAAAGGGAGATCGTGGCCCCCGGCGACAGGGCAACCGAAGGAACACGGGTGGGTTTTAGTCAGTAAGAGTCTGACACGCCCTCCCGCTCCGCCCAGAGCGGGAGAAGTTATTTGATGATTTCCCACCCTCAAAAAAAAAAAAAAATGCTACTTAATAAATACGTATTATTTCAGGGACAATATTTTTTTCTTTTTGATCGTGATAAGCACCGGAAATGTAAGGTTGAGAGGCAACCCACTTTCTCTAATAAACAAATAAAAAACATGGAATATATATTTACCATGTCTTTATTTGTTTATTAGAGAAAGTCATCAGTCCATTGGGAGGACTCATTTGATGATTATACCACGATTTAAAAAAAAGTCATCAGTCCATGTTAATAATTAAATTGGTTTTAAAATTCAGTTTTGTATTTTTTATTTGTTTCACTTTTATTTATTTGTTTCTATATTCGCTCATGCGAATATAGAAACAAATTCTTCTGACAGAAACAAAGACTTCTGTAATGCATGTTGTAAACATGTATTCATATACATGTTTACAACATGCATTACAGAAGTCCACATAGTCCACAATACCTGTAAAGAAAGAAGCAAAATTACATTAATTTTATCGATATCAATAATCGACAGTTTAGTCGCCCTACCATACATGAGCTTTTACGCGTGTATGAGTGTACGTCAAACGCAGAGTTTGCGTTAGTGTGAAAACCAAAAGCAAACTCACGATCTAAGTGCGTGTTGTTTATTTGTGTGCGTAATCCGCGTATGCATTGGTCTCTTGCTTGTAGTGAAGTTAAAGAGTGGGAGATAAACGGCGACACGCATTCTGATGCAAATCCGAAACTATTTCCTTTCTAACCTCCTTTATATGTTCTGTGGTAGACACTATCACTAAATACTTCGATATATCTTAAATAAGATGTAATATTAAAACAGATCGTAACTTAAAATCAATCGTACTGCTGGAAACAGATAATACCGAAGTCGAGTCATTAATTCAAAATCTTAAAAATGACTCCGCTACTGGATATGATGGCATACCTACCACATTCCTAAAACGCATAAAAAATGTAATAAGCCCCTCGCTGACTCATATTTTCAACGTATGTATAAACAAAGGTATTTTTCCAAACTGTTTCAAGCATTCACTAATTCATCATATTCATAAAAGTGGGTCTAGGATCAGTGTCGAGAACTATCGTCCGATTTCGGTCTTGCCTGCAATGTCCAAAATATTTGAAAAGCTTATCAACAAACGCCTAATGAGTTTTCTAAAACAAGAACATATTATATCAGATTCTCAATATGGTTTCCAACCTAACAAATCTGCAGAAGATGCGGCGATACAGCTTACAAATTTTGTAGCAAGTAACTTGGACCAGGGTCAGAAATGTGTCGGAGTTTTTCTGGATCTAGCCAAGGCCTTCGATACTATTTCAATTAACCTACTTCTGACGAAACTTGACGACGAAAGCGATCGGCATACGCGGCCTACCTCTGCAACTCGTGAAAGATTTTCTCACCAACAGGTACCAATCTGTGAAAATAGGCGACTACATTAGCTGCCCCCTCCCCATCACCTGTGGAGTTCCCCAGCGAAGCGTTCTTGGCACAGGGCTCTTCCTGAACGAACTTTGCCAATATGACCCGCTAAAGGGAAAAATATTCGCATTCGCGGATGACACTGCGCTCATATTTCATGGAGATTCCTGGGCTGAGGCACAGTACCTTGCCGAAGAAGGACTTCATCAGGCATCCCTGTGGTTAAATAAAAATCTACTAACATTAAATGTCAATAAAACAAAATATATAACATTTTCGATGAATAAAACAACACAACCAAATAACTTCACTTTAAAAGCACATACTTGTAATAATACCCAGTCTTTAACATGCTCCTGCGCACCAATAGTAAAAACCACCAATATTAGATATCTCGGCACTCAAATAGATGATACCCTTTCATGGCATGCACAACTAGATATTCTGTCTGCACGTACGCGTAAAATGATATGGATTTTTAGAAAGCTCAGAAATGTACTCAAATTGAAAATGTTAAAAATGGTTTACTTTGCCTTGGTTCAACCAATCTTGGGTTATTGTATTCCAGTATGATAAGATCATTACTCAAAGTAATGCTCAGAAAACCCTTACTTATAATTACTAAATAACATCTCTGTTCTGTCTGCAGTAAACCAAGAGCAATCAAAACTCACTTATTCATAACCTTTTTTTTTTTCTGTTGGGCATCTCGTAGCTGACCTCTGAGGTCATGACTACTTAACCGGTCAATCCTGTGGTTGCCTTAAGCTGCTACACTCAAAGCCTCCAGCCAGGGGCATAATTTAAAAACTAAGCTAAAAAGCTAGATGAACGCTCGCTAAGGGCACCCCCTGTAACCCAGCGCTGGGCACGCCACAATTGCGGAGATAAGACCCCTCTTTGAGGAGTGGCTTGAGAGGCGCCACGGCGTCCTCACCTTCCGCCTGACGCAGGTCCTCACCGGACACGGCTGTTTCGGGAGGTTCCTGCACAGGATAAGGCGGGAGGAAACGCCCGGGTGTCACCATTGTGTGGATCGCCCGGAGGACACGGTGGAGCATACGGTGGAGGTCTGCCCAGCTTGGGCGGAGCATCGCCGTGTCTTCGTGGAGGCGATCGGCGGCGGTGATCTCTCGCGTCCGGCCCTGGTTCAGGCCATGGTACGGAGCGAGAGGAAATGGGAGGCCGTCACCTCCTTCTGCGAAGCTGTAATGCTCGCGAAGGAGGAGGCGGAACGCGTGAGGGAAAGGCAAATTTCGCGCCCTCACGCCCCTAACCGCCGCAGGAGGAGACGCCCAGGGCGTCGGGAATCGCGGGGCGATTTCCGGCCACCGTAGGCGCGGGCTTGCGGGCGGTGAGCAATGGGTGGCTCACCGTCCGATAAGGACCAGGCCCGGGTCGACGGCGCGTTGTGTTCCACGCGCGCCTCAAAGAGATGTCAGCAGATTTGAAGGGGTCCACTAGGGCCGATGCTTGCCGGGGTTGCGAAGAAAACCGAAAGGGAGATCGTGGCCCCCGGCAACAGGGCAACCGAAGGAACACGGGTGGGTTTTAGTCAGTAAGAGTCTGACACACCCTCCCGCTCCGCCCAGAGCGGGAGAAGTTATTTGATGATTTCCCACCTAAAAAAAAAAAAAAAAAGGCCTGTGCCGGTGGAGTTTACTGAGCTGGAACAGGTCTGGGAAGAGGAGCCAGACCAAGAGAGATACAAAAACCCGCAGGTCAGCATGTGGCGAGCTGTTGGGCAGTAGCGACCCCGCGGTTCCTATCTCCCGGGAGAAGTCTTGTTCCTCACCTCTGGCTTGCCTTTATTGGCCGGCTGGAGTGAACACTAACGAGGAACGGAGCTCCCACCTTATTCTTGCCTTAATTGGCCGGCTTGAGTGGAGATTCGCAAGAGCAAACGTGCTTAGAGGAAGGAAGTATTCCAGTAAGATGCTGGTAGGGATCTTGACCGTACTTCCGGGGTTGTCCCGATAACCGTGGAATACCTCTCCACTCCTCATAAGCACCTCAGGACATGTTGCCCCCTTGTCGCTACGACACTTTGTGCTAACGACCGTTTTCGGGGGCTCATTATTGACTGTGCAAGTCACCCCCTCCCTTTTTATCCGTGTACATATAAACATTGATCAGGCAGGGGCCATAGTCCTTCAATAGTTCCAGGTAACCAGTCCACTTTAGTCACCCAAACTTATAGTCAAATATCTTTGTTTCCATATTCTGCAATAGTCCTACACCAACCGGGGCTTGTCCTTGGGTGCACTTGCATGTGATGTCAGCAGATTTGAAGGGGTCCACTAGGGCCGATGCCTGCCGGGGTTGCAAAGAAAACCGAAAGGGAGATCGTGGCCCCCGGCGACAGGGCAACGAAGGAACACGGGTGGGTTTTAGTCAGTAAGAGTCTGACACGCCCTCCCGCTCCGCCCAGAGCGGGAGAAGTTATTTGATGATTTCCCACCCTCAAAAAAAAAAAAAGGGCACCCCCTGCGGGGTACGAGCCTCGGCTTAGGGCTTCACCGGAGGGAGGACATCAAAGATGGGACGGGCTGGATCAAAGTTTTGATCATTATTATTAATCGGGGAATTTAAAGCTACGTGCACAGCTGAAACCACTGCTGGCACCTCGTTATCGAGCAAGGGTCGGGGAGGAATATCATTTACTCGGGGGCGCGGACGCGATCGCAAAGGACCTTGACGGCGAGGTCGGAATGACGGGAGGCGTCTGTATCTGTGTAGAGTATTGCTCTCCTGAAGGAGGGTTATGGGGTCATCAGGGTCGGTGAGAATGTGCCTAGGTCGGCGGGTACGGCTAATCCTACTTGGGACATAACTGGCGGCCTCGACAACCAGAGGGTTGCGATGTTTGACCGCGGAATCGAAGTAACGCTTTGCAAGGCGTTTTAGAAATTGGTGGATCGTGGGAATTCTAAGGTCGAGATGGAGACTCTCGTTCCTAACATACCAGGGCGAGCCTGTGGCCCTACGGAGGAATCGGTTTTGGAGCGTTTGCAACCTATGGATATGGTGGGGTTTTGCATGAGCAAAGACGGCACCCGCATGAGTCATGATGGGACGAATACACGCTGTGTAGATTCGCAATTTGCACTTAAGTGACATCTTGCTGCGTGCGTTTATTATCCATAACCACGCATACATACATTTATATACATACTCCCACAAACACAGATGCGCGCAACCGTACTCTCACTCATCACACACACAACACACACACGCACGAACACACTCACAATATACACACTCACTCACCCAAACGCACACAATATAATTATTAATTAACTAAACCTCTAGTTGTAATTTGTATGAACTTACTCGCCGCGGGAGGAAGACCTGGAGTCCTGAAATACAGGGCTGCCCTAGTTTAGGCTCCAGTCCACTCCATTTATTTTATGTAGGTACCTATACTGTGCTTAGATTAGTGTGGAAAATAAATTAATTTTTACTTCACTTTTACTTCCGTACTTGCCAACAATATTTTTCTGTCCTGTGTATTAAAGAAAAAATTAAAGTAATCCCCAAAATTCATAGTATCATTGAAGAAACCAAAAATTCATCCTTTATGTTGTAATAGACAGTGAGTCGTAAAACAGACATGAATTAAAAAAGGTCGGCAAATGAAAGGATCCTTTATGTTCGGTAGATGTTTATTGTAGCAGATCACGACGGGTGCGGCGGCGCGAGCTCGTCCAGCAGCGTGTGCGCGCGCAGCTGGCGCTCCAGCAACACGTCCGCCAGCGTCGCCGTCTGCGCCGGCACCCACGCCGCGCCGCGCAGCGCCAGCCACTACAACACGACACACGTCAGTCAGGCCGCGACCCCCCCCCCCCCCCCCGCCCGCCGCCGCGCCGCTCACCTTGTGCTGCGGGTGGCGGTACAGCGCAGCGTAAAGCGCGGCAGCGACGCGCGGCCGGCCCGCGCGCGCCTCGCTCTCCAGGCGCAGGGCGTGCAGCAGCGCGCCGCCCGCGCCGCCGCGCCCGGCGCGCGCGCACGCTGCCGCCACCCGCGCGGCGTCGCCGGGCTCCCAGGCGGCGGAGGCGCGCAGCAGCGGCGGCAGCACGTGCGCCAGCGCGGCGCGGTGCGAGCGCGCGCCGCCGCACATGGCGCGCAGGCGCTCCTCCGCGGTGCCGTCCTTCTCCCAGGCCCACAGCGGGGCGCCGCTGCAAGCTGCGGACGGACACACGTTAATTCGTGCCGGCTCCCCGCACGTAAGCTCGTGCGCGTACGTCGTAAGTACGTACCTAGCGCGAGCAGGCCGTTGTGCGGGAACAGCGGCGCCAGCGCGCGCGCGTACTGCGCCAAACGGTGCTCACGCGTGGCCGCAGTCACGAGAGCACACGCGCTCTGCTCCCAGTAGCGCGCTGCCACCGCGCCCTGCGACACAACGAGAGACGTAAAATAGTTAATTTATAAATTACGGAAATTAAATTATTATCCTTACATATTATAAATCAAAGTTCCCCGCCGCGTCTATCTGTCTGTCTGTCTGTTTGAACGCGATAAACTCAAAAACTACTGAACGGATTTTCAAACAGTTTTCACCACAGGACGGAGTGATTCATGCGAAAGGTTTTAGTGTATAATTCATTAGGGTTTTGTGTATTGTTGAAGATGTCGGAAAAAAGCATGGAACTTTATTGGCGTGCGCCGCGGAAACGGTAAAAGTTACATAAAATATATGTGTAAACAAAGTGCGTGACACTTCATTTAGTTTGTACAGTTTGAATTTGCCGCGTAATAACTTTGATGTATAATTTATCTGTGAAATTGCTTGATGCTGTGGAGCGAGCTGTCATATTGAATGACTGTCATAGCATGAAAAATATAGAGGTTATACATGTGAGAATTTTAATGTAATTAGAATACTAATAGTGATTAATAAGAACTGGTGAAATAATAGCTTTAAATGTTGTTTCTCTTTTCAGGTAAAACTAGTGCATAGTTATTGTTAAAGAATGTTTTGTAAAAGTGTTTAAAACTAGTTTAAGTAATAAAATTTCTCTTTTCAGAGCAAATAAACTTTGGTTATAGTTTTACTGTTCATCATCATATTCAAGGATAATAATAAACCATCTTATTATAAAACAACATTTCTACAGCTGATTACCAGGAATAATGGAAAAATTAAGATTTGAGTTCATGGTCAAAGCCAGTGAAGATGTGAAAACAAATATAATGTGTGTAACGACAGTCACGGATTTAGATGGCCGAACCTTTGCGATCCCAGATAAGTTACAACCTGCAAAATTACATACTAGAATAGTAGAAACACAAATCTTTCAGAAAGTAAAGGCAAGATTGCAAAAACGGCATGAGAAACGACAGGTGTGGATATCCATGAACCCGGAGATGAAGGCGGTTTATTGTGATGAAGATGGAAATAAACAATTTAAGGGATACCTATTGGAGGAACAAACAAAACCACAAACTTCTACAACAGGAATTTCAGAAGAATCTCTAACCAGAATGGAAAGCTTCGCAGAAATAAAGAAAGATTCATCAAAACCTTTTAATATGGGGAAAATGGCAAAAAAAATTCTAAACAAAAATTCAATAGCAACATTACTAATGTGACCCAGTGGATGACTACCTTTGAAGCAGAATGTGTCCATATAGGAATAGAAGAAGATATCAAGAAAATAGAAATTTTTAGGTTATTTATAGAAGATTCTTGTTTAGACTGGTAAAGTTCCATGCTTATAAAGCATACTATAAATTCAGAATGGGCAATGTGGAAGAAAAACTTTTGTGAAACTTATGCGGATAAGGGTTGGTCACCAATCAGGTATGCGATGTTATTCAAATATAGACAGGGCTCATTACTGGAGTATGCGTTAAAGAAAGAGACTACTATTAGAAATAAATAAGTCCATAAATAATCTCACTTTAATTGATTTGATTGCCACTGGATTACCGAATTTTATTGCAGATAAAATTGATAGGAATAGTTTAAAGGAAATTGAAGACTTATTTCAAAATTTAAGAAGTTTAGAGCACATGGTAAACAAAAAAATATTTGATAAAAAATAGGAACTTCCGAAAGTAAAATTAAAGAGAAGAATGTTAAGCCCTTGGTTAATCCGTGTAAAATATGTGAAAAAGAGAATAAAGGTAAACGTTACCATCCTGAATCTCAATGTTGGCTCAAAGTAAAAAATAATGATAGGCCAAAAAATGATCAAATAGGGAGTGTTAACAATTCAGAATTAAAGATAGAATTAAATGAAATTGATCCAAAAAACTAATAGTGCCGCCATTAATAAAAATTAAACTACTAATAAATGACACTTTGGAAATATCAGGAATCTATGATTCAGGATCTAATGTGGCCTTAATAAATTCAAGGTTATTATCTTTAAAAAAAATACCTACTAATGACAAAAATGCAGCTTTAAAAACAATTAATGGCGTAAAAAAATCAATAGGAATGGTAACTATAAGAATTAAAATTTTCTAAATTGAAAAACATGTTAATATTTTTGTTATAGATGAAGACAACTTCGACAATGATTTCCTAGTTGGGTTACATTGTATACAAAAATTTCATTTAACTCAAAATGAGAATTTAAACATCACCCAAAATGTCCACACCAATAATAATAGAGAGTACACAGAAAATAAAGAAAAGCAACCTATAAATACTAAAGAAATTCCTGGCAGTACAGGTAGTGACATAAGGAATAAACAAGATATATAAAAAAGAAACTATTGTTGATGAGTATAAACTTTAATGAAAAACAAACTTTAATAAACTTTAATGATAGTCGAAAATTTTAATATTTCAGTAAATAATTTAAATCCACAGGAAAAATCTGATATTGATAAATTGATATCCAAATATATACAGGGTGTAAGGGACACCCCTCCGCAGACTGATAGGGTGACTTCAGTATATCATACTAAGATGACCGGTACATGAAATTATTTCAGGAATGTTATGCTGCCGTCATAACTAAGAATGCAGTAATCGCAAAATGGCGGTAACGAGATAAACGCAAAAAACATATTTCATACCATCTGAGCAAGATGTTCGTATTTTATTGGTCATAATATATATCGAAAAATTCGGAAAAAAATCAAGCTTTTACAAGATAATTTTCCTTTATTTAATTTACTAATAAATGCAATTATAATACGTATTACTGCGTTTCGGTTTAGTATCAAGTCGTTTCCGAGTCACAGGATACTAAAACTAAATGCAGCACTTGCGCGTATTACTGCATTATGTCTTAGCACAAGTCGATTACTGCATTATTTTTTAGTAATTATTGCCATTATTATATGCTCGGAACTAAGTTGAAGTGTACTTAAGTATCTTCTCAAGGACTTATTATATAGGTGCATTTTAAGGTTAAGGTTTCTATCTCTTAGCTACGACCTAAGTTTTTACATCGTGGAATGCAAATAAAGTATTAAGTAAACTATACGGATGTTAAAAACTTACTGCATGTTCTTATAATATGCAGCATTAGGGTGCAATAAGAAAAAACATGTTTTTGTAAATTTAGTTTTAATAATAATAACTAAAAATAAAAAAAAATCAGTCAGACTGTTAATTAACATTCATTAAGTAGGTACAATATTGGCATCATCTACGAACCATTTAGCGCTTTCTTAATTTCTAAATTAAATAAGAGTCTTTCAACGTAATTCTAATATTGAGTTTTTGTTTTCATTGGCATGACTTAGTAGCAAAAACTAGTTAACTATTTACTTATCACATTCCAATAAGGCAGATCATTACATGCGCCTGCATGTTCTTAATATAAAACCTTAAACAACATTTTTAAAACGTTGAAAATATTATTTAAATACAAGCTATCAAACAAAATCTAACATTATAAACTTAAAAAAAAACATCCAAACAAAAAATCCTATAAAAAAAAGTTATATAAATATTCATTCTGCTGACTCTCTATTTGCAATGAGATCTACAGAGGCATCGTTTACAGGCAGATTTTGCCAAAACAGCAGTCTGTTTTCAGGTATTATGTTAGCTAGTTTTTTAAGTATACCAGTCTTTCTTTCCAAAGTTATTCCTCGCGGCTTTTGATTTCTTACTGGCTCAGGTACAGCAGATTGTTTTATTAATTGACTTTTCAGAAAATCTATTTCCAACATATTTCCATCATGACTTGTCTTAGCAAGTAGTGTCATACTATTTCTTTGTACTTCGACACAAACAATATCTTTTATATAGGTTCTTTCTTCACACTTTTTTAATTTATACTGAGATGAGTGATCTTTGTATTGAAAAAATCGGAAACTTCCATGGGCTTTACATTAACTTTACCTGAATTTGCTAACTGTACGCAATCAACAAAATCGGCAAAATCATACACTTTTTTTGCTTTTTGAAGCTGATTTTCAACTTGATGATGGAAATTGTCTGCAGACATAAACGTGTGTCCCGGTTCGAAATATTTAATAATAATTTTTGTTGCGCTGATTAAATGGCTATTAATAATTTGTACCAGAAATGTAAAAAATGCCCAATTTTTATTTTGACGTGCAATTGTCGGTCCAAACAACAATTTCATTGCAATCACGTTTACTTTCAAAAAAAGCTCTGTATGTACTAATTATGTCCTCTTGTTTTCTACCAGATACTGCTTCATGCCATACCGCTGCAAAAGGTTTTCCCTTACTGGAGCCCAAAGGAACAAAGCTTTCGTTAAATGCAATTATTCTCGGGCAGAACATAACGACTTTAAACATGTCTAACCTTGGTAGCATAATTACTTTTTGTAAATCAGCTGAGTAGTAACATTTTGAGGATTCTGGTCCTTTTAAAGATTCCGTTGCATCGTGTTGGTAATGAATTCGTGCTTTTTCGTATTTTTCAC
This sequence comes from Omphaloscelis lunosa, assembly GCA_916610215.1. Lineage (NCBI taxonomy): Eukaryota > Metazoa > Arthropoda > Insecta > Lepidoptera > Noctuidae > Omphaloscelis > Omphaloscelis lunosa. The sequence continues at coordinate 21,860,065 of OU744255.1, forward strand.
GATGGTTACGATATGAAGTACAATCGGTACAATGCTCTGTATTTTTGCATGAAATTTGATGCAGTCTATAACTCTCACATTGCTCACACTCTTCATTACCTAACTGGGCAAAAGATATGTTCATATCTTTCTTTAAGAATTTCCTGTAGAGATCATAAGAAACTATAAAGTTTGGATTCTTTTCAATAAAATCAGTATGCATCATGGTTGCGTTTAAATCACTGGGTAGATATCTTCTAGTAGGAGCATGTGCTCGTCTGTAATGTGCAATGGCCGGTCTAAAACTTTCAATATGCTCTTTGAGCTTTTCTCTGTCCAATTTTTTTGAAATATCATGCTTCCCACGTCGATCTTTTTGAGCACTTGAAAGCTTTTTCAAAATATCAAGCACACGCCTATCATTATTTTTATGGTATCCCAGAGTCGTCAGAAAGAATGTCTTACAAACTTCCTTCTTCTTACTGTCGATTTGAAAAGAATAGACATAAGTGGTCTTCCGTATCTGCTGGCTATTCTTAATACGTCTATAAACTTCTTTTTCTGTAACCAGGGACTTGACAAACAAACCTTGAGCTTCATAACTAAACTCCCAAAATAATTCATTTAAACGTTTGCGTTCTAATTCCGTAAAATTTAACATGCATTTTTTAGTACACGTTTCGTTACATCCAGGTTTCACCGCCATTTTCTCCAATTTTAATTTTTTCTTCTCTTCTAACCGTGTTTCTACAGATTTCTCAAATTTACGCCTGATTATTGGTTTGCCAGATTTTGTTTTTCCGTTTGTAGGATCAGCGTGATCGACATCAATTTCTGGCTCTATATATCCAACCTTCTGCAAACTGGATTCAGTTTCAATTGTATCGTGGTTCAAGTTATTATATTGGGGCTCTTGATTTAACGAATTCTGTGAATTAGATGCGATAGCAATCATGTTGTAGTTTAAATTATCTTCCGTTTGCTGTGTATTTTCCATTGATGCTAAGCTGTTCACCGATTCATCTAATCCTAATGTTATATCTGTAAATGTTAAATCCATCAAAGAACTTGGGAACGTTTCATCACATAACAAAGAAAATTACTCTGTTTCGTTGACTGGAAAAACTTCAACATTTGAAGCAGACGGTAGTCCCGTGACTTCAACATTTGAAGCAGAAGGTAATTCCGTGACTTTAACATTTGAAGCAGAAGGTGGTTCAGTTACTTCATTCGATTTTCCCAGCACCATGTCTAACATGCTTCGACTGCGGAAGTTTTTGGTACTCATTGTCAAAACAATGATCTGAAATATAAGACATCTATTAGATACTAATTAAGCAAGAACTAGCATAAAACTATAAAAGACACTACTCACTGTCGAAATCGATACTAAGTTAGTGTATTGCTTAGGAAGTTTCGTTTATTGATCGAAAAATAACAAAATTAAAACATCCGCACTTCGTAACACTGATTTATAGATACAGATTGATTTATTAAATATTGCATATGGATTAAATAAGAATTGATAGGAATAATTTTAAGGAAGAATTATGAAGAAGGCACAAAAAAAAATTGGTACGTTGTCAAATTCGTTTATGTAGGTACTTCACTTTTCATACCCTACTAACCTACGCACGGCACCAAGCGCTCGCGCTAGTGATGTTGAATCCGCAAGTACACTTACCCACCCGCATTGCAAAAATCTTATCCTCCAATATTAAAACCAATTAACTTATAATATTAACAAACTATTACAACACAAAAAGTTTACAGAATAAAAACATAAATCAAATTGTTTGACCAAATGTTCTTTAAATACATAATGTCCCTTAATAACTTTAAAACAGATTGCTCTATTTACATAACTCTTTTTGCCCTATCGTTTGTATATCTAAACCAATCAAATAACACTAAAACCAAAACAATGTATACTTAAACAAAAAATCATGTTTTCAACTTACGTAATATTTGGTGGCGCAAATGAACTAATTGTAGTGGCTTAAAGAAGTCGGTTGAAAACGATAATTCGCAACCGTCCACTAAATACTTAGTTAGAATTTTATTTTTGTTGCTAAATTTTTGCATTACAAAGTTCAGATAAATAAATATCTTGGGACAATTTAGATAGTACCTACGAGTAGTAGATTGACTTCTGTATCTACCTATAACTTTCCTGGTATTAATATCAAACTAATGTAAATGTCATTAAATTGCTGTAAACTACTCGATCGAAGTTAGAGTAGACTATCATAATTAGGTAAAAACTCACCCTAACTTCGTTGCGTCGAAAAAACAACAAGAGGCGCACCGGAGCCCCGCTCGTGGCGCACGTATTACTCCACCGAATGACGTCGTCGAACTGATTTACTAAGACAAAACGCGGCAATGGATCGCACTGCTACGACTTCGCAAGCCTTTACTACACATAAATGCAGTAATGTGGAGTACTGCGTTTTAATTTAGCAAAAGCATAAACTGTAATAAGTAATAAAGAAAGCATAAACTGTCAAACTTTACTGTCAATTATATCGACGATATTTTAGTATTTTCTGAAACGTTCGAAAAACATATTGAGCATTTGTCTTCGTTATTGGAAGCAATTTTAAAAGAAGGTTTTAAATTAAAATTCACAAAATGTAACTTTGCACAGGACTCTGTAAAATATCTAGGGCACATAATAAAAAACAATACTGTCACTCCATTAAAAGTTAATTTGATTGCCATAAAAGAATTCCCAATTCCATAAACACAAAAAAACGTCCGCCAATTTTTAGGAAAAAATAATTTCTATGGAAAATATGTCCCAAATATATCAATTATACTGGATCCTTTACATAATTTGTTAAGAAAAGGAGAAAAATTCGTTTGGTCCGATAAATGTCAAGAATCCTTTGATACTATAAAAAAACTACTTTGCTCAAAACCAATTCTAGCCATCTTTGATCCAGACTTACTAATACACATTTATACAGACGCTAGCATACAAGGTATAGGTGCGATTTTAAAACAAATTCAACCCAACGGTGATGAAAAGCCTTGTGCATATTTTTCAAAAAAAATTAATGACTCCCAAAAAAAACAAAAAGGCATATATCTTGAGTGCTTGGCAATAAAAGAGGCGATATAATACTGGCAACACTGGCTTATAGGAAAAACATTCACGGTTTTTTCAGACCACAAACCTTTAGAAAAAATCAATATAAAGCCAGAACGGACGAAGAACTTGGAGATTTGACATACTTTTTGTCGCAGTTTAATTTTAAAATAATATATTCTCCGGGCAAATATAGTATAGAGGCAGATACTTTAAGCAGAAACCCGGTGTTAGAATCGTATGAAAATCAAGATAGTAGTTTAAAAGTAGTGAATTTTGTTAGATTAGAAGACATACAAAATGATCAAAAAAAAAACGATGATATAAAACAAAATAATAATAAACTTATTTTCAAACATAATATACATATATTACAAAAAGATAGGAAAAAATGAAAAGATTGTACTAACTGAGAAATTTAGTAAAAAGATTATAAAAAAAGTTTATCACCACTACTGTCACATAGGAAGACAACAAATGGAAAACAAGATTAAACCCTTTTTGATAAAAGGGTTTAATCTTGTTTTCCATTTGTTTGTTGTTTGATAGCTAAAAATTTATTAGATAATATAAAAAAACATTGCGAAAACTGTGATGTCTGCATAAAAAACAAATCTAGGAAAATACAAATTTGGACTAATGGCTCACTTAGGTCCCGCTACCTATCCGTTCGAAATAGTGTATATAGACACCATAGGGGGATTTGGTGGTGCTCGTTTAACCAAAACATATTTACATCTTCTAGTAGATCACTTCACTCGTTACGCCTTTATTTTGACATCCAAAACCCAGAGTGCGAATGATTTTATAAAACTTGTCCAAAAAGTAACACAAGATTATAAAATAAACTTAATTCTAACAGATCAATATCCAGGCATAAATTCAAAGGATTTCAATTTTTTTTTTAGAAAAAGAAGATATACCTATAGTTTTCACTGCAGTAAATTGCGCCATTTTCAAATGGATTGAACGAAAGGTTAAACCAAACGATGGTTAACAAAATTCGTTGCAAGATTAATGAAAGAAATGACAAAATTGCTTGGACAAGTATTGCTCACGAATGCACTGAAAAATATAACGAAACTGAACATACTGTAACAGGGCTCTCTCCAAAATATTTATTGGAGGGAAAAACTGTTGACATTCTACCAGATGAACTGAAACAAAATATAACACATAATCATCTATTGCGAGACCGAAAAATTGCCTTAGAAAATAGTATAAAATCCCACAATTATAATAAACAAAGATTTGATAAAAACAGAAAACATTAAGAACTAAAAGTCGGGGATTCTGTATATGTGGAAAACGGAAACCGGTTAAACCGAAAAAAACTAGATGAATTGAAAATAGGTCCTTATCAAATAGTAGACAAAATATCCAATTCAATCTATAAGGTAAACACAGGTCACAAAAAGCCAGAGTCGAATCTCTTTCATATAACGAAACGTATTCCAGTAGTAGAGTTTCACAATAATACTTTGTAAATTAGAAGGGGGGAGATGTAAACAAAGAGCGTAACACTTCATTTAGTTTGTACAGTTTGAATTTGCCGCGTAATAACTTTGATGTATAATTTATCTGTGAAATTGCTTGATGCTGTGGAGCGAGCTGTCATATTGAATGACTGTCATAGCATGAAAAATATAGAGGTTATACATGTGAGAATTTTAATGTAATTAGAATATTAATAGTGATTAATAAGAACTGGTGAAACAATAGCTTTAAATGTTTTTTCTCTTTTCAGGTAAAACTAGTGCATAGTTATTGTTAAAGAATGTTTTGTAAAAGTGTTATAACTATGTAGTTTAAGTAATAAAATAAAATTTTCTCTTTTCAGAGCAACTAAACTTTGGTTATAGTTTTACTGTTCATCATCATATTCAAGGATAATAATAAATCATCTTATTATATATGTTCTACAGTATTGTTCATCTTAAAAAGTTCAACAAAAAAGTCTGATGGCATATGTGTATCTTCTAAGGATGACCCACAATAACCATTTTTATCTTTTAAGTTAAAACTTGTTCCCACAAAAACAACTTAATGATCTCCTAAAACAGTGCTTCCTCTCTCCTACCCTCTTTGCTGTGCCCTACAGGGTCCATAATTACCTAAATTATATAATTACCACCTAAGTACACATTATGGTAAAGCAATAAAGATATTGAGTATATGTTTCAGAATTTAATAAAAATTTCATTGTTATTTCCGAGGCTATTTTGACCGTTATTATATTAATCCTTATCCAATAAACTATGTTACTGAAATTGAGCATTTCATTTAGATTAAAATATGCCTTGATATCATTTCATTTAAATGAATAGGTTAAAAGATATCACAGATTCAAAATTACACGTGACGCGTGAATTATGGTTGACTGTAACGCGGGCGCAGGCGCAGGAGTCAATGACCTTTTCCTCGGCTTTTAGGTATGTAATCCCGGTATCGTTACGTTACCGTGGGATATTTTCCGACATTCACCCGGGCGAAGCCGCGGCCAAAAGCTAGTTAATATCTAAACCTTCCGTGCCTCTGAAAGTGCGCTAAGCTATTGGTCCCGGCTGTCATTTCTAGATTCAAAGAGCACATGCGCAACGGTTTCTTCAGCATTCATGCGTGCCCTACACAGAGGACTGTCCGTTATGCCTATTGTGTTGAAGTTTTTGTTTAGATAACAGTGTCCCGTGATGTTCCCCCTCAAGAACCATAAATGTCGTATTATTTTATAACGGTTATATAGTGCTATTTAGCTAACATACAACATGTCATATATACACACATCAAAAGTGTCTAGGGATCAAGCATTTTTATGCGGATTTCTTGAGATTGAGATGTGGCTTTGTAATAAATTTATGATTATATAAATTTATATGGATCCTTTTTGGTGCATTTCATAATTTGAAGCAGGAACTGTTAATCAAATTCGAGTAAAAGATGAAAATCAGCTGTCAATATTTTCCCTATAAAAACATACAACGCATTGAAGACATTATTAGTGCTACTGTTTCCCTACTACTGATTAAAACCAACGTTATTATGGAGCGGCGACGTCATTTAAGCAGGGAAGAAATGCTCAGAGCCGTGGGAATGATAGAAGCTGGTTCCCGGCAACGTACTGTGGCTTTAGCTCTGAATACAAGTCAGAGTGTTATCAGTCGACTTTGGACACGTTACCGTTAGCACTGGTACCGTGGCTGAGCGCCATGGAGGACGGTATCGCTGCACCACACGGAGACAAGACCGATACATTCAAATCTTAACTCGAAGAGCTCCAACAATAACCGCCATGATGTTAGCCGTGAGGCTTCATCACTCTTCAGGGAACTTAATTAGCGACCAAACAGTCAGAAACCGCTTGCATGAAGTGAACCTTCATTCCCGAAGACCGCTACGGGTACCACCTATAGCAATGCACAATCGTAGGATTCGATATCAATGGGCTCTTGAACACAGAAATTGGGCAGAAGAACAATGGCGTTTCGTGTGCTTTTCTGATGAGTCTCGTTTTGGTATGAGACCGGATACAAGACGTATACGACACTGGAGAACCCCTGGACGCCAACAGCGATTAAAATCCTGCCAGGAAGTCCATCCTTATAGTGGTGGAACCATCATGGTATGGGCGGGTATTTGGATCGGCGGAAGAACTGAGTTGATTTGGATCAGAGGCAACCTCAACGCTCAAATTTATGCTGAGACGATTGTATCTGACGTCATCGTTCCTCTACAAGTGCAAATCGGTCCCTTATTTCAGTTAATGCATGATAATGCACGACCGCACACCGCAAGAGTTGTAAGACAGACTCTCGCCGCAGCTAACATCAATGTCCTGCTCTGGCCTGCTCAGTCGCCAGACTTGAACCCGATTGAGCATGCATGGGATATGCTACAGAGAAGAGCTCTGCCGAATATGGAGGGTATCCAGTCGCAAGAAGACCTTTTTTGTTGTTGCAACGAACATGGGCGGCCATTCCACAGCGTGATTTGGATGAACTCATTTTGAGTATGCCAAACCGATGTTCTTGTGTTGTTAGTGTTCGCGGTAGAAACACGGATTATTAATTGTTTAAGTTACCCAATAAAATTTTAAAGAAAACTGTTATTTCAGCCTTTTTTTCGAACTTTAATGTTAGTGGTTCAAATGTCAAAAATCCCTTTATTAGGAAAATGGCAAATTTCTTTATTAATGCAAAGGTGACTTGGTTTATCGTTACTGTGACAAACGAAAACACTTTATTTGATGAATCCTTAAAGAAAATTTTAATTAATATCAATCAGGAGAAAAGTTATTGCAAAAATATATGTTGATCCCTAGACACTTTTGATGTGTGTATATTAAAGTCGTTTAATGTAAGAAAGCATTTTTAGTGAAGTCAAGAACCCGACCACCTCAAGAAAAGAAAAATTATATTACAAATCGATACCACCATACCATATCTATATCATCTAGTCTTAGTTTTAGTATCTGTCTTAGTTTCTCTTTTAGGTTAAAACATCTTTTTCATTATATTGTGTTGTTTTTACCCGAAAATGGATATTAACATGGTCGATTTAATTGATATTGAGGATATTGAAGCCGCTGAGTTGTTGGGAACGCCATGCCGACACAACATAAATCGTGTTCGCATCAATCCCTTCATGGAATTATCTTGAGCCTTTTTAATATTGGAGGAAGCTGTCGTGCTTTTTTCCTCAACTATGTGGCGTGATTGTGCAATCATCTCGCGTAGTATATCCTAAAACCTTTAAAATTTGGGTTAGCTTAAAATCAATAAATTAAAGACGGATTTCAAGTTCATCGAAGTACCTGTTGTGATGTTAAGAAGAGCATACTATCGATTCCTTTCAATGCAGTCGGAAGTGACTGTATCAGCCGTAATACCTGTGCTGGATTTTATCCTTCCCGTCATTTGTCACATTCTCAAATTTTCTGCATCTAGTGGTGTCTTTCCATGCTCATGGAAAGATGCTTAAATAATTCCTTTACCTAAAAAGTCTAATCCCTCATCCTTTTCTGAATACAGCCCAATTTCCGTCCTACCATTCCTATCCAAAGTCCTTGAACGGTTAATTCACAATCAAATAAGCACTTTCCTCTCTAAAAATAATCTCCTCAACCCCTTTCAGTCTAGCTTCCGTCCTTGTCATAGCACCACCACAGCCCTTCTGAACATTACGGATGATATAAGGTCAGCCATGGAAAACGGTAATCTAACGGTCTTAGCTTTGCTAGATTTCAGTAATGCTTTTAATACCGTTGATTTTGATATTTTGCTTAGCATTTTATGCTCTCTTAACATAGCTCCATCGGTAATTGACTGGTTTCGTACTTAGCTGTTCAGCCGCCGGGAACATATTTGCATTGGCCTTGTCTTCCTGGAGTAATACTTCTGCCGGTGTACCTCAGGGTGGTGTTCTATTTCCTTTACTTTTCGCAGTTTTTATTAACTCAATCTCCAACGAACTAATATCTTTCTACCATTTTTATGCAGATGATTTACAAATTTACTCGCAAGCTCCTCTTGGAAATCTCTCCGAGGCTATCTCAACGATTAATCGTGATCTGGCCCGTATATGCGACTTGAATAAGAGATAAGGACTTATGGTCAAACCCATAAAGATGTAGGTTGTGGTGGTAGGCAATTTTAGGACAGTATTGAGGATCGACTGGACGACTCTTCCCCAAGTTTCTTTTAACAATTTAGTTGTTCCTTTCAGTGAGAAAGTTAAAAACTTGGGGATCTTCATCGATAAAAACTTTTCTTGGACTACCCAACTACAGGAAGTTAGCCGTAAACTATTTGCATCCGCTGCTAAAATTACGTAATCTGTTTCTTTGAACAGATTACGTAATTTTCTACCGACTGCCACCAAGATTACGCTTGCACAATCGCTACTTCTACCCATCCTTGACTATGCTGATGCCAGCTATCTTGATCTTACCCAAGACCAACTCGATAAACTTGAGTGGCTTCAAAATGTTTGTATAAGGTTCATATTCGGTTTGTGCAAATATGACCATGTTTCCGAATTTCTTGCGAAGCTCAAGTGGTTACCAATTCGCCTTCGCCGGAATGTTCATATTCTTTCCCTTTTGTAGAATGTGCTTTTTTCTCCTTCCACCCCTCTCTATCTCAAGAAACGTTTCCAGTTTCTTTGCGACTCCCACACGAAATTTTTAAGGTCATCAGATAACTTAAAGCATAAAATGCCTATGCATTCCACAACTTTCCCCGACAAATCCTTTACTGTCCAGGTCGCTCGTTTGTGGAATGCATTGCTAATTCAAATAAAACGCGCGCTATCGGTACCTGTATTTGAGAGACTGAGGAACATTACCTGTCGTGATCTTGTTCTCGTAACTGTAATTATCTATGTTTTCATTTATTTTTGTTGCTTATATATTTACTAAGTATTTATGTATTTATGTATCTATTATTTAGGATATACAATGTGTCCCAGGGATAAGTGACCGCGTTTTTTTAATATTTGTACAAAATTATTAATAATTACATTTATATTTGTGACTTAGCGGCTTTCGTTTTTTTTTATGTTTTTTTTTTTTCTTTTTTTTTTGTAAAGACGCGTGACGTGCTGCAGTTTTTTTACGATATTTCCTAAGTTTGTTCATCTTTTTCCATATTTTTTTTTTACTAACTAGCCGACATCATAGTTTATCAATTAAAATCATTAAACATAACTAAAATGTAGTAAAATATTTATTAAATAAAAAACAAAATTATCAGTTTTTTCAAAATAAATCTAAAAAATGCCCCTTAATATCACATTTTTTAAATTTATTAATTAACTACATGATATTTCCTACAATAGCTCAGAACAATGTTTGCTACTAATTTCAAATAAAAGGAAAAGTACAGTCAGTTGAAATTTGACTCCCATACTCAGTAAAAAAGAGCAAAGTCTTCAAAGCTAACTAAAGCCGCTATTGATACTGTTAGAAGTCTTAATATCCATTAGATACTTTTTTTATTAGATGTAATAAAAAAAAAACAAAGTTGTAATCAAATTATTATTTATTAAAAAGAAACACATGATTAATTAATTACGTTTTCTAAATGACTGCCATTAGCAGTAATGCATGCCAGAGTTCTAAATGACATCCTCTGTGTCGTCCTTCTTATTTCGGAATGGTTTTCTGAAATCTCTGCCGCAGCTGCATGGATCCTTTCTTTTAATTGCTCTCTTGAAGTTATCGGCACAGCGTAAACTTTTTGTTTCATGTAGCCCCAATAATAATAATCCAGTGGCGTTAAGTCTGGAGATCTTGGGGGCCATGCCACTGGACCGCTGCCGATCCACCTTCGGTAGTTTTGGTTTAGGTACTGTCTTACAGATAGCGCGTAGTGTACATGTACTTCCAGTTAGATGGAGTCTAAGGCCTCTGCCTAGAATTTTGCGGGCAGCGGGGCGGTGGCGGCGGCGGCGAAGGAGCGGCAGGATCTTATGCGTAAAATCAAATGGACCGGTTCTCGAAAACAGCGGCGTGGCAGCGGCGCGGGGGTGGGCAACGAGCGGTGCACTCCAGTCAAGCGGTGACCCCCCGCGCCGCCACCGCCGCCGCCCCGCTGCCCGCAAAATTCGAGGCAGAGGCCTAACTGGAAGTACATGTTTCGCCTTGTTAACAAAGGGACGTCTTCCAACAATAGAGGCAAATCGTTGCGAAAAAAATTTAGCATTACCTCCTGGGTAAGCCGATTTGGCAATTCGAAAGGTCCAATAATTAAATCGTCAATAATTCCGGCCCACGTGTTAATTGAAAATTCGTGTTGAAATGTTGTTTCTCGAACAGCGTACGGATTTTCGGCAGCCCAAATGTGCAAGTTGCGATGATTAGTTATTCCAGCTCTAGTAAACGTTGCTTCGTCAGTCCATAAAATCTTTTTTAAGAAGTTTGGATTAAGTCTGTGCTGTCGTAATATCCACGTACAAAACACCAACCTAGGCACACTGTCTTCATCTCTCAAATTTTGAGCGCGTCGATAGTGATAAGGGTGGAGACCTTCTTTTTTCAACACACGCCAGACTCTCATTTTTGATATACCCAGCCTGATTGCTATTCGGCGAACGCTTAACGTTGGGTCAGCTGAAACTAATCGTAGTATTTCTTCATCGATGTCCTGAGGAATAGCTGGAGCAGGTTGTACAGGTTCTCGTAGTCTTGTAGGTAAACCCAGTTCGGTGATTTGGCGATGTACGGCAATAAATGAGCGATATCCAAGGACAACCCTATTAGGATATCGTCGTTTGTATTCCACTACGGCAGCTCTCGCGTTCCCATTACAAAATCCATACACAAAATGCATGTCAGCAAAATGGGAAAGTTCTAAATTAGAAAGTCTACACATTTTTAAGCCAAAGCCACAAAACTTCTCACAATGCTTTTAAACTTGTGAGATCACGAAATACGTAGCGTCATGAGCACAATTAACGATCGACTAAACAAAACAAACCAAAGCCGGAATTAAAAAGGGACGTGCACTCGGCGGGCTACACAATAAACACCGGTTTTTTTTACCTGCTTCATTTTTTTGTTTTGTAAGGAGTAAAGGTCTGATTCAAGAGTTTGTAGTTTGGTGCATGTTTGAAATAGTAACATTGTTCTGAGATAAAAAAAAAATCATAAAAAAAAAACTAAAGCCGCTAAGTCACAAATATAAATGTAATTATTAATAATTTTGTACAAATATTCAAAAAACGCCGGGCGGTCACTTATCCCTGGGACACATTGTATATATCGCACTCTTAGTAATATAAGGGCACAACTCGAAATATTGAGGTTTTGAGTTTTTGTGTTAGATGGGCTCAGTATCGGCGGATCGCTCCTGCGGCGGTTAGGGGCTAACCGCCGCAGGAGGAGACGCCCAGGGCGTCGGGAATCGCGGGGCGATTTCCGGCCACCGTAGGCGCGGGCTTGCGGGCGGTGAGCAATGGGTGGCTCACCATCCGATAAGGACCAGGCCCGGGTCGACGGCGCGTTGTGTTCCACGCGCGCCTCAAAGAGATGTCAGCAGAACTGAAGGGGTCCACTAGGGCCGATGCCTGCCGGGGTTGCGAAGAAAACCGAAAGGGAGATCGTGGCCCCCGGCAACAGGGCAACCGAAGGAACACGGGTGGGTTTTAGTCAGTAAGAGTCTGACACGCCCTCCCGCTCCGCCCAGAGCGGGAGAAGTTATTCGATGATTTCTCAACCAAGAAAAAAAAAGGCTGGCATGTTGTCATAGTGACAAATTATTGTATTTTGACACTAACCAGTTTGTTAGTGGTTTTAAGTTAACTCAAGAGAACTTTATCTCTGTCTTGGGAATGTAGAAATTTGATTGTTATGTTGATAGCATATAATATTAATGAGGTTATAGATAATATAACAAAGTGTAGTATTAGTAACGAATCTATGTTGTCTAGTTATACTAACAGCATAGTGAATAATTATGTTTTACCATGTACGAAGGAGGATCCACCTACAATAACAACATACTTGGAGGCCACTACCAGTCAGATAGGGTATTCCTTTCCTGCTGGAACTCATATGGACATTTTAGATTCTTCTATTGTAGTTGTGGAGGTCACTCCGGATAATTCTTTAAACTAGGCAGTAAGACAACAGAAGTTATCCTTTCAATTAACCAATTATTATTAGAGAATAATAAAATGGTATCTTCTGGCAATATAACTCATAATGTTAAACCAAAGGGAGTGCAACATACTTTATAATTATTTAATCAAAATATCCAAGGTTGCTCTTCCAAATTACTGGAAATAGAATTGTTTTTAGAAAATACCAAGTTTGATGTAATTTGTTTAACAGAGCATTGGTTAAAAGATCATCAAGTGATGTCAATTAATTATGAAAATTATTGTGTAGTTAGCCATTTCAGTCGAAAATGTATGAAACATGGCGGATCATTAATATTTATTAAAAATTCTATAAAATCGAAAGAAAGAAAAGACGTTATCGGACTGTCTGTTGAACACAACATTGAATTGTCGTGTGTTGAGCTTGATAAGCATGTTATAGTATGCGATATAGACCTCCAAGTTACCAGAATCTATCTGTGTTTGATTCTGTAATGGAAGATGTATTAAAAAAACTTAGTACTAGTAGTAAGTCAATAATCATATGTGGTGATTTTAATATTAACTTATTAGAAAATAACTCGAACACTGTCAGATTATTAAGTCTTTTTAGGTCATTGTCAAATGTTTTTATTGAACCAACCCGAGTGACAGCTTCTTCTGCCACTTGTATAGATATTTTTTGTAACTGTGATTACAGATATTCTATTTCACGAAGTCCGTTCGGCTTTGATTGTAGTAGTGACGTATCCCGACAAGCGCGCTTTCGTGTGTAAAAGTAGGTAACGTTAGCAAAAAAATCTGATATATATTCAAGTCGAGATTTAATAATCTAAATAAAATTTTGGTTTTAAAAGTATATACATTTTGTAAATAAATTAGATTAGGTTGCAATAAATACAAAAATATTAAGAATATGTAGGCATTTAATTAAGCATTGGTGTTACAGAATGGAAACGAAACAAGTAGGACTATTCAGTATTTTCAATCACTATCAGATAAATTTTCGATTTCCGATTACGTTTTGCTGTCGTCAGAATCATCTTGTACATTGATTATAAATTCAAAATCGAGATCAAAATATTTCAAGTAGTCTTTTTCAATTTTTTCAACATGAGCACAAGTTTTTTGCCACGTTTCACTGCTAACTTGGCCCAAACTTTCATTGATCAGTCTTTCCGTATTCGTCATGTTTTGCTCGATATTTTTAGATGCGACGTAATTTTTAACGATCCTCCAAATATTTTCAATCGCATTTAATTCTGGGTGATAAGGGGGAAGGCGTAAGACATCAAAACCCTTGCTTTTCATAAAATCGTCAATCTTGTAGATTACGTGTTGGGCTTTGTACTTCTTTATTGTATCGTACAATTCCAATTTAAGAAGAGATTCATCAAATGCTACCCTTATCCCTGAGCCATTGCTGCATATCGGCTTTCTTTGTAGATTGCGTCGGTAGTCGTTCAGCCCGTGTGTTGTGATAAGATGCATTGTCTAAGACAATGACAGAGCGCGGAAGTAAATTGGGTAGCAACTTTTCATTTTGCCATTTTACATAGTTATCATAGCTCATATTTGAATGATAATCACCAGCTGTTGAGTTGGCCTTATAAACCAAGGAAGCATTTTCAATAAAACCATCCTTGGTTCCCGCGTGCACTAAAATAAAGCGAGTACCTGTGCTAATTTTTTTTAAAAACGGAGTTCTTTCCTTTTTTTTTGCCCAGATGTTGTTTCGCACGTGTGTCGAAAGGACGTAGCTCTCATCGGTGTAGACAATGGGCCGACTTTGAGAGCGGTACTCTGTTATTTTTTTTAAATATTTTAAACGCCACATTTGTATATCATGACGCTCCGTCAAGACTTTACGGTTGTTCTCTGTTTTGCGCCACTTGTAACCTAATTTCAACAGTAACTTGCGAACAGTTTCTAAACAACCTTCGAATCCGATTTTTTCATTCAATGCTGTTCTTAACTTAGCTAATGTTGGAATTTCTTTATGGACAATATGGAAATCTTGTACAGTACTGCGAACCACATCGGCTGTAAAATTATCTATATCCACTTTATTATCTCGCTTTCTCCTTTTCTTCATAGGTGAAGTGAATTTTGATGAAGTGGATGGCAATTCCTTCTCTTCTTTTAATATTCTTTGAACTGTTTTTTGGCTCACACCCGTAGATTCAGCTGTACGGCGTGAAATGTCTCGTAAATGAGACAAATCACAGTTGAGTTCCATTAATGATTTTGTAAATTCATATTCTTCTCGCAGAAAATGATAAACACTAGCTATCATGTTTCGACCCTAAAACAAAATGTAATCAAAATAATTAAGTAATATAAACATTTTATAACACAAAAAAACATTCATTTTATAAATACTTCTTTTGCTATATTAAGTATATTTGTATAACATTTTAATTGAAAACGTATAAATAAATATTACCTCACTATGGACAACTCTTCTTCGTTTTGTTGCCATGCTGACCTTACTCCGTGAAACAATTTGGCGCGAACTAAAAACCACTACTGATCCGGACCGTGTCCCGATCGACACTGAGCGCTCTCGAGGTTACGCACACAAAAACAATGTGCATGTGCACGCTTGACAACATTCATAGCCAAACGGACTTCGTGACATAGAACATCTGTACCTACACAAACAAATTGTAAATAAGTTGCCATCAGATCACAGTGGACAAACAATAACATTTTGCTCCTACATACCTTTACAAAAATTCAAATAAGGTTTAGGCCAATTACATGTTAGAGAAATTAAATAATTCTTTGGCCAATAAATTATGTGTTCAGAGTTTTAATAATATAGATGACCCAAATGAGTTCTACGCCGAGTTCTTTTCACTATTAAACACGCAATTTAATGACACTTTTCCACTAAAGACTAAAAGTATTTACACAAAGTTCTTATTTAGTGATTGGGCGACTCCAGGTATTCGTAAAAGCAGAGAAAAACTATTTGAACTTTATGGCCTAAGGCAACATATGAATACTACAAGCTTTCATAAGTATGTTACAAAATATTCAAAAACTTTTAAAAGTGTGTGCAAAATAACCAAAGCTCTTTATATGAGCAATAAAATTAAATCAGCTGATGATAAAATAAAAACTACCTGGCAAATAATAAATAATGAAACAAGTAGGAAAAAACAGCGAAATACTGAATTTAATTTAGAGACTGCACATGGCCCCATTAACTCAGATATAGAAATAGCTCAAGAATTTGAAAACTTTTTTGCTAATATTCCCCTTAAAACTACTCAAGCTTTAAATTCCTCACCCGCACCCGAATGTGAAGGCTTGCCCTTTGGAGTTTAGGTTTCAGCATACAAACCCCCAGGCTGTTATAAAAGCTTTTAAAGATCGTAAAATTAAATCAACAGAAGATCTCTGGGGAATGTCTGTAAAAGTCTGTAGATCTATAATCGAAACCATTGCGCCCTATTTAACTTACATATTTAACACCAGTATAGACCAAGGAGTCTTTCCGGATCTCATGAAACACAGTAAAGTAGTTCCACTGTTCAAATCTGGAGATAGTAAAGAACCCAACAATTATAGGCCTGTGTCAATTCTGCCAGTGCTCATTAAGTGTTTGAAAAGTTGATGCTCAATCAAATGTTACCTCACTTTAATAAAAATTCCATCTTTCATGAACAACAGTACGGTTTCACCAAAGGGCGTTGTACCACTGACGCCGGTGTGACCCTAATAAAGAACATTTTTAATGCCTGGGAAAAAGCACAAAATGCCATTGGAATCATTTGCGACCTCTCGAAGGCATTCGATTGTGTAGACTATGAGACACTTCTGCTGAAACTAGAGCACTATGGGATTAGGAATACAGCTCTTGATTTACTTAGATCATACCTGAAAGATAGAAAGGTTAAAGGTCAGGTAAACGGCGCAAACTCATTAGGGTCTGAAATGGCAATGGGCGTTCCTCAAGGTTCGATATTGGGTCCATTCCTCTTTTTAGTTTACGTTCATGATTTACCCCAATTATTTCAAAATCAACCGAAGATGATGTTATTTGCAGATGACACATCATTAATCTTTAAAATAAACCGACGGTCACAAAATCTTGAAGACGTGAATAGCTCTATTCTGCAAGTCCAAGATTGGTTTACGGTAATAATTTGGTACCAAATAAAACAAAAACCAAATGCATTAGATTTAAACCTAATGTTAGAAGTAGCGAATGTGACATCGTATTGAATGGGGAAAAACTGGAATTTATTAATCAAACGGTTTTCCTAGGAATCACGCTAGACGAGAAATTACAATGGGGACCTCATATAACATCTCTTGCGGGGCGGCTAAGCTCGGTCGCATTATGCTGTTAGAAAGATAAGACAGTTAACAGATGTAGGAACCGCGCGATTGGTCTATTTTAGCTACTTCCACAGCATTATGTCGTATGGCATTTTACTGTGGGGTCGGGCTGCTGACATTGAATCCATCTTTATTTTACAAAAGAGAGCTGTCAGAGCCATTTATAATCTACGTCGCCGCGAATCTCTCAGGAAACTATTTAAAAGGATTAATATTATGACGGTACCTTGCCAATTCATTTATGAAAATATTATGTTCGTAAGGAAAAATCCACATCTGTTTAATAAAATAAGTGATAGACATAATTTTAATACTAGAAATAAAGATAAACTATATCAACCATTTTTCAGATTATCTAAAGTACATACATCTTTTATGGGGTACTGTGTTAAATGTTACAACAAAATACCTTGTGACATATTGCAATTAAATGAAAGAAAATTTAAAACTTATATTAAAAGTACACTTTGTAAACAAGCATATTACAAATTAGAGGATTATATCCAAGATAAGAGTGCTTGGAAACATGCTGGTCCTGCTCCAAAGGACAATTTAGAATTAAGACAAAATGAATCAGGTGCTAATTTAATTGTAAAATTTATAATTTTGTGTTATATAACATTGATTTCACATTCTGTGATTACTTCCTCACACACTGACTTATTAATTTTAAAAACATTAGGAAAATCGTCTACTTTTACAATGTTTGTAAATATGTGAGCACCATGTATCTATCACATAATTAAATTATCTGTCGTTGCTTCATTTTTTATTCTTTTTACCTATTGTGGTATAGTAATTTTATTCTAGGTGCATCGTCTTCACATATAATTATTTAACTAATGTACGTACTTATACAAACTATTGTAAAACATTTTAAAAGAGTAACGGTGGAGTTTCTTGCCCATTCTTCTCCGGACGAAAACTACCTTTTGGAAGGGGCGACTAGAATCAATTATATTATTCTGTAAATTTTGACGTTCAAAAGTGCCATACATGGGCCTATTTGAAATAAATGATTTGACTTGACTTATCGCGCGAGAATGTTACGTTTCGTTACACGTACTAATACGACATTAAGTAATGTGCTTAAACCTAAACAAAACTGCAATCGACGAAATAACTAATGTTCTATGCAAAATAACCAAGTCTCAAAATATTTTTAACACTCCTAAACATCATAATAATCATTAGCGTATTAACAAAAAGATTTCTTTTCTGATTTATATGGAAAGTTGCAATTGAATGATATGGTGAACGAATAATATTTGTATTATTCTGTGGTTGTTATAAAAACAACGGTTCAAATGACGGTACTAAGAAGACCGCGGTTTTTTTAAGTTTTGTAAGACCATGGTTCTACAGATAAGCCTGGACTTGATAGGACAGGTTTAAAACAAGGTTTATTTAGTTTTTTTGTAATAAGACGGTTTGCCAAGTCGGTGGAGGCCGTTCTCGGCAATGCGACGTACCTCATCCCAAGTCTCTCCATGGAATATTACGGCTGTATCGTCAGCATACGTAAATATTTTACCGTTGCAGAGTGGTTGAAGACATAGGTCATTGATGTACACCAGGAAGAGACTTGGGCCAAGTATACTGCCCTGAGGAACGCCGTAGACAACATTTGCATCAGAGCTAACATAGTTTCCAATCTTTACCTGCTGTCTACGGTTACACAAAAAGTCTTCAAACATTTTTTGGGCAGTTCCTCTTACGCCAATAACATCAAGCTTGTTCACAAGTGCTGAAATCGAGACTGTGTCGAATGCTTTGGCTAAATCAAGGAAAACTCCTATATACTTTTGATTTTCATCAACTTTAGATGATACAAAATCAGTAAGCTGACTAACCGCATCATCGGTGCTTTTGGACGCCCTGAAGCCAAATTGAGTGTTAGCCAAAATATGTTTACTTTCAAGAAATTGAATGAGTCTGCTATTAAGTGTTTTTTCTAATAGTTTTGAGAGCGCAGACAATACAGAGATAGGCCTATAATTCGACACATCGTCTCGATTCCCGCCCTTGTGCACAGGAGTAATGAGCGCTCTCTTAAACACATCCGGGAAGATACCTTGAGCATAGCAAAGTTCAAAGAGGTAAGTGAGAGGTGGGACAATAATATTTTTGCACAGTTTAAGTAACTGAACTGGAATAAAGTCCCAGCCAGTAGCACAGTTATTTTTAAGGTTTAATATTAATGCTTCAATTTCAGCTTCATCCGGTGGTAAGAGAACAATAGAATTGAGGTTGCGAGGGACTATAAAATTGTAAATAGGGTTATGCGTAGGAGTAATGGCATCGGCAAGATGTTTACCTATTTGTGAAAAATAATCATTGATTTTATTAATATTGTTAGAATTAGAATTTAATAAGCCATCTGCAGTTGATTTAACATCAGTATAGTTAATTATGGACTTTATTGCTTTCCACGAATCTTTGGGAGTTTTGGCGTTTTGGAGTAAGGACTTTTCATAAGTGGTTTTCAATTTTCTTAACAGAGAATTACAATAATTCCGATAACGTTCAAACGTAGTTTCTAAGGTGTAGTTGGTAGGGCTCTTTTTGTGTTGTTTATGGAGTCGGTCCCTATGTCTAATACAGCGCAAAAGCCCACTTGTAATCCAGGGTTTAAGGATTCTTTTTTTACAAGTTGTTTGGTAGACTTTAGTATTCGCTTTTATAATGTTTGATAGTTTATCTACCAAAGCAGTGGCGGCAGCGTTTGCATCAGGAATAGACTTAATAAAGGAGAAATCGAGAGTCTCTATTTGTCTAACACATGTTTGTATGTCTAATTTTTTTGCACTACAATTTTTGTTCATAATTCTACGTGTGGTAATGCTTAATGACACAATCACTGGAAAATGATCTGTTAAACAGGAATCAATGACACATACAGTTGCAGGACAAATAGTTTTCATCATGGCGTGGTCGAGGCAGTTGAGCATTCTGGTGGGATAGGTATGAGCAGGCAATAAGCCAATTTCTGCCATTAAGTTCAGATACGATGCGCTGCATCTGTCGGTGTTATTAATTTTAATATCAATATTGATGTCTCCGATCAGTAATACATTACTGCTAAAATTTAAAGGGCGCAAAATATTATCTAACGAGTCTAGGAAACTATATATACAATGTATAGACGGCGACCTGTATACGGTCAGTATAAATATATCGGGTTCAATTTGTAATAACAAAAAGTTAGCACCTGAATAGTCCGGCTCCACCACAGAACACTTAATTGATTTCCTTACATATATTACGATACCGTCACTTTTGTTTAATAATTTTTAGAAATATATGTGTTATAGTTATCAATAGATGGGACATTTTTATTTGCGTGCAGCCAACACTCAGTTAAAATAATGACGTCATTTTCAAATGCTAGACTGTGTAATAGTACTAATAGATTGTCTAAGTTTTTATATATGCTACGAATGTTTAGGGAAAAAAATGTTCAGAGACTTGTTGTTATTACCAATGAGAGTATTACACGTCAACGTGTCGCAATTATAAGCAGATGCAATGGCTAAATTATCCAATTCAGTAGAAGTATTAATGATTGAATGAGTCATTGTGTAAGTAAACAAAACGCTGTCGCAGTAAAATTATGAACCAACAATTTATTAATACCTGCCGTGCGATAACCACAAATAATATACTCCCCTGTACATGTGTTGTGTTTACATATCGATGTAAAAATATGCATTCTGTGTTTGTTGTGAGTGTACGAGTAATTAAGATGTTTGAAATATAGTGATTGGTGTAATAGGTTATTAGGGATTGAATACAAAGTGTAATAATTATATAATAAGTGTAAGGTAGGTATCCCGGTACAAATGTACATAGATGTAAAACATTTATTTTTTGCTCATTGTTGGTGTGCGAGTGATTAATCGGTTTGAGGTATAGTTTTGTGTGTAAAAATTTCACATGGAGTAAATACAAAGGGTAATAGTTAAATAAAAAAGTAAAGACAAACAGAGAAGAACAATAACAAATTCCTAGTCACTTATTTAGTCAAAGAATGTCTAAGTCTTCTTCCTTGCGTAATGGAATTTGCTTCCCACCCTCAGCCTGTCGGAGATATATTTTACCGTATGACGTCCAACAGTACTTAAAGGCATTGTCTTTGGCAAATGTTCGCGCGAGATAATATAAACGCTGCGCCTTCAAGGTTAACTTTTCAGCTACATAGACTGGTTTTGCAGGACCCGCTAGCTTTAAATGAGTTGTGTTCAATTTACATGTTTTGTTTTTAATATTAAATTGCCGTACTCCCTTTATTATAGTTTCCTTGGTGGCAGCGCTTGAGAACTCCACGATAATTTGTGACGATGACGGGTCATCTTTTTTGTTGATGCGAAACACATCTTTAATATCCTGATTTTGGATCGGCGTGTTAAGGGCAGTAGCCGTTGACTTCACAAGCTCACAGAGATCATTTTTGCTTTCGCCAGATCTTTTGGGCACATTTTCTATTTTGATTCTGGTAGATTGTAGCTGTCTTTCTAGATTTTCAACTGTTTCTTCCAGACGTTGAATAAGACAACGGTCTGCCCGTCGTTCCGTTTCTAGTTGGCCTATTTTGACGATCAAATCATCGTACTGCTTGGAAATAAATGTAATACTGGTTTTTATGTCTTCATTTTGAGTACTAATTGCGGTTATCGACGCCTGCAACACCGCGAACTTTGATTCAGATTGTGCTGCAGCTTTAGCCATCAGTTGACGGATCTCCTCCATACAGGTAGGCTCCTCATCCCGTTTACGTTTGAACCTTGAGGTGACATTGTCATGGTCAATTGCGGTTAGGTTCGGGGTTGAACCGGATTGGGTTATCGCACGAGATGAGACGTTGGGTTCAACGGTTTCTTCCTTAGAAGGCGTGTTGGGAGGTGTACGCCGAAGAGGCATAGTAAAGTAGGTATATTATATTACTCTCCATGCGCAGTCGTTCATAGTATTGTCTCAACGACAACAACTTATAAATCAGCTGATACCTCCAACAATGAGCGGTCACCGTACGCGCAGATAACAAGCGTTGATGTAGTAGATGTAATATTGAGTGAACAGCACACAGTCACACTACGCGGGTGAGCGGGATGGCAATTATGAAGCACGTACTCTTCACGCGGGGGCGAAGGCGGACCGGAGGGAGCGCGGTATGCTCACACCTCGCATTAATACCTCCTAGCGATATTACTATGCAAGAACGGAGACGGAGATAGTAAATAATTTTAATTTAATTTTAACACACGTCCGCTCTCCAGCACGGTTCTGGGCGAAATGCCCTACAGACATAAATACTTTTTTCACAAATTTAGCTTATTTTGACCGTGAAATTCAATATTCTACGTTTTTGCGCATCTGCGCTATTCCGCGGCTAATTTATTTAGTATTCGTTACTTAAGGGTCTATATTTTTTATATAAATTACAAAAGTTGCCGGGTCTACCCCGATACTAAAACAAATAGCCTCCTAAACATAAATTTCTTAAGAAAATATCCTTATTTCAGACGTTATTTCTCGATTTATTACATTTAGATCGTCACATACCTGTAGTTTCCGAATCCATTGCTATTTTGCACCAGGTAAACACAGAAAACTTCAGTTTAACACACAAAGTTCGCACGGTCTTCTCCATAGGTATCATACTACTACGCTTTGGAATGGGCAACTAGCTTCATATTTCTGACTGACCGATTCTTTGACACTTCAAAAGTGCCTGTAAATGGTTTAATTGAAATAAATGTATGAGTTTGAGTTTAACATCATAGTGGTAAATTAATTAAATTACTAACAACACTAAAATAGCATAAAAGCACACTGTTACTAACCACTAACAACTTATGGACAAAGGAGATGGAAAACGTTGGGCCACAATGTAATAAGTTAAGATATGGTCTAAAAAAATTAGTGTTATTTTATCCTTGAATATCAAAAATCAGCTAAATTCTCAGTCTGGAAGCGGATAAATATGATAAAGATAGTTTTCGTGAGATTATCGATTAAAATAATGGATTACATAACTACAAAAAGAAAACCTACCCACTAGATAGCACTAGGTAATAATAACAGATAAAAGTGTTCATTACAATAGACCTGACATTACCGTTCACGACAAAACCAATAAAACAGTTTATCTGATAGATATAGCAATACCGAACTCACATAATATTCAAATCACCATATCCGAAAAGCTCAGGAAGTATCAAGATCTCGCCCTAGAAATTAAAACCCAATGGAAAGCACAAACCGTTCATATTGTCACCGTTGTCCTTTCATCTACTGGTGTAATACCAAAATCTCTCACACAAAGCCTTAAAACCCTACAGATGCCTACTCACACACTTTACATGCTCCAAAGAGCCACCATTCTGAACACCTGTCGTATCACCCGTAAGTTCCTGACTTCTTCGACATTGTCATCCACCTTTTCAATCTTTTCGTCTAACATACTTGGTCCCGACCCGTATGTAAAGTTTCTTGACCTCTCTTAAATGAGAAGAAACGTAAAGAACCTATAATAATAATAATAATAATATTCATTTAATTCAGATAAGTATCCATAGAGTTAAGAGTTACATACATTTATTATCTTACGGTAACTAATCTAATTATCTCACTGTCATGAGATCACAAGTTACATTATAAGCAATAGAAATTATAGTATTATGTACCTATATAAATTCAACAAAACAAATCCAATGCGAAAGCCCCAGAGGTTAAATTGCATGCAAAGACTCCCAGTGCTTTCGTATTGGACTATCAATACTTTCATAAATTGCCCTCAGAATGCTGTTGCCACTGCCACAGCTCCTCTGCATCAGGGAGGCAGCTCTCTTGTGCAGGATTGCGAAGTAGTCATCCGTGCGAGCCTCAGTAAACATGCCTGATGCACTACAGAACCGGGGCAACCGCAACAGCACTCTGAACGCATTATTATATTGCACACAGAGGATGTCATACACATGGAGATGGTATACTTGACCCACAAGCTGCACGTGTAAAAGGACTGGTAGTAGGCTTTAAAAAGTAGTACAATTAACTTAAGGAAATTAAATGCTCTATTTTGATGACTGCGAAGACCTCACTGTCACACATTCAATTCTGTACTGCGCGGCTGTAGTGGTATGTCGTGTAGCTCACGTCAAATTCTCTAATGACTCTAGAGCTACACGACCAAAACCAGCCGCACCAGCTTGGCAGTGCAGAATTGAGCGCCGTATTGGTGCGGCCAGAACGCTCATCGGCAAACTAATCTGCTTCAGGGAGGGCAATACTCGCCCTAGAGTGATGCGCTTTGTGAGGCGGGCGTTCTTAGGGACTGATATCAGCCCTCAGGACTATATGACCCGTGTCACAGAGCGCATCGACTTCCTGAAGCAGAAAGTGTATGCATGGGCAAACCGTATTCGTAGGTATAAGCGGCGAGTAGAACGATACACTCAGAATCGCACCTTCCAGAGCGATGAAAGGTGGGTTTATAGGGCTTGGGACCGACCAGACCAAGGTGTGGCTGACACGCATCTGCCGGATGATGATGCCATGTGCTCTTTCTGGCGCAGCATCTGGTCGGTACCTGTCAGTCACACCGAAGGTGATTGGACTCGGGAAGTCGAGCGAGCCTGCGATCCAATACCAGAAATGGGGGCTATTACTATCTGCCCCCAAGATGTAGCTCGTGCAGTCCGTCCGTTGCCTAACTGGAAGTCTCCAGGGGCGGACGGGCTGCACAACTTCTGGATCAAATGGTTCGTAAGATCGCATGCTCGCTTGGCGGCTCAGTACCAGACTGCTTTGGAGTCTGGTTCGCTACCCCAGTTCCTAACGACAGGAGTTACCCACCTGCTCCATAAATCTGGTAGCACCGCGGAACCCAAAAATTATAGACCGAGAACGTGTTTACCGACGGTCTATAAAGTTCTTACATCCATTTTGAGAGCTAAAATTAACAAACATATTGGCACCAACTCCATCATGTTTGCCTCTCAAAATGGATGTAGGAACGGGTCCCGCGGTACTAAAGAGCTACTCCTCATTGATATGGCCATTAGCCAACAGGTTCGCCGTTCCCGAAAGGATCTGTCGACATGCTGGATAGATTATAAGAAGGCCTATGACTCGGTGCCACATACATGGCTCATGAGGGTGCTGGAGTTGTATAAAGTACATAGATACAACTCTGCGCACTTTCCTGATGTCGTGTATGGGGCAATGGAGGACGGTCCTTCGCTATCCAGGATGTCGAAATATCCAGAGGAATAGCGAGCCGATAAGGATCGAGCGAGGCATATTTTAAGGCGCGACAAATGTGCAGTCATGCATGTAAAGCGAGGGGAGATTATGGAATCCAAGGGAATCCAACCCTCGGACTCCATACACCTTAGATCCCTCTCCTCAGCCGAAAACTATAGGTATTTGGGTATGTCGGAATCGTTAGGCATCAACGTTGCTGACATGAAGCAATCGTTGAAGGAGCGCTTCTTTGGTCGCCTGAAGCTATTAATTAGTTTTCTTTCAGGCGGAAACAAGGTGCGCGCCTTCAACGGTTGGGTCATGCCGGTCTTGATGTACTCTTTCGGCATACTCAAATGGACTCAGACCGAACTTGACGCCCTGGACAGGAGGGTACGTACACTCCTGACCGCAAACCGGATGCATCACCCACGTTCATCAGTGATGAGACTGTACATCCCGCGGAAATGCGGAGGTCGAGGGTTTTTAAATGCAAAGACCCTCCACAACCGCGAGGTGTGCAGCCTCAGGGAATGTTTTTTTAAAGCCGATGTGGGTATGCACCGAGATGTGGTCGCAGTGGACAACGGGCTCACCCCGCTCTCCATGGCTAAAGAGAACTGGCGCAAACCTGTAGTACTTACTACAGATGACCGCAAGGAGGTATGGCAAAGCAAGGCGCTTCACGGGCGCTTCGATCGGTTTCTTCACGAGCCCGGTATAGATTTCTTAGCGTCCGTATCCTGGCTACGTTTCGGTGACCTTTTCGGGGAAACCGAAGGTTTCATATGTGCAATTATGGACGAAGTTATCTTGACGAATAACTACCGGAGACATATTATGAAGGACGGTACGGTTGACGTGTGTCGGGCATGCCATCGTCCGGGTGAGTCCATCAGACATATTATCTCTGGTTGTTCGCGTCTAGCTAACGGCGAGTACTTGCACAGACATAACCAAGTGGCCAGGATTATTCACCAGCAACTTGCTTTGAAATATAAACTTGTAGACTCTGAGGTACCGTATTACAAGTATGTGCCCGACCCAGTTCTCGAAAATGACCATGCCACGTTGTACTGGGATCGGTCTATCATTACTGACAGGACTATTGTTGCCAATAAGCCTGATATAGTGGTGATAGACCGATTAGCGCGCCACGCAATGATAGTCGATGTTACCATTCCACATGACGAGAACCTCGTGAAAGCTGAGAAAGAGAAACAAATAAAATATCTCGACTTAGCACACGAGGTTGTTTACATGTGGAATGTGAGCTCAGCTATCATTGTGCCGATTGTCGTAACGGCTAATGGCCAAAAGCCTCGATCAACATCTCTCGAGGCTCTCGTTAGGCGGTTGGATCAAACGCCTGATTCAGAAAGCAGTACTCTGCGATACGGCCCGCATTGTGAGGAGGTTCCTGTCTCTGCAGCCCTAACCACCGGTAGCTTGGACCCTGCTCCCGACACCGGCGGAACTCTATTTTTTATATTTTTAAATGTTTTTTTATACTTTTATTTTAAGAAATATTTAAAAATGTAAATTTTAAGATTTTAAATAAATAAAAGAATAAATAATCTATTCTAAAACATTCGCACGATGGAAGGACGATACCAGGGTCGTTGGAATGCAAATATAATGGCTGATTACTGCTGGAGCATTCAAAACAAGGCGAAAGTTTCGAATTGAATGTGAGCAGAATTGTTTTTTTTTTTTATATATATAAATGGGGGAGAGTGTTGGAGGGTAACATTCGTCTCTCTATGGATTGATTTAGACTTTGGTCAATTTGGAATAAAAGAACAATTAATTCATTTGTGTGCGTATTAATTCATTACTACAAGTATAAACGAGATACAACACCGTCATTGCTTCATTTTTAATAATTTTTACCTATTGTGGTATAGTTATCTTATTCCAGGTGCATCATCGTCTTCACATATTAATTAAATAGATTAATAAATATGTGATGACGATGCACCAAAATATTATAAAAGCAAAATATTATAAAACATTTTAAAAGAGTAACGGTGGAGTTTCTTGCCCATTCTTCTCCATACGAAAACTACCTTTTGGAAGGGGCGACTAGAATCAATTCTATTTTTTATAAATTTTGACGCTCATAAGTGAAGGGAATAAATTGAAATAAATTATTTGACTTTGACCACGAACAAAACTTAAAACAATAACTACAGCTTGGAAAAACAAAATCAAATATTGAAATAAGTTCCTTAAAACTAAATCCATTAAATGATGATGTGGATATATTTAGTAACCTGTTCCTCTTAGCTATTTCGAAAGAGTCTTAAAAAGACCCTGGGAGAAATCGACACGTGTTTCACCTCTCAACGAGGCATCCTCGAACACGGCGTGTTGCCACACCAAGCACCGAGCGCAGACTGAGCTTTATGTTCGAGATGTCGCGACGCCCTCGCATGGGGGCGCACGGTGGGCTGAAAATCGGCTTTCATACACTTAGGGATTTCTCGCGGCGGTGATCTCTCGCGTCCGGCCCTGGTTCAGGCCATGGTACGGAGCGAGAGGAAATGGGAGGCCGTCACCTCCTTCTGCGAAGCGGTAATGCTCGCGAAGGAGGAGGCGGAGCGCGTGAGGGAGAGGCAAATTTCGCGCCCTCACGCCCCTAACCGCCGCAGGAGGAGACGCCCAGGGCGTCGGGAATCGCGAGGCGATTTCCGGCCACCGTAGGCGCGGGTTTGCGGGCGGCGAGCAATGGGTAGCTCACCGTCCGATAAGGACCAGGCCCGGGTCGACGGCGCGTTGTGTTCCACGCGCGCCTCAAAGAGATGTCAGCAGAATCGACGGGATCCGCTAGGGCCAATGCCTGCCGGGGTTGCGAAGAAAACCGAGAGGGAGATCGTGGCCCCCGGCAACAGGGCAACGGAAGGAACACGGGTGGGTTTTAGTCAGTAAGAGTCTGACACGCTCTCCCGCTCCGCCCAGAGCGGGAGAAGTTATTTGAAGATTTCGCACCCACAAAAAAAAAAAAAAAGGGATTTCAATTTGCAAGTGCTTGTTTTTATGCTGGATATCGCTTCTATTAGTCATTACTATGTACAAAAATGACACCCGAGTTAATTCTGCCCAAAAACGAAGGAAATATAATTTTTTTACGAAAACTTTGTATGAAGCTAGTATGAAAAATCGAATTAACTCCTAAACGGCTTGTTAAACCGTAATATTCTTGGTGGTGGTCATAGTGATAATTATTTATGATTTTTTGGTTGCCGATTTGACGAAAAATTTCATGCCGTTTTCTTTTTTTTTAATTCGTCAAAATATTTTTATTTGTTTTTAAATATGAAACGATTCCTTTTAGTGTTTATGTTGAAGACCACGGACTTTTAACTACACGTAACACAAAATAGCATCACTCCTATATTTCCGAAGGAGTTGGCAGAGGTTTATAGTACACCCACACGTAGACAACTATGTTTGAGCTAGATATTTATCAACACATGATGAGTTTTAAAACTTTTCATACAACCAAATTACCCATTGTTTACTCTTCTAATGAGTCCGAAAAGAAGTGATTAAGTAACTACACTGATTAGGTCTTCTAATGAGTCTTTATAGGTGATTTAATGATTTTCAATATCTCACGACAATGCCAACTATGGATTACATTCAACTTTTCCTGATAAGTAAGCTAATTTGTTAATTAGCAGTGCTATGAGTTCTAAGAATAGTTAGTGACAATTATAAATTTTCATTAGCTAATGAGGAGATAACTAATGAGGGTAGTTACCTAATTATCGGCGTTTTGCAATAAAAGGGCTAAAGTTTTGTTTTACAATTTAGTTTGTTCACAACTGTCTAACTGCTAACACTAAATCTGCGACTATAAAATCTTAGAATGGAAAGTTTAATCACCAATTTAGACTTGTTTGTTCTTCTACGAAGTGAGAGTACTTCATTTGATCATGAAGTATTGTTCAGTGCAGTTGTATCCCGCATAGGCGATTGCCTGTCTGACGAAGATCGTGTTGTTCTCAAAGAATTTTGTCGGAGATTTACGCGAGCCGCTTTACAAAGGTGGCAGAAATCCAACCGATTCCTTGATAATTTCAGGAGAAAGTACGAGAATTGGTTGGGAGCAAATATTGATTGGCCAAGTTTTGTGCAAACTTTAGTTAATCAAGAACGAAGTGTTGATGAGATACCAAGAGCGCCCTCAGTCTCTCCAGAACCGTCGACATCAACGTCCATTGGAACAATGATGAAAAGATCCCGTAAACCATTCGAAGATCTGGGAAATAAACAAAAAAAGAGAAGATCTGATGAACACACAGGCGAAGATTCCAGTGAATTGGCATATGCAGCTGCAGCACGTTTAAAAGAAGAAGGGCATGGAGATATCGCCTCTGTCATCGAATACATGATGAAAAATCCTGAAGCAGCCGCTAAATTAAATGAAACGCTTAAGAAACCAGCAAAAACAATCATGTTTACGCCAGAAAAGGCGCTTGGATTGCTTCTTTCGCTAAAACTCTCAAAGTGGCAATATATTACGTTGCGAGAAATCAAAAATCGTGTGTGCATTAAAAATTGTGTGTTCTGACATGTATGAATTTGGCTTGTCATCCCTACACGCCCGTATAAATTGTATGAATGTCTGTTACACATTGCATACAGGCTCGACTTCAAACGGTGGGCAGCGAGAAGTGATGAGCACAAAGAAATGCTACAGACAAGGAAGAAAATAATTCAAAATAAATTCAAAGATGAGCTCAATCTGTTGATTGATATAGTAAAACAAGGCTCGGGAACCACCAATGACGGGAGTACTGCAAGAAAATTATTTGAGTTTCCTAATAAAACCGCAGCTATAACCGGTTTGGATGAAGACCTCATCAAAAGATTTGCTGTAATTTTACAAGCAATTACATCTGGGGAGCAGGTCGATATAATAAAATTTAGAGATTATGCCCGCAAAACAGCAGAAAAGTACGTATTATTATACGACTGGTACTACATGTCGTCAACCGTTCATAAATTATTAATCCATGGGGCTGACATAATCGAGAAAAATAATATTGTGCCGATTGGGACTCTCTCGGAAGAAGCCTCAGAGTCTCGAAACAAAGATTTTAGGAGGTTTCGAGAACATCATTCGCGGAAAAGAAGCAGGCAGGATTCCAATCAAGACATTTTAAATATGCTTGTTGTTTCTTCGGATCCTTTGCTAAGTGCTCAAAGGCCTTAGTTAGATGCCAGGAAACTGAGTTCGAGTTTTTGGATATATCCAATCTGGATGCTGACTCAGAATTGGAGTCTGACAACGAGAGTGATAAGGAAAATTTGTAAAAAAATTATATATGTACATATTTGTAAATTTGTATTTGAGTGTGTTTGGGATTTTTTTTTGTAATATTTAATTATATTTTGTCTTTTTTTTATTTATTTTACTTTATTTTACAAATGAAATGAAATGAAATGAAATGAAATGAAATTGTTTATTCTGTAAATAGGATATCAGAAACACTTTTACACGTCATATTAAAAAAAATAAAAATAAGCTAGTTGAGTTCGGCGTTTCCTATCTGACTACTCTGAGAAGAAAGGCCGAAACAAACTCAGAGGTCACAGTCTCTTTTAAAGTCCAGACATAATCTTGGTCAGGCCATATGAGGACCATGTAGATTAGTGTCTGAAATGGTCTTTTGAGGAAAGAACCACACAGATTTGAGTGAACCTGTCCAGTCAGTGCAAGCATTTGTCAGTAATTGTGGAGCTCAACTCAGAACTTAAGGAGCTCAACTCGACGAACAATACCAAAGAAAGGACATTTGGGTAGGCCGCATAAACTACTCAAACTGCCAGACCATAATTAAAACTAACTGAAAAATGAAAATAATAATGATATCCACATAGTCCTCACATTCACAATAATTAAATAAAATAATATAATACTTTACAAAGTAATCATGTCATTTTGAATATAATTTTCAACAATGTCAATGTGTATATAAAACTGGTATATTTTCATGATTTTACAAAATAATTAAAATGTTAAGTTTTATCACAAGGCTTAGCAGAGCGAGCAGTTCAATCCCATGCTTTTTTATCTTCTAAATAATCTGAAATTTTATAATACCCTTTTTTACAAAGTTTAGTTTTAATACAGATTTTAAATCTATTAATGGGTAAGTTTCGAATGTCAATGGGAAGTTTGTTGTAAAAGCGTATACATTGACCCATGAACGAGTTGCCTACTTTGTGGAGACGTGTGCGATGCACAGCAAGATTGTGTTTATTCCTGGTATTTAAACTATGAATATCGGACATTTCCTTAAAATTTGATATATTTTTGTGTACATACAATAGGTTTTCAAAAATATATTGTGAGGCTACAGTCAGAATATTTATTTCTTTGAATTTTTCTCTAAGGGAATCTCTTGGACCTAGGTTGTAAATGGCTCGAACAGCCCTTTTCTGTAGAAGAAAGATAGTATCAATGTCCGCACAGGTTCCCCAGAGAAGAATCCCATATGACATAAGACTATGAAAATAACTAAAATAAACAATTCTGGCTGTATCCACATCAGTTATCTGTCTAATTTTTTTAACAGCATAGGCGGCCGAACTTAGTCTTCCTGACAATTTTTCTATGTGTGGGCCCCATTGTAATTTACTGTCAATAGTGATTCCAAGAAAAACTGTCGAATCAACAGGGTCCAACTCTGTTCCATTTACTTGAACATTGGTAGATAGCTGCCTGACATTTGGCATTGAAAATTTAATGAGTTTAGTCTTTTTTTCGTTCAGTAGAAGATTATTTACATTAAACCAATGCACTACTTTAGAGAGTGCATCGTTAACTTGTTCAAAGTTGACTAACTGACGTTTGATTTTAAAAATGAGCGAAGTGTCATCTGCGAATAATACTATCTTGTGATTATCCCTTATGTGATAAGGTAAATCATTTACATAAATTAGAAATAAGAAAGGCCCAAGAATTGAACTTCGAATGCTTCGTATTAATTCCTTAAATTAAATTATTTTGTATATAATATAACTTTATATGTTACTTAAATAAGAGTTTGATAATCTTTTTTTATTTAAATTAATAAAAATGTGTCAAAAAAACAGCAATTTTTTTATTTAATTTTTCTTGTTTTGTGTGTTCTTAATATTTGGGTTAATAATATATCGAACTTTTTAACTAGGACACTAAAAGGGATCGTTTTACATGTAAAAATAAATAAAAATATTTTGACGATTTAAAAAAAAAACGGCATTAAATTTTTCGTCAAATCGGCAACCAAAAAATCATAATTAATTAGCACTATGACCACCTCCAAGGATATTACGGTTAAACATGCCGTTTAGGAGATAATTCGATTTTTCATACTAGCTTCATACAAATTTTTCGTAAAAAGATTATATTTCCTTCGTTTTTGGGCAGAATTAACTCGGGTGTCATTTTTGTACATAGTAATGACTAATAGAAGCGATATCCGGCAAAAATCAAGCACTTGCAAATTGAAATCCCTAAGTCTATGTAAGCCGATTTCCAGCCCACCGTGGGGCGTGGCGAGCG
Source organism: Omphaloscelis lunosa (assembly GCA_916610215.1). NCBI lineage: Eukaryota > Metazoa > Arthropoda > Insecta > Lepidoptera > Noctuidae > Omphaloscelis > Omphaloscelis lunosa. The sequence continues at coordinate 21,892,893 of OU744255.1, forward strand.
GGGTCAGGGCGTAGCCTCTCACCCGCGGAGGCTATACTGTGACCCGCTAACGCGGGCCCCTCATTTTGTCTACCTTTAGCGGCCATGGTAGTGAGTGCGGGGGTTAGGTTGCACTCGTGTGTCGTTGAGTTGAATAGTTCCGTAGGAGCGTCGCGACGCTTATAGAGGAGTGGCTTTCTTCACGGCACCCCGGCGGTCTATCCCTGCCGAGTGAGACCCCCAGTTTCCTGGGGGAGGCCCAGCAGAGGACGACCAGCGACGGGGATGCCGACTCGGCGCGCCTACGGGGAGGCATGTAGCACCCCCCCGCCCCGCTTACAGGTCTAGCCGTTTACGGATTGGGGGGGAGACTGTCGCGTGTGTGTGATCCATTTTGAGAGGCTGACATAATTGAGTTACTATCAATGTGTGTGTTAATTTTCGTTCTCAAAATGGATGTAAGAAGTTTATAGACCGTCGACAAACATGTGATCGGTCTATAATTCTTGGGTTCCGCGGGATTACCTGACTTATGGAGCAGGTGGGTAACGCCTGTTGTTAGAAACTGAGGTAGCGACCCAGACTCTAGGGATGACTGGAATTGGGATGCCAGGCAAGTGTGCGAACTACTCAGCCATTTTAACCAAAAGTTATGCAGTCCGTCCGGTCCCGGTGATTTCCAGTTCGGTAACGAACGGACTGCTCTGGCTACGTCTAATGGCGTGATAAATACAGCATCCATTTCTGGTATAGTTTCACACACTCGCTCGACATCCCGCATCCAGCCAGCCTCAGTATGACAGATGGGCACCGACCAGATGCTGCGCCAGAATGCACTCGTGGCGGCATCATCCGGGCGGCACACGTCTGTCACATTTTGTTCAGGTCGCTCCCAAGCTCTATATACCCACCTCTCATCGCTCTGGAACATGCGATTCTGCGTGTATCGGTCAACCCGCCGCTTATACCGCCGAATACGGCTCGCCCATGCACAAATTTTCTGCTTCAGGAAGTCGATGCGCTCTGTGACACGGGACATGTAGTCTTGTGGGCTGATTTCAGTCCCCGAGAATGCCCGCCTTACAAAGCGCATCACTCGTGGTCGTGTATTTCCCTCCCTGAAGCAGTATAATTTGCCAATGAGAACCCTGGCCACATCGATACGTCGCTCGATCCTGCACTGCCAGGCTGGTACGACTGGTTTAGGTCGAGTAGCTCCGTCGCGAAAATTCGTAAGCTGCGAGTCCAGGGCACGCACCAGCGCCCTATTTTTTTTGTGCATGGGTAGGCGTGGTAATCTTGGTCTAAGTTCGGTCGGAGTGTACCTATACTCGCGAAACGCATCCTCCAGTGCGCTCCTCAATCGGTTGTTACACTGGCTACTTACTGTGGCAACCCTATCATCCTCCTCTTCAACTCCATGATTGAACCGCGGCGGGGTTGCATCAACATTTGACGCTTCTGCCGCGGTTTGTGCCCGAGTTGAGACGATATGGTTGCTCAGTACCTCTGAGCGCTGCCTATCAAGTGCGGTATCGTCCAACCTATGGTTGCGTTGGATGACACGCACCTGATCCGACAGTCGTTGGGCCAATACGTTGACGGTTGGCTCTAGTTCCTGAAACAGAGACAGCATCCTAACACGGTACGCAGTGAGGTTAGTTCCTCCCTCTGTAGACCCGTAATATGCGCGCATGACGTTCTCGTTCATAGACTGAGTCCATCTCATGCGCTGCACACAACCACCGGCAGCACTTATTATTATTATTATTATTATCCCTCTGGATGACATCGTTCCTCACATAGCGAGGGGCAGCAACTATCGTCCGCAGCGCCATACTTTGCTGCGCGCGGAAAAGCTTGCGGTTGGTCTCGCCAGTGAGGGCGAACCATGCCGGAGCGGCATACGTCAAGATTGGGCGAATGTACTGCTTGTACACACCCAACTTGACGCGCGCCGGGATTCGGGAATCGAGCACCGGTTTGAGTAGGTTGCGGGCGACCCTACCTTGTGCGGCGACATTGCGGACGTGGGCCCCCATCGTGAGCCGGCGGTCGATGGTCACACCCAGGTATTTGAGCCGGGGCGACCAATCGACGGTGGCACTGAGCTTTATCGCTCGTCCAACCCACTTATATACTGCTCGCCCCACCTCGGCTCGGATCGTTATCAGCGCGATAAGGGGGCGAACAATCGCAGTAAAGGTGACCTTGGCATACTCGTAATTCGTTCGAAGGTCACCTTTACTGAGATTGTTCGAGGCGAAACACGTGTCGATTTCTTCCAGGGTCATTTTAAGACTCTTTAGAAATAGCTAAGCGGAACAGGTGACTAAATATATCCACATCATCATTTTATAATGGATTTCCGCAAGGTCACGCCTAAATCAATTAATAAATAAATCTATAAATTAAAAATAGAAAAAATAACCTGAAAAATCTTAACTGAATTATTAACAACTTCCAGCTGTCATAATCGCGATAATACATCGGAAAGCAAATTATTGCTGTGAGCGCCGCCGTGAGCGATTATGGCAATCGGAATGTACCCATAATCCCAACTAAACGTCAAGAAACATATCAAGAAATTATCTGGCTAGGATATCGCTAGGTGGCGCTGGCAAGTAAACACAACATTCATTTGTGCGCCTGTTATATTATAATTTAAATAAATAGTTAAATTTAAGTACGGACTGTGTAATGCACATCAGAGTGAAACTGGATATATACTAACTGTGGCAGTGTTATCAATGGTTAACGTATTTTCACTATTATATTAGTTGTTAGCGCAACTAATATAATAGTGAAAATAGTTTACCCCAGTTACTTTCATATTTACGAAACTGGACGTTCGTTCGTAAGTTTGTTTACGTACTAATACTTTGACAGATTATTACATTCTGACTCAATAGTTCAGACAGAGACCATAATAACATTCTGCACATACTCAGATGTAAGCGGTTTCCTAAATTTTACAAAAAAGAAATCGTTTATTCTTTGAAACTGCATGACGACAACGCAACGCCATCTTAAGTCACATTCAAGAACCAAGATTATTGTTACCAACCTCTAAACAAAAGTTTTCAGAGCAAATTTATAGTGATTACTAAATTAAAATAGTGTTTAGAGACATCTATTGACCGTAAAGAAAAAAAACCTCACATGAAACAAGTGCCACCGTCACAATACGATCATCAATTTAACAGAACTCTTACGTTCCGTCCGATCTGGAGGCACAACTGCCCGCCCATACATGAGATCCACCGAGACGCAAGTTCAAATCTCACTAGCTACAAAGGTTGAAGTTCGTAATTGCAATTAAAAATGAATTTCTTGGAAAATATTCCATTCCGGCGGACCTGCACATGATCTGAGCCTAATGATGATGAAAGCGACATTATATCTCAAACATTAAACTGTACGACGAGTAGTTTACCTGACATATCCAAATACGAAGACGTTGCACAATTAAAAATATTAAAAGTTGAGTTCGCCAGACTACCATGTCAGCTAACTAGTGCGCATAAAGAAATTGGAAAATAGTAATTTCAAGAAATTAAATGGAAAATGTAATAAAAAAAAATGACATGTACAAAAAAACTGTTAACAGTCCAGGAAAAATTAGACAACATTAATGACGCCACCAAAAAATACGAAGACGAAACAAACGCAGATTATTCAGAACACTCTTCACCTACTAACACAAATATAACTAAAAGCACCAGCAGCAACGTACGCTCATCTAACTCAACTTTAAACGTACAAGCCGCAACAACTGTAGAACAACCTTCCATAAAACACAAAATATACCTGATAAGCAGCGAAACATCTAACAGGTTGTATACAACTGCCGAAAGAACTAATTTACGTAACTATGAAATCTGTCATTATAGAAAACACACGTACGGATTGCGGCAAATTTTTCACAAAGTTGAAGGAAAAGTGCAAAACTTTACGCACGCAGACTATTGTATTATTTACATTGGAGAGGAAGACTTTCAGAAAACAAACAACTATTTGGAATTAGTCATGTTTGTTAGAGAAGAGAATTAATAGAATTGAGTCACACTAATTTAATCATTTGTTTACCTACGTTGAAATGTATGATAGATGCTAACATAATGTACAACAGTCGCGTAGAAACATTCAATAACTTTATTTATTTGGACATAAACACATGTAACTATGCATACTTACGAGACTCAAATCTGAATCTATCTTATGACAATGATACTTACAGCCAACTCTATGGAACCTTAAATAACAGTGGTTTAAACATAGTTATATCAGATTTACAAGATCTGATTCTTAGCATTTGCAACCTGAATGCTACGCACTCAGAAGTGAACTGCCACCCTAAAATTAATCATAGTCAACACGATTTTTTCAATAATTCACAACCGTCAAGTTCTCAGTTTTTTCGTGAACTACCTTAACATCTTTCATCAAAACATAGCTGGTCTAAATAATAAATCTGATGCACTAACTGTAAAATTAGTAGAATTAATTAACAAGAAAACGATAATTAATAGATGTTCTTTATGTTGCAGAACATTTCATACAAAAAGGTTATGAGAATTTATTGCACATTCCAAATTTTTGTCCAGCTGCTTTCTTTTCTAGAAATACTAAGAGAGGAGGAACAGGTATTTTCGTAATAGTGGGATTGCAGTTAGCAAAAATATCTGAATGCTGCGCTGCCGAAATAATAGCTTATAAAATTGTTATTATTTGTATTTATAGAATCCCAAAATATAACTACGAAATTTTTTAGGATAAAATGGGTTATATTTTATTATCTCCAAATAAGAAAATTGTTTTGTGTGGAGATTGTTATATTGATGTTTTGAAAAGAAACAAAATTACTCTAGAACTTGAATACTTTCTTATAAAATACAATTTAAAACTAGCGCTTTGTACTCCCACTAGGTTAAAAAGTCAAACCTGTATTGACAATTTTGCTCATAACTATCGGAAAGAATGTAAAGCTGAAGTTGTAGATCTGATCCTCTCCGATCGATCATACATCTCAAATACTTAAAGTACCAATAGACAAAACAATTTAAAATATTGGAAAACAAAAGAAAGGACACATGTATGGAAAATTTAATTACTTTTAAAAGACATCTCAGCTCTCTATCTTTTACACGAGTATATGACGCTAAGGACACAAGTGAAGCTTTTGACAATTTCATGAACGATTTAATACTTCTATATAGATTATGTTTTCCGGAGAAAATTATATCCATTAAAACTAGCAAGAAAACAAAATGGATATCACGCGGAATTAAAATATGTAGTAACAAGCAAAGGCTCCCTTTGACAAGCAAAGACTTTGGGCATATCGATTAAATAAAGATTTAAAAAATAAATTAGTTCTTAAAAACTACACCAAACTTATAGGAAAATTATCAACTTAACACAAAAAACACAAAATAATAATTTCATAAATACCGCTCAAAATAAATCAAAAGCTACCTGGCAAATTATAATTAAATCCAAATTTTGTGTGCCATTAGAGCCTGTAATAATCGTGAAAAGAGATAATTTGACATTTACAGACCCCTTGGACATTGCAAACGAATTTAACGATTACTTTATTGACACAATTGAGAATAATGTTAAAGCTGACATCATATTAAATAATATAAACAATCAAACTTTACATTCACTATTCATGCAACCTTTAACAATTGACGATATGATACAAATAATTTGTTGCCTTAAAAACACAAATACTGTTACTAGTTGTAGCTGTTGGATACGATGGAGTTTCCACAAAGGTATTGAAGTTTACCAAAGAACTAGTAGCACCTCCATTAGTTCATATAATTAACTTGTGATGCCAGCTGCCATCAACTGCCAATTCCCAACCAAGCTCAAAATGTGATTATAAAACCCCAGTATAAAAAAAAAAACATGATAAAACAGATTATAAAAAAAATATATACCTACTGCGAAAATTCCAATTATTTCTAAAATTTTCGAAAAAGTAATATATAACTATTTATATGCCTATTTCGAAAAGTATAAATTATTTTGCACATAACAAAAGGGTTTCCGTAAGAATACTACAGTTAATATGGCACTATTTGACTTACTAGCTAACATCATGCCGTCTGTCAATAAAATAAATCCAGTGTGCAATTTACACTGACATGACCAAGGCTTTTGACTACGTAGATCATAGGATTATGTTGCATAAATTAAATATTATGGTAAAAGAGGGAACATCTTAGAGTTAATAAAATCACACCTGAGTAATAGGCATCAATGCACGGAAATTTCTAGGATATGTCCTTAAACTAAATTAGAAACCATATATATATATCAAAACAACAATATATCAAAACCAAGACATGTAAAATATGGCGTCCCACAAGGTAGTGTATTGGGTCCGCCACTTTTTTTGATATATATAAATGATCTCCCGAAAGCAACAACCAACCAGATGGTTCTTTTTGCAGTTGACAGTACAGCTATAATAAAATGTAATAACTCAAATAATTATAAGAATGACATGACAAACGCTAAAGCCCCAATGACACCAAAATAGTGCCATTTTGCCCAAACCGTCAAGCCCCGATGACACCTTATCGGTGTCATGAACTCACACGGGTTGCACGGGGCTTGCATCTCTATTTGTAATGTTAAATAAAGGCTAATATCCTTTGTGGCTTTTCACTCTATGATCGGATAGATTTACTCGTCAGCAAAATCATTTAATTTAAAGAAACGTGGAACGCGACGTTTTAAAAAAATGTTGAAAGTGACATTCCCGCGCGAAAAAATTTCAGTCTACGCAACGCTTGGTCCTTGAAGGTTGTTGCTGTAATATTTCGATCTTTTATTTTGGTTTTTGTATTGTTTTGTGTAAATCGACGGGAAGTGGTGTTATAACATCATATGATATCTGTTTTGACCCAACCTAAAAAGTGTAAACAAACGAATGAGTGAAAAAGTGAAAGTTGTGATATTTTGTGTTTATCTGTGTGTTATCGTCGGGTATCTGATCGGTAAGTGCATCAGTTTTTTATAAATAATAGTTGGTTCATCGTTTAAGAATATTTTCAACAAAATTCAAGAAATAAATATTTTTTGGACCAAATAATGTTACGTAAACAAACTGTTACGTTAAACAAACGGTACGTTATCGTAAATCGTAATATTTTGTGTTTTTTTTTCTATGTTTGTCTGTAAACAATGCTTTTCTTAGATAACTTATTCATAATATAACCTGCAAAATTTCGTGTGAATTGGTATGGTAGTTTTACCAGAAATCGTCATAACATCGAACAAAAGAATTCCCACAAAGAACGAACAATAGTAAATTTCGTGCACGAAGATCCTAAACATTTAAAATGTGTTCCTTATCTATTTGAGTACCCACGATATACTATACTATACGATAAACTAACAGCATGTAGACGTAACGGATGACAGAAAAAACCCACGGGAACGTACTACCGATACCGGGATTACATACCTAAAAGCCGAGGAAAAGGTCATTGACTCCTACCGCTGCGCCCGCGTTACGGACCGTAACTTACAGTTAACCATCATTATTTTAACACGCGTAATTTTGAGTCTGTGATATCTTTAAACTATTCATTTAAATAAAATAATGTCAAGGCATATTTTATTCTAAATTAAATACTCAATTTAAGTAACATAGTTTATTGGATAAGGATTAATATAATACCGTTCAAAATAGCTTCGGAAATAACCATGAAATTTTTATCCAATTCTGAAAGATAAAAATGGTTATTGTGGGTCATCCTTAAAAGATAGACATATGCCATCGCGGACATTTTGTTGAACTTTTTAAGATGAGCAATACTGTAGAACATAAATTTCATGTAACTTTTGTGATTTCCGCGGCGCACGACAATAAAGTTCCCAGTCGGCATGATTTTTTCCGACATCTTTAACAATAATCGTCAAATTTCAGCAAATTTACACAAAACCTTAATGAATTATACACTAAAACCTTCCGCATAAATCACTACGTCCATTTTTTGAAAATCCGTTTAATAGTTTTTGAGTTTATCGCGTTTAGACAGACAGACAGACGCGGCGGAGGACTTTATTTTATGATATGTAAGGATTTTTTATTTAGAATTGTAAACCTTTGCATGCCCACGTGACGGTAAAATATGAGAACTTTATTATAAAAACATCTTTGTACTACACCCATGTTTGCAAAGAAATAAATGATTTGATTTGAATTCACGCCGCCACTGCTGTGCAAGCTTTGAAGACGCGCAGCACGTGCGCGCGGCACTCACCTGGCACACGGGCGCGGCGCGCACGCGGCGCACGAGGGCGGCGCGGCGCGCGGGCGCGGCCAGGCGCGCGCGCGCCGCCGCCCACTCGGCCGGCGCCGGCAGCATCGCGTCCAGCACGTGCGCCGCGTGCCCGTCGTCTCCCTGCGACTCCAGCGCGTCGCAGCGGTCCTCGCAAGCCTGCAGCGCGCGCTGCAGCAGGTCCTGCGGCGGCGGCGCGGCCAGCCGTTCGTCGGGCGGCGGCGCCAGGCCCAGCGCGGCGCAGGCCGTGGCCCAGGCGCCCAGCGCGGGCCCGGCCAGCTCGCCGCACACGCGCGCCACGTACAGGCGCAGGTGCGGCGCGGCGGCCGGGTCGCGCAGGGCGGCGCGCAGCGCGTGCAGCGCGGCGCGGCGCGCGGCGTCGGCGTCGCCCGCCGCGTGCTCGATGCGCGCGAACTGGACGAACGGCAGCGGCGACGTGCCCGCGAACCTCTTCAGAGCGGCGCGGGCCTCACCGCGCATGCGCCGTGTTTCCCTGCGCCCCGACTCCTCCTACCGCAAAAGTAAAATTTTCAAGAACAATAGAGCATTTTAAAGAGAACGAGCGCTCGGGCGCGAAGTCGGAAATGTCGAAATTGTAGTCGTCTCGTGTGCGTCGTCACCTGCGGGTCCCGCAGCAGCAGCAGCGCGTGCAGCCAGCGCAGGCGCCAGCACAGCATGGCCGCGCGCCGCTCGCCCGCCAGCCAGCCGCAGGCCGCGTCCCACAGCGCCGTGAGCCAGCTCAGGTAGCCTGCCGACAGAGCGCGAGTGAGCCACGAAGGCGACGGACACGTCCTGTGGGGGTGCTTACAAGTGAGGGAACAAGACTGTCCTTAACTTTTTGAGATATTTTGATCTGCGTTCGACTTAAAAAAACCGGCAAATGCGTGTTGGACCACGCACAATTAAGGGTTCCGTAGTTGGGATGAATTTATCCCAAGAACCAACTTACCATTGCAATTGAAAAACATGTTCTCCGATACATTCCAACTGCAAATGTAAGTTGGTCGACTATTAATCGTTAAGTTGTAATTAGCTGTGATTGTATTGAAAGCACAGTAGAATTGAATGAATTTTGTGTTTAAACTTAGGATATAAGCATTACCGATTTACGTAGAGACATGATTTTTTTAAAGATATATTAAACAACCAATTAGGTATGTCTATTTCTGTACAAATAACCTTATATACCTGCGAAAAGGCTATGTAACTTCCTTGTTTGCTGCAATACATTAATGTAAATAACAGTTTATCACTAGTTAGGTCACTTCCTATCCAAGTACCTATTTTATCAAAAGGAAATGTCAATTAAGAAGTAAAAAGTGTTATGTGTCGTCTGCAACTGCGTAATACCGCGCCTTCCGCACCCCTTTCAGTGCCCCCGGCAAGCCAACGTCGCAGTACCCCTCGGACACCCGAGCTTGCAACTTCCAGTTACCAAATAAAGTATTGTATATTCATGATAAAAATGACCAGGGATCTCCCGCTATTTGCCCGATAGTGTAAACCTATGACGGAGACAATTTTACTCGTTAGTCATTCGGATTGGCTCATGGTCACCCGGACTAGCCGAATCCACTCAAAAGCTAGTTCGATATCCGCGCGGTTCGTTATTTTAAATCTCTTTCTCTGTGTGCGTACAGGACACCGTCGGATTCCTGTGCGGACACAGAGAAAGCAGCCCCGTGCTGCCGGCGCCGCGGCGTATAGAGGCCGATGACGGACGTGAACTGATAACCGAGATGAACGTGGTCATTCGTGCCTATGACTCATTTCGCTGTAACGCGAACAAAGACCACATGCGCCATTTACAGCATGCTGTAAAGAAACGCACAGTGGAGTTACGTACCGAGGGCTGGAACAAGCTGCAGAGCGAACTCGAGCCCACTCACCAAGCCTTTTGACAGCTACAGAGGAAGATACGTTCCTCTGAAGAGGTGTCCATACCTCCTTTAATCCGTCCCGACAAGTGTCGCTTTCGACAATCCCGACAAAGCCGAATGTCTAGCCGACAGTCTAGGGGCCCAATGCTCTCCCAGCTCCCAACCATTCGACAAAGCGCACCTTGACAAGGTTGACGCTGAAATCGAACGTAGAGCTTCCCTCCCACCCGCTGAAGACCCTGATGATCCTATGCCTCCCGTCACTCCAGACGAAGTGCATGACATCATTAAAGGGATCTACGCTAGGAAAGCCCCTGGCTCGGACGGTATCATCAACAAGGTGTACAAACTCCTTCCCGTTCCTCTCATTATGCTTATGACCGCCATCTTCAATGGCGCATTGAGCAACAACATATTTCCAGGCATACTCTCACTATCCCAGACGACCCCACAACCCTCCTCCAGGAGAGTAGTAGGGAAGCCAGTACTTTAGCACGCAAACACAATAACCGACCGCCGGCCTTCCGCGCTCGCCGCCGTCCCTTGCCCTCCACCGGCGACGCCGCGAGCCGAGCTGCGTAACCTTAGCGTATAGTCGCTTAGTTTCTAAGTTTTATGCCCTGGCTGGAGGCCTCCTTTTATTGAGGCAGCCACAGGAAAGTCCGGTTAAGCAGCCGACAACTTCCTAGGTTGACCTGCAAGGTGCCATAGAAAAAAAGAAAAAAAATGTTAGTCGTAGTCGCTTAGAATTCGAAGTTAATTAGGACGTTAATTAGAGCAGTAACTCTTCGCGTTCGTACACCAGCTGTTATTAAATTATCACGCCGCGCTCTTAGTAAATAAGTTTAGTGTATCTAGACTTAAGTTCAGTTTTTAAATCGTTTCCTAGTTGTGATAAACCGTGTTAGCATTAAGTAAATGTTCTAATGTGATTGTGATTAACCTATATTACATGTGCCTGTTATCAAGTATTTATAGTGGGTTTTATAACTTTTGATTCGTGGATTTTATTTCTGTGCGAAAACCTTCACGACACCCCCGCCTACAACACCAGACTCCCCTTGTATACAACAGAGATAGTTTTCCTTTTAACTTCGGTATACAGGAAAAATAATTAACCAGAGGCCTTAGTATGAATTTCTTTTAACCATCTCGACTTTACGCATCGACCGCGGTCGGCGCTACGATTGGCCCTTCGACAACGCCAGTCACGCCAGCGCGTGCTTACGAGACTGTCGGCCTCCCAGCCGTGTTTTCCTGTATATGCTACTGCCGTGAATTTTTTCACATATCCATAAACAAACATTTAGCTGGCAGGGACGGGCGGATTTGACTCTCAACAGAAAATGGCACTTTAAAAATTAAGGGAGAGAGGAGAAAAAAAAAAACCCACATTACGTGCAAGGTACAAATTGTTACCTAAAAAGATTTTATTTTGCCACTCTGTCGGCGTGATTAACATGTATAACCCATCCCATATTACAACTTTTTAGAATCTCTGAGCTAAGCCGCGGACAGACAGACGGACATGGCAAAACAAAACCTTTTGATGCCAACTGATCTTTTTTTTTCAGTCGCGTCCCCTTCACCCACTGGGGCCGCGGTACCGTCGCCTATAATCACCGGCGTCGTTCGTGAAGTAGTGCGGCGGATCCAACAGCAGAGCCACGGCCGGCGCGGCGCGCGCGGGCGCCGGGCGCGCCGGGTGCGCGCGCGGCAGGCGGCGCGCCGCGCGCAGCAGCGCCAGCAGGCCCTCGCCGCCCTCCGCCTCCAGCGCGTCGCCCATCGCGCAGTTGGCGGCGCAGCCCGGCGCCAGCGCGTAGCCGCTGCACGGCAGCAGCGGCACCTTGGCCAAGCGCAGCGCCTGCACCAGCAGCAGCGCGGCGGCGTCGGGGTCGGCGCAGGGCCGCAGCAGCTCAGCCACGTCGGCCGGTGCGGGCGCGCGCTGCGGGTCGGCGCGCGGGTCGGCGCGCGCGTCGCCGAGCGGGCGCCAGTGCGCGGCGGCGCGCGCGCGCTCCACGCGCGTCCACATCGTGCTCAGCGGCAGACCACTGCCGGTGACCTGCACCGGGGTAATCGAATAGCGTACGAATCATTTTAGTGGTGCAAATTACACTCGCATAATCTCTCGAGTTCACTTTTTACCCAACTACGGCGAAAAAAAAAGAAGGGTTATGATTTTGATCGGTATGTACAGTACCGACCAAAAGTCCATAGGCAATGTCACAAGACTGACGCTACGGTTTGACTTACGAACTTCTATAAGTTGTTAAAATACTATAGACAAGCACACGCATATTACCGCGCACCGACAACGCCCTGCGCTCCCTCTCAATGTCTAATTCATCACTCAAATTCTCAGTTACAATGTGTCCCAGATAATTAAACTGTGCAACACGACTTAGAGGTACACCATTAAGTATTAGGTTGTAACATAATAATCTGATAATGTTTTAAGAAACTTAACAAGCTTAACTCAAGAAGCTTAACACTTTATTGAACGTATAGTCCATCATTATCAATGACCTCCTGCCAACGTTGGGGAAGCGACGTTATACCATTCTCGTAAAATTTGGACTCACGAGAGTTAAAAAATTCTGTCAACCACTGTTCCAATGTATCTCGGTCATCAAAAGATTTTCCACTAATATGAGCCTGTAACGATCGGAACAAGTGGTAGTCAGATGGAGAAATGTCCGGCAAGTATGCAGGATGGGCTAAAGAAATCCAGCCTAGCTCCTTAATTTTTTTACCGGTTATCGATGCGGTGTGAGGTCGGGCATTGTCGTGGAGGAGATACACATTGCCATGTTTTCCTTTAAGATTCTCGGCTACTTTATCCAACATAGCACAATAGCGTTCACTATTTATGGCCGTTCCCTGCGGTAATAGTTTCCAGTAGATAACTTCGTGCATGTTCAACCAAACACTCAACATAACCTTCTGCGTAGTCATTTTAGATTTAACCGTTGGTACTCCTCTTTGACCCGCGCTAAGCCACTGTCGCTTATTGTTATGATTAACGTAAAGTTAACCGTAAGTCTTCTCATCTCCTGTAACTAGATCACGAAGCCACGCAAAAGTACGATGTAAAGTCAGTAATTGTGTACAAATCGCTACTCGCATCATCCGTTGTCCATCCGTCAATTCGTGGGGTACCCATTGACCGTGCTTGTATACTTTACCTATCGCTTTCAAATGTCGATCGATGGTAGTATGGGAGCATCCGAGTTCTTTTTCAAGTTGGCGAGTAGGCCTCCTTGGTCTTCCTCAATGAGCTGCACTAGGCGATTAACATCAACCTCAACCGGTCGCCCTTCGTGAGGTTTATCTTCAAGATCGTAGTCGCCATTCGAGAAACGTCGAAACCAATCTACTGCTGTATGATAAGAGACTGTATTTTCTCCCATACATTGACATATGTTTTGTGCCGCTTGCTTAGCTGTATGTTTCAAACGGAACTCGTAAAGTAGAAGGACGCGGATGTCTCGTCTTTTCAAATCAATTTTTTCCATAATGCCACTCGCTGCGTTGTCAATTATTGCACTGATAAACTGAGCGCAGTCAACTGTATTTATACTCACAATCATAGAATTTTCTCGAAGATGTGAAAAAATTCTAGAATGTTCCCGCAAAAATTGTCAGATTATAATGTTACAACCTAATAATATAGGTGGTATAAAGATTGTTTTTATTTTTATATTTAAAATAGTGTAGCTCCAGAGGTGCACACTCTACTTTTTATCACCCTCTATGAAAAAAAAAATTGTCTGTGATCCGACCCCCGTCAAGAACGAAGTACCTTCTCACGTATTATTTAAAAAACAAAATTTTCGCAACCGCCATCGTGGATTTACATTTTAACCTCACTATCGGTCTTAGCACCCTCGAAAACTATGAAAACGACACCCATGACGAAAAAATAAAAAATTTCCGCAGCCGCCATCTTGGATTTTCATTTTGACCAAATTCACACTTTCTCTCTCTCTTACCAGTCTTTTACTTACATACAATATTCGTATTTGATCTCTTTGGTGATTGGAACTTTTACTAACAATATACACATTCCAAATTCAAATCACTTTTAATCCCTAGGGATTAAAAAGCTATTTTAGTCCCTGTTTACGAAGAATAAACTAGCTCTTTTTGAATAGATGTGATTTAAAATATACTAGCTTCCGCCCGCGTGGAGGTCGGAAACTACCCCACGGGAACGTACTACCGGGATAAAAAGTATACTGTATGTTAATCCAGGTTATAACGTTCTGCCGTTTCATAAGCGCCCATGTAAGTTTATAAGGATTCTGAAAAAGACTTACTGTCTTTTTCAATTACAAAATAAATGGTTTTTTTTTTATAAATAATATAAATATAAATTAATCTAATAATATACGTTCTATAATCAAAAATAATATTCTTCATTTATTCTCTCTGCTACTCATTATTTCATTCTCTCATCCTTCCGTTCGCTTCACTCGAATCTAATAGAAATAAGATACCGGGTTTGATTCCCGACTCATTTAGAATTGGTCAACTTGACTCATTTCTACAAAGTATTTCCAATTTTTAATCACAAACCTATGTGTAACCTATATAGGTATGTATATGTAAATAGGTATATTACCTAGATACATAACAAACAATATCGCGTGTTGCTACATTACCATTAGTTCATACAAAACGAATGATAATTATAATCAAAATGACGGTGTAGTTGTATAAATTGCTATACCAATAGCAATTTAAAATGGACCGTGGAGGAGCCTTCCCTATCGGAAGCAAATTGTTTGACGATTAAAATTAAAAATGATACAATTTTAATTGCAATTTTCAGGCCCCATAGTTTTAAATCACCAGATTTTTTTCTTAATTCATTACACAACTTATTAGAAAGTGTATCTTCATTTAAAAATGTCATCATAGTCGGTGATATTAATATTGACCTCATCGGAACTAGTCACGAGATCACTGCATATCTGGATACTTGCTTTCCATGGACTTCTTCCTGCCATGAATACAGCTACCAGAGGTAAGTCATGCTTGGACCATGTTATATTAAAGACAAAGCTTAATGCGTTTACATTTTCTTTGGGCACTAGTATTATCAACCAAAAAGCAGTCTTTTTCTATACAAAAACCGGCGTTTCCAAAATGAAACTTAAAAAAAAAAATTATAAAATTAACAAGGACAACTTAAAATCCGAATGTCATAACCTTAGTTATGACAAAGTATATCAGGAACTAAATTTAAATACCGCTATGAACAATTTCATTACCACAATACAACTAATAATTACAAATAACTCAATTAAACGATTATTCCTTGGATAACTATCGGTTTGTTCCGTTGTATCCGAACCAGAGACAGAATGCACAAGAAATTAAAAACTAATGAAAATGACGTCATATTAAAATATCGTACCTAAGATACCGCAACTACTGCAATAACTTAATAAAAAAAATAAAAAAAACGTTATGAGAAAGACCTACTGATAATGTCGAAAAATAACACTAAAAAGGTCTGTTCTACCATTAAAACAATTACCAACAACAATACTATAAAGCAGTTACCAGTACATCCATTAACCATAGATAAAACCCCTGAAGAAGCAATCAATAAAACGAATGAATACTTCTCAAATATAGGTAAACGACTATCAAAAATGATTCTACAACATATCCCTTGCTTCAAAAAAACCTCTAAGCCGCCACTAAATTCTTTCATTCTCCTTCCAACTGACGTCGAAGAAGTTTAAAGAACAAATCAACTATTGAAAAGTGACTGCTCTCCAGGTTTGGGATCAGATTGGTGCTGAGGTATTAAAACATATATCCGTTTCTATAACACGTGTTCTTACCAATTTAATTAACCGCTGTTTTGATTCTGGAGTATTTCCCGACGCATTAAAAAGAGTTGTCTCTCACCCGCCTTATGAAAAGTGCATCCTATTCATAAGGCGGCTGACAGAGACAACGTCGACAACTATAGGCCAATTGCGATCTTAACAACGTTATCGAAAATATATGAACGTATAATCAACAACAGGCTAACAAAATACCTAGAAGAATACAATTGGTTTTCTAATACGCAATATAGTTTCAGAGCGGGCCGGTCAACAGATAATGCTGTACTTGATCTTGTTAACTTTTTAGCTAACAAATTAGATAGGGTAAGGCCACCTATTGTTGACACTCCACCAATTTATTGGCACGCTGCAGTTATTTATCAATAATAAAGTTACCAGTTTCCGAATACAGTATTTATTTCGGGTAATAAATAGTAGGTTTAATCTTCTATACTACTGGCAACACAGAAACAGTTCCTTTTTAAAGATGGCGTTTCAATAAAAACGTGTTTGTCGTGTTCGGACCTGAATAAAAAAAATATCAAAATTCCAGTATTTCTGCTAAGGTAAGAGGTTCACTAATCTCAATAATTTTCGTAAATCTTTTGAGTTTTGGTTATAGATACTGTTTAATTCGATTATTTAGTTGTTTAGCTTTCATTTCCAATCATGATTTTTAATGTTTAGGCTCATTTTTTATACTTTTTTGCGGTGCCAACATTTGGTACACATAAAATGAATCAAACCTTTTTATTGGCACATGTGTCAATATTAGGTAATTATGATAAATTTACTTTTAGGACATAATATACTTTATATCTATTCTTTTTCGATTCAAATTTCAAATAAATACATGTCGTAAGTTAAGAATATATTTTTCCAAATTTTGGCCCACTGCCAATTGTATGAAAAACCATTTATTAGCAGCAGTGTCAATAATTAGTATTTGGGGTGCCAATAATAATTTATAATAATTATTTTCAGTTATCTTCAAAATGAAACCTCGTATAAAAAACATTAATAAAACAAAGATTAATAAGGTAAAGCGGAAGGTTTATTCAGAAGAAAATTTGCAAAAAGCCCTTGTAGAAATAGCTAAGGGCATGAGTAAAAAACTTGTTGCCAAAGCCTTCCAAGTGCCGCGTTCGACCATACAATTCCGATTAAAAAATCCAGAGCATGGCTCTAAACCAGGCCCTCCCACAATTTTAAATAACGAGGAAGAAGAGGCTTTAGTCAACTGGATCAAACTTAGTAGCCAAAAAGGCTTCCCAAAAAGAAAAGAAGATTTGATAAAAAGTGTTTCGGAGTTTCTAAAAAAATCTAATCGGGCGTCCTCTTTTAAAAATGGTGAGAAATGGTTTAAATTATTTTTAGCTAGACATCCTACGCTTGCTTTTCGTACACCTGAAGCAGTTACAGCTGCCAGCTCATCAGTGTCAGAAACTGATGTTAGAGGATGGTTTAGGCAAATTAAAGACTACTTTGATGAAAACAATTTATTTCACATACTTTCTGACCCAAGACGAGTATTTAATGGAGATGAAACAAATTTTGTTTTGTGCCCTAAAACAGGTCTCGTTTTGAGTTCAAAAGGAGAAAGAAACGTGTATGAAGTTGATCACGCCCAGGCCAAAACTTCGTTGACTGTTATGTTTACTTTTTGCGCAGATGGCAATCTTACTCCACCGATGGTCATTTATCCTTATAAAAGATTACCTGCAGAAATAACTACTAAAATTCCTGAACATTGGGGCGTGGGTCTTAGTGAGAATGGGTGGATGAATTCAGATATTTTTTACGAATACATTAAGAACGTTTTACATCCCCATTTGGTCAAAACAGGCATAATATTTCCAGTCATACTTTTTGTAGACGGTCACAAGTCTCATCTTACTTATGCCGTGAGTGAACTTTGTTCTAATTTGCAAATAGTTTTGATTGCACTTTATCCAAATTGTACAAGGCTTTTACAGCCTGCTGACGTTGCCGCATTCAAACCTCTAAAAACAGAATGGCAAAAAACTGTCTTAGAATGGCGCAGAACAAATCCGTCCCAGGCACTCACTAAGACACAATTTGTGCCATTGCTTAAAATCACAATAGAAAAAAGCATAAAGCCGCAAACTATTATCAACGGGTTTAGAGCAACAGGGATTTGTCCATGGAATGCAGAAGCAGTAGACTACAGTAAATGCCTCGGAACTAAAGGCACAAAAACAACCAAATCACTTGACATCACTCGAGATAAAGAGAAATTACTCACTAAAGAAGAATTTGTTAAATTAGTAGGCAAGAATAAGGTTGATTGCATAGAAAAAGGAGAGTTAACATCAGAAGAGTCCATTGATTTGATAAAGAGAATCTGGCATTTCTTCGGCACACCATCAAATTCACAAAACACCATTTCTGAAGAGCAAAATCTAGAAATCATAAATAAAAATGATGACTTTAGTAATTTGGACATCGAAAATATGCAAATATTTATTAACGATTGGCCAAATAATATTGTTGAACCCGAAGAATCAAAGTTAGTCGCTATTTCAGAAGAAATTGTTGTTGAAAAAATCGTAGAGTGCTCAGATGAAGGGAACAAGACAATTGAAGATTTATCACAAGAACCTCATTTTGAATTAATAAACCACAGTGTTGAAATACATAATACACCTGAAGACCAGAATATAGATTTACCAAAGGCTCAATCAGTACAAATTATTTCAGTTCAATGTAATCCATCCCTCACAGCATCAATACCCATGAAAAATCTTACTCCCGTTAAGTTAAATGATATTACCTAAAACACCGATAAGAAAAGGAGTTAAAAACTCTGTTAAAACCCCGTTTGTACTAACTTCAGCACAGTGGAAAGCACAAGAAAGTGAAAAAATCAGAATAAAAGAAGAGAAAGCAGAAGGGATTAAGAAAAGAAAAGAAGAAAGGGAACGAAAGAAAATAGAAAAAGAGAAACGACCGGCGCCAAAGAAACAAAACAAAAAGAAGTCTAAAGACGAAATATCAAAGATATTATTTTCTGAGAAATTTTATAAATTTGATAGTGAAGATGCCATTGTTGAAAATAAAGAAAATGATCAGGAATTAATTGTTATAGACAGAGAGCATAGAGGAGGGAGTAGTGGTAATAGAACATATACTACTGCTGAGATAGAAAAAATGTTGACTGAATTAGATGATTAATACAAAGATACAACAATCTCAAAATGTTGACTGAATTAGATGATTAGTATGAACGATCTCAGTTAATTACTTAATTTTGCTAATGTTTACTTGATTTTTTATAATATTTTGTAAGAAACTTAAAGAAGTTCCTAAACTGTGTTCTTTGATAAAATATATATACCATTTTTTATTTTTCTTCCAGTATTTTATTTCTGTAAATGCCTAAATTAAAAAATCCATTAGCTTGAAATCAGTTAATATCACATACCTACCTAAGTATGTTATGCTCATAATGTAAAATATAGGTGAGCCAATAATAGGTTATGTTCACTGCTAATAAAGGGATTTTCTATGCCAATGACTGGTCTTTCCACTCAACATCATTTAATTTAAAAAAATGTTAAATCAAACTGCTTAATCTAAAATAAAGTGTAGTGAAAAACGTTCTCTGATGATATTAGAAGAGTTTAAATACCTCTTCTTTGTTTAAATTTATATTGTATGAGCAAAATTAAAAGTGTTTGTGGGATAGCCACTTAAAGTGCCAATAAATGGGTGTTTTACCCTAGTAAAAATAATTGTTTAACAATATTACTTGATCTTGCCAAAGCCTTTGACACTTTCTCTGTTTTCCAGCTTATGCAAAAACTTAAAGACCATGGTATTAGGGGCATTCCACTCGCATTGTTATCGGACTATTTAAATAACAGAACCCAATCTGTAAAAATTGGAGAACACATTAGCGACGAACTTCCTTGGGGTGCCACAAGGCGGTATCTTGGGTCCTACTCTTTTTCTCTGCTACATAAATGTGCTCTGTTCACTTAAGAATAAAAATTGCCGCATCTCTGCATACGTTGATGACACTGCCTTTCTTCGTGGAAGGAACTTTTTCTTTAGGCTTTAACATAGTGTGTCACTGGCTATCATCAAATTCTCTCACTTCAAATGAAGACAAAACTAAATACATTGTATTCTCATATCAGTTATAAAATCTCTGCACATAAATGTAACTTTTCTCCAGCTCCAAACTGTAATTGTCCCGATATTAGTCCCACCAAATGTCTTAAATATCGTGGAATCGAAATTGAGGCTAATTTAAAACCACATCCAATCTCTATCTAAAATGATACGTAAGCTCACTTAAATTTTTAAACAGCTTCGTGATGTAGCAGAGAAACAGATGATAAGGATGGTTTATGAAGCTTTGCAAAACTAAAATGATCTCAGATTACAGTAAAAAAAAAAAAAAAGAGCCCAAAGCATGATATTAAAAGTGAGCTTATCCAAACCTTGTCGTTTCCCCACCTCTAAACTTTATGACGAGGCTCAAGTGCTAACTTGAGCCTCTTTGATTCAGAAAAAATAATAAAAAGTGTTTAATTATGTTAAATTAGAGTAATATACTCGTAACTAGTTATTAAGTAGTTTATTCAGTGATTGTACAGTGTTTTTTGTCGCATTAACTTCGCACAAAAAGGACATTAAACCGGCTGTCAATTCAACCAACCTACATGTCAATCCATTCTAAATCTAAATAATATACAAATATATAGACTTTAACTTGTGAAGTGCAGTTAAATACCTAATAATAGCATTAAACTATTGGCTTTGCGTGTTGTCCAGTGTCTCAATTGTCGCAAATTGCTAAAAACTACGATAAAAGTGTTTAAAACTTGAAGCAAAACAGCAGAAAGGAACTTGTTATTAGTGAATAGTTAATCGTCGACCCGTGCACGCGAAGCCGACTCGTTACCTTATCAATGAACAGTCTATTTGGAAGTTGTTACAATAGGTGCTTATGTTAAATTAGAGTAATATACTCGTAACTAGTTATTAAGTAGTTTATTCAGTGATTGTACAGTGTTTTTTGTCGCATTAACTTCGCACAAAAAGGACATTAAACCGGCTGTCAATTCAACCAACCTACATGTCAATCCATTCTAAATCTAAATAATATACAAATATATAGACTTTAACTTGTGAAGTGCAGTTAAATACCTAATAATAGCATTAAACTATTGGCTTTGCGTGTTGTCCAGTGTCTCAATTGTCGCAAATTGCTAAAAACTACGATAAAAGTGTTTAAAACTTGAAGCAAAACAGCAGAAAGGAACTTGTTATTAGTGAATAGTTAATCGTCGACCCGTGCACGCGAAGCCGACTCGTTACCTTATCAATGAACAGTCTATTTGGAAGTTGTTACAATAGGTGCCGTGGCGCTTGCAGCGAAGACGCTACTCTAACACGACGTCCACGGGCATCCGTAAGTTGGAGACCCATGGCAAGAGATTATTTTCGTATTTTGAAAAATTTAAATTGAATTAATATTCTTACTCACTTTTTGGACATAATATTGTATTTATTTTTTATTGGAATCTACTGTAGAAACTATCAAGCTAAATCTAAATATGCCTAAAGCAACTCGAACTCCGCCTTTAAATACGAAAACTTATCTCAGTCACATGCAATCGGTTTCTGAACCAGACATTACAGCGGCGACACTGATGGAAACTGTAACTTCAAAAAACACCAATAGGAGCAAACGACCACGTACCAATGATTCACCTAATAAACCATCTGAAGACCCAACAGCTGAGCTTTTTTGGCAACTAAGAGAAGATTTAATTAACATGCTTACTGAATGGAAAACAGAACAAAGCCAAACTTTATCAAAGCTGGTATCCGACATTAACGGTCTCAAACTAAAGTTCTCTGAAACTCGTAAAACTAACACTGAGATAGAAACGTCAATGGAGGATATTAATGCAAGATACGAGGATATGGAAGGAAAAGTCGCACGACTTGAAAAGGGTCAATCTGAGAGTTTTGAAATTATTTGTAGTCTACAGAAACAGGTTCAAGATCTGCTGCAAACATCACTTTCATTGACCACTGAAATTAGAAATATGCCACCCAAGGAAACGGAAAAACGTGGTTGACTTGATACCTGTTGTTGAGAAAATTGGTGTGACTACTGGATCTATTGTTCAGAAGTCTGATATCCGCGACATATACCGTTTGCCTGGTAAATCAAGAAACACTAGATCGATAGTTGCCGAATTTGCTTCAGTCGTAGTCAGAAACAATTATCTGTCTGCAGCACGCGCTTTTAACAGAGTCAAACGAGTTGAAAAAACTTAGCACAAATAATGTGGATATGCTAGGAGATCGGAAGCCGTTATACATTGACGAAAACCTGTCTGCATCGGCAAGGAAACTCTTTTTCCAAGCGCGTGACTTTACAAAAAAACACGGATTTAGTTTTTGCTGGATTGTAAATGGCAAGATACTGATACGAAGAAACGCAGATACGAAAGAAATCCACGTGATCAAAACTGAAAAATGTATACTAGATCTAACACCAAAACAATGACTGTGCTAAGTTAAGTTTCAAAAGATCCTTTACCTTTATTTCTATG
The DNA here is from genome assembly GCA_916610215.1 of Omphaloscelis lunosa. Taxonomy (NCBI): domain Eukaryota; kingdom Metazoa; phylum Arthropoda; class Insecta; order Lepidoptera; family Noctuidae; genus Omphaloscelis; species Omphaloscelis lunosa. The sequence goes on from OU744255.1 coordinate 21,915,503, forward strand.
TTAGTTTTTATAAATTATTATTTTACCATTTATTATTGCCTGATGTCCGTATAAAATATGTACCTCATATTCTAAAATTGTTTAAGAGCAACCAATACGTCTGACTTCGTGAGCTAATACGCTATAACAATGGTTAACAACGTAGAAGCTATATCATATTATTGGTGATTTAAACATCGACATCAAAAATAATAGAACAGACAATAATTTTGGTGATTTTCTTAATCTGACAGCTTCCCTTGGATTTCTACCTGGTCATCTCTACCCCACAAGGAAAGGAAACCGCCTGGATCATGTGTTGTTGAAAACATCTGTGTCAGCGACAACGATGGTATTAAATACTCATGTCACTGATCATCTACCAATAGTTATATGCTTTGGTCATAGAGCTTGCTCTAAAAACAACAAAGCAAAAAGCTGGCTCAAACTTGATTACACCAAAATAAAATTTGAGCTCGATAACTGCAGTTTTGAAAAGGTCACGGATGAAACCGACGTTAACGAAGCTACCGATTGCCTTATCTCTATCATTCAAACTGTCATAAACTGGAAAGTGTACTATTATAAAGCCATGGATAACCCCCGGTCTACTACGGTGCATCCAAAATCGCGATAACATGCATAGGAAATTAAACAAAAATCCTGACAATGATACTCTTGCTGTGACATACAACAGATACCGCAACCTTTGTAACACCTTGCTTCGAAAAGTTAAGCGGGCGTACGAAACCAACGAATTTACTAAAGCAAAAAGCAATCCCAAGGCCACTTGGAGTTTGATTAATGCAATAGCTGGTAGAAAGAATAACTCTCAAACTCCAGTTGAGCTTCTTAAAATAATATCATCTCAAGTAACCACGGGTTTAGACGTGGTCTATCAACCGAAGATGCAGTTGCAAACTTTAGTAGTAAGGCAATAAGCTTACTTGATAAAAAACGGAAATGTTTTGGAATCTTCCTAGATTTGTCTAAAGCATTTGACACGGTCTCAATTCCCATTCTTATCTCCGAAATGGAGAGCATATACGTGTACTAGCTTTAAGCATTTTTAAAGATTACTTGTCTGGTCGGACGCAGTCTGTTTGTATCGGCACGGTGGTAAGTAATGAAGAACCCATTAATTATGGGGTTACCCAGGGGAGTATCTTGGGACCAACTATGTTTCTAATCTATATTAATGATCTATGTAATCTTAAAATTCCGAATTGTAACATATTAACATATGCAGACGACACGGCTCTATTATCTCACGGAAACTGGATTTCTGCTAAAAAGCATACCGAAATGGACTGCGGGTTGTAATGCAATGGCTCTTTAACAACTTACTAACGCTTAATATAGACATAACAAATTTTATCCGTTTCTTTCTTCCGAACTCCCGTGAGCCACCCCAAGCCACCGATACACTCAAAGCTCACTTATGTGCGGTGCCAGCGGACTGTCTGCTTGTCATTGTCACGAGTGAGCAGTATTAAGTATCTTGGGGTCTTACTAGACGAATGACTCGACTGGCGACCACAAATTGAAGCTGTCACTAGTCGCATTAGGAAACTAATGTACATTTTTAAGAATCTGAGACACAGCGCGGATGCTTCAACAATTTATATGGTCTACACTGCCCTATGTCAGTCAGTGTTAGTTTATTGCATACTCGTATGGGGTGGAACCTATAAAACTGCCTTTCTTGTCCTGGAGAGGGCGCAAAGTGCAATTTTAAAGTTGATACACTTTAAACCACGATTTTACTCAACTGCCAAATTATATGCCGAATGTAAAGTTATGGCTGTGAGACATTTATATATTTTAAAAACAGTACTTCGGAGGCATTCGCTACTACCACTAGACGACAAAACCAATAAAAACCGCTCCGGTGCAGTTTTTTGCCCTGGTGCATCTTGCAGAACAGCTGCCGCTAGTAGGCAATTTGACGCAGTAAGCTCGAGACTGTATACTGCAGTCCACAAAACAATCAACATTTACAGTAATTGGTTGCAAACTTTAGATTATGCTCAAACTGAGATGCTTTTAACTACAAAAAAGTTTTTGTTAAGTATTTGTTTATTTATATATTTCTTACAATTTTTATTATTACATGTTTGTAGTTTTAAATAATTCTACATTAAATAGAATTCATAATTAATTTCTCAATGTTTGTTTCCAAATTTCAATTTTAGTTTCATTTATTTACTATTAAGTGTTGGAGTCAGTTCATTCGCTCAGACAATAAACACTACCTACATAATTTACTATACAAAAATAAGCTCATTAGGCCTTATTGATTATTATTTATTTAGATTATCAAACCTGTAATTTGTGATAAACTTGTTATTTATTGTCAAGTTTATTTTTGTGTCCTAAAATAAAAGCAGTGTATTCCTTATAACTTCACTTTTATTTAACATTCCCATCTAATTCCTTATTAACTTCAGCTAATACTGTAACTTCTATTTAATTTTGTTAATGTTCATTACCTATTTCTAAATTAATTTAATAATTTTTTTCTCTTCTACCTCCTATTAATCTAAATATTAGAACATCTTTTGTTACTTTGTTATTTAGTTGCATAACTTTACACATTCCAGGCCACTGACATTTCAAAGAAAATGATGACCCGCAGTGCTACAATCAGGGATTTGGAAGCAAAACTAAGAGTTACCTTGACGGTGTTCAAGGCTTCTAAAGCTACATGCCAACAACTGCTCCAGGAAAGAGAAGACAGTGAAGTGGAAGTGGAAAACATTAATTTAAAGAACACCTCCCTCAAAAAAGAACTGTCTCAGCTACACATACAGTACATGGACTTAACCAACCAGCACAATCAACTACAACATCTAGTGTCAAAGTTTCAAGAGTGCAGTGACACCCACGAACATATTGACACAGCTTACATATTTAACACCAGTATAGACCAAAAAATCTTTCTCGATCTCATGAAACACAGTAAAGTAGTTCCATTGTTCAAATCCGGTGATAGTAAAGAACCCAACAATTATAGGTCTGTGTCAATTCTGCCAGTTCTCAGTAAGGTGTTTGAAAAGTTGATGCTCAATCAAATACGTCACTTTAATAAAAATTCCATCTTTCATGAAGAACAGTACGGTTTCACCAAAGGGCGTTGTACCACTGACGCCGGTGTCACCCTAATAAAGAACATTTTTAATGCTTGGGAAGAAGCACAAGATGCCATTGGAATCTTTGGCGTTCGATTGTGTAAACCATGAGACACTTCTGCTGAAACTAGAGCACTATGGGATTAGAAATACAGCTCTTGATTTACTTAGATCGTACCTGAAAGATATAAAGGTTAAAGTTCAGGTAAACGGTGTAAACTCATTAGGATCTGATCGACATTCCTCAAGATTCGATATTGGGTCCATTCCTCTTTTTAGTTTACATTCATGATTTACCCCAATTACTTCGAAATCAACCTAAGATGGTATTATTTGCAGATGACACATCATTAAAATGATACTGGATAAGTTGTATGATCAGATTGTGAACGTTCTGTGTGAGGCAGCTGAACAATCTAAGGAGACGAGTGACTATAGGCCACACAGACAATATCGGTGTTTGTATGGCTGGAATAAACATGTACGGGATGCTCACAGCGAGGCTAGGCTTAAACTTTAAACCTGGACAGAACATAGACGACCGACTCAAGGGTACATTTGCGAGCAAATGCGAGAGGCTCGTAAAGTATTTAAAAGTCGCTTGAAATGGTGCCAAAAGAGTCAAGAACAAATTAAAATGGATATAATAACAGAACAACGAACTACTAAGAACTTTGGTAAATTCTGGAAATCTACAGGTAAGTTGGATACTAGGCCTGGCCTCGCGGTGAGTGTGGACGGGAAGAGTGATCACGGGGATATTGCGAACCTGTTTATGAAACATTTCCAGGTGCAATCACCCCTTGGTCCCTCAGTTTCTTCCGCAGGCGCTGGCGCTGAGTGTTGTTGTCGGGAGAAGGAGAAACTTATGCAATTCTCTGCCAAGCAAGTTAAAGGAGTCATACAAGGAATGAGCAGGGGCAGGTCTCCCGGACACGATGGACTCAGCATTGAGCACTTGAAATACGCAGGGGTCCATGTTCCGAGGGTCTTGTCACTGTTCTATACTATGTGTGTTAGCCATTCATATCTGCCAGAAAATTTTATGAAAACTATTGTGGTTCCCATTGTTAAGAACAGGGTAGGGGACATATCAAGTGAAGGGAATTACCGCCCGATTTCCTTGGCAACGATCATGGCTAAGGTATTGGACAGTATGCTTGACTCATGTTTGAAGAATATTTTAAATCTTCATGAAGCACAGTTCGGGTTTCAGCCTGGACTATCAACGGAAACTGCTATCTTAAGTCTCAAGCATACTGTTCAATACTATACCGATCGTAAGACGCCGGTGTGCGCTTGTTTCCTCGACCTCTCAAAGGCCTTCGATCTTGTTTCCTATGATGTGCTTTGGGACAAGTTGAGGGACAGGGGCGCGCCTGCTGAAATACTGAAAATCTTCCAGTACTGGTATGCCAATCAGGGGAATCTGGTAAAGTGGTCTAACACTCTGTCTTCGGCATATAGATTGGAATGCGGTGTGAGACAAGGGGGTTTGACGACCCCTAGGCTTTTCAATCTGTATGTTGATGGCCTCATCACTGAGCTCAGTAGCATGAATGTTGGATGTCGAATAAATGGAGTGAGCGTCAATAACATCAACTATGCGGACGATATGGTGCTGCTGGGCCCAACTGCTGGGGCAATCAGAGAATTGCTCAAAGTTTGTGAAACTTATGCTGCCTCACACGGACTGATTTATAATGTTACCAAAAGTGAATATATGATCTTTAAGGCCGCCGGTAGGTGTCCGGACTCTGCTCCGGAAATAATAAGGCTGAATGGACTCCCGTTAAACCGAGTGTCTAAATTTAAGTATCTTAGGCATTTCATTGCCGACGACCTTAGAGATGATATAGACATCGAGAGGGAGCGTAGGGCACTAGCGGTCAGAGGGAACATGTTGGCCCGTAGATTTGCTCGATGCTCTGACCAAGTAAAAATTACTCTTTTTAAGACCTACTGTCAGAGCTTTTACACGAGCAATCTATGGGTCAGCTATACCAAGAGATCGCTGGATACCCTGCGCGTGCAATATAATAATGCTTTCAGGATGTTGTTGCGACTGCCCCGTTTCTGCAGCGCCTCGGAAATGTTCGCTGAGACCCACACAGATGGCTTTCATGCCATAATACGCTAAAAAACAGCATCGCTGTTGAGCAGAGTGCGGGGCAGTCGCAACTATATCCTGAGAGCTGTGGCGGAGAGCTATACTCCAAATTTAAAACATTTTGTGCGGAGGCTGCTCAGATAGGAAGCATGCTTTCTTGTCTGGTCGTCCTCTGCATTGAATGTCTATTATTTCAAATATTTTACATCAATACTACTAACACTAAATTATAAGTTATTTTGTAATACTAACACTATATGGATCACTGTTGTCTGAATTAAATGAATTTTAATTTAATTTAATTTTTAATTTAATTTAATTTAATTAATCTTTAAAATAAACCTACGGTCACAAAATCTTGAAGACGTGAATAGCTCTATTCTGCAAGTCCAAGATTGGTTTACGGTAATAATTTGGTACCAAATAAAACAAAAACCAAATGCATTAGATTTAAACCTAATGTTATAAGTAGCGAATGTGACATCATATTAAATGGGGAAAAACTGGAATTTATTAATCAAACGGTTTTCCTAGGAATCACGCTAGACGCTAGAAGTTACAATGGGGACCTTATAACATCTCTTGCGGGGCGGCTAAGCTCGGCCGCTTATGCTGTTAGAAAGATAAGACAGTTAACAGATGTAGAAACCGCGCGTTCGGTCTATTTTAGCTACTTCCACAGCATGTATGTTGTATGGCCATTTTACTGTGGGGTCGGGCTGATGACGTTGAATTCATCTTTATTTTGCAAAAGAGAGCTGTCAGAGCCATTTATAATCTACGTCGCCGCGAATCTCTAAGGAAACTATTTAAAAGGATTAATATTATGACGGTACCTTGCCAATTCATTTATGAAAATATTATGTACGTAAGGAAAAATCCACATCTTTTTAATAAAATAAGTGATAGACATAATTGTAATACTAGAAATAAAGATAAACTAGATCAACCATTTTTCAGATTATCTAAAGTACATACATCTTTTATGGGGTAATGTGTTAAATGTTACAACAAAATACCGTGTGACATATTGCAATTAAATGAAAGAAAATTTAAAACTCATATTAACAGTACACTTTGTAAACAAGCACATTACAAATTAGAGGATTATATCCAAAATAAGAGTGCTTGGAAACATGCTGGTCCTGCTCCATAGGGCAATTTAGAACCAAGACAAAATCAAACAGGTTGCTTATTTACTTGTAAAATTTATAATTTTGTGTTATATAACATTGATTTCACATTCTGTGATTACTTCCTCACACACTGACTTATTAATTTTAAAAACATTAGGAAAATCGTCTACTTTTACAATGTTTGTAAATATGTGAGCACCATGTATCTATCACATAATTAAATTATCTGTCGTTGCTTCATTTTTTATTCTTTTTACCTATTGTGGTATAGTAATTTTATTCTAGGTGCATCGTTTTCTCATATAGTTATTTAACTATTGTAAAACATTTTAAAAGAGTAACGTTAGAGTTTCTTGCCCATTCTTCTCCATACAAAAATTACCTTTTGGAAGGGGCGACTAGAATCAATTAGGTATATTATTTTGTAAATTTGAAAAAAATATGATTTGATTTTGAACTGTACATCAGCTATACATAATGCTAACTATACTTCTTCAACACTCGGAGTTATTTGGAGAAAGGAGAAAACACATAGCCCTCTCTAGAAGAAACTACGCAATATGTGCGTCAACTGCTGTCAATACAGCCTTTGCGCAAAGATTTTTTCCATTCCGAGGAGGTGAATTATTTAATAAAATAAATAAAATCATCAATATAGCTAATTGTCGTAAAATAGAATGTAAAAACAAAATAAACAAATGGTTACTAAATTGAAGCTACGCTGAAACGGAACAAATTCTTCAGATAATAAAGTAACACCAATCTACATGGTCTTCACATGATCTGACCAAGATTATGTCTGGACTTTAAAAGAGACTGTGACCTCTGAGTTTGTTTCGGCCTTTCTTCTCAGAGTAGTCAGATAGGAAACGCCGACCTCATCTAGTTTTTAAAATATGATTGACGTGTAAAAGTGTTTGTACAAACCTATTTACAGAAATAAAATCATTTATCATTTATCAGTTGTAGGTATAAAAATAGACATTCTTAGAAAATAAAATGCTTACACAATATTACTTTACAAGGCGAGAATAGATTGTTGTTGGTTGTACTTTAGTGTAGGTGGTGAATTCGACTCACTATTACCATCATCTTATTGCTATTGAATTCCTGTAAAATGAGTTCATTTATTGCCCTGTGCAGTCCAGTCCAAACGTTGCAGGTACTGTTCAGTTTTGGTTTTATATTTCTTCCTATTGTTATAAATAATTTAAATGTCACCACGAAATCATAATAGAAAAAACACTAAAAAGTAAAAAATAACTTTAATTTCGGAAGTCGATGTCTTGGGGTTTTGAATTTTCGGTTTTTGCCACCGACTTCCGATATTAAAGTTATTTTTCAATAAGTAGTGTTTTTTTTTGGAAGTACTAATCCACACAAATGTGAATACCACTACCTGCTATGTGAATAACAGTCACAGGAACTTACTTATTATATCATCCACATACTAAGCGGGAAAAAATACGTGTTATCGAAGCTAACTCAAAAACTATCCAAGCAAAGTTAAAACAATTGATATGGGACCACCTTGAGAGCATACCCTTTCAAAGAAAAAAGAATTTTGAAAGAAAGAAAGAAAGTAAAAGTATTTATTGGGACTCGCACAGGACATTACAAATTAAACTAAATCACATTCATTAAAACATTATAAAAAATTAAAAACAAATTAAAAATAATAATAACAGAACGTCCTGTACGAGGCCAAAAGGCTCCTATCTCAACATATGCTGCGACATTTAAAAAAAAATGTCGCAGCGCTGGTATTCTGATAGGGCCCGCAGTGATGTCACGGATACATAGATACAGAAATAAATATTAAATAAAATATAAAATAGATGTAAATAAATATTAAATAAAATATAAAATACATAAGTGAAATACTTTAAAAATTAAATAGAAGTAGTGCGCGTGTCTGCACCCGACGTAACATCAGTTACTTGTCTATGCCTTTAGTGTCTGTGGTACTCTAGGCATCGTTGAGACAAGTAAAGAGACGCAGACGCCGACACCGGCAAAAAATTGTTATAAAAACATTACGGCTGTATAATGCTTCGTTCTTTGTGAATGTTACAATAGCACAGTGTTTATTATAATTATAATGAAAAGTGTATCGTGGTAACCAGTTAACGGCATTTGGATAAGGAGATATACAGATAAACTAATGTTATGAGTGATTGACTGGTTTATGAATTTCAAAATTCACCTATGACAAACAATGACAAAGAATAGTAAAAGAAAATGCGAAACAACTGCTGTCTCAGTGAACCACAGAGCATAATCGCTGCCAAACGCACGCCACCATCGACAGACGCGTGCATACCAAGGGTAAGATTAATGTGTGGTATCTTTTTGAAGCTGAAGTAAGTGTTGTTTAAATTTTACTCTGAAAGTACCAACTGTCTTTACAGCACGAAAAGGAGGTGGCAGGTCGTTCCAGCAACGAGAGGCAGCGAATTTGAAACTACCACGGAAAGCAGCAGTTCTGTGCGATGAGGCCAACATGAGGTATGAAGATGCTCTGGTTTTAATCTTGCTAACATCGCGCGACCAAGACAGTTTCTTGTATAAATAGTCTGGTTTCTTTGTGAGAATTGGGCCAAAGAGAAGGGTAGCCAGGTGAAGCTTTCTGCGTGCTGACATTTTCATCAAATTACCCTTATTTAAAAAGGGAGTGATGTGGGATCGTGGTGGGACATTGTAGCAGAATCTTGCGCAAGCATTCTGCACCCGCTGGATAAGTTTTTTGCTTCTACCGAGGATGCACGCCCCATACACAGTGTCAGCATAGTTCAGCTTGGATAGAACAAGTGACTCACACAGCAAGACACGCATATCCACACTTATGTAGGGACGGACACGATACAAGAGCTTGAGTCGGTAGAAGCAGTTGCGCACAGCCTCCAAAATGTGAGTTTCGAAGTGCAGCTGCCCGTCAAATACTACCCCTTGATGACGAGCCTCCAGAACCCTTTCCACACCACAACCATCAATCCTGAGGTCCAGGTTGCAAGCAAGCATTTTGTTCAGGAAATTCCTAGATCCCATCACAATATACTTACTAGGGTTCAGAACCAAGGAATTTCTTCTGGACCAAGCAGAGATCCTATCTAAATCCTCATTTATTCTTCTTACAGTTTCAGCAGTATCCTGGGAGCGGAAGGAGAGGTACAACTGCAGATCATCAGCATAAAGGTGAAACTTGGTGTTAATCAAGCAGTTGACGATGTCAGCACTGTACAGGATGAAGAGCAGCGGGCCAAGGATCGATCCTTGCGGTACGCCCCTATCTACGTGCTTTGGACTAGAAGACATTATATCTCCATTACTGTCGCAAGTCACCTGGACAAATTGTGATCGATTACTGAGGTAACTCTCAAACCATTTGACCGCTTCAACATCACACTCATAATAAGACAGCTTGGAGAGAAGAAGTGAAGTATTTATAGAATCAAAAGCACGTGAAAAATCTAGTAGGACAAGTAGAGTCCCCATGCCCTGGTCTCTGGCTTCAAGAATGTTACCAACTACATACAGGAGTGCTCTCGCTGTGGCCTTTGCGAAATCCGGATTGAGCCAGAGGCAAAATACTATAGTGCTCAAGATATGCCCTAAGCTGGTCGGAGCCAACCCTTTCTACAATCTTGGACAGACATGGCAGTAGGCTTATCGGACGGAGGTCTTTCACACTAGTGGGGTTGGGTACTTTAGGGATTGGTCGTAACTATTGCCATTTTCCACAGATCAGGAAAAGAAGAGGTGACTATGGATCTGTTGATGATAGCTGTGATAACTGCAAGTGTTCGAGGAAGCGTCAACATCAGCATCTCCAGAGAAATATGGTCAGAGCATTGGACTTAAGACCGCGCAAGATCCTCAACACCACATCCTGCTGAACCGGCTCAAGCTGGAAATGACTGTTACTGTGTCTATGGTGCTCAAAATAACTTAAATCAACAGTTGTGACCTTACCACTGCCAGGTACATTCAAAAAGTGTTGATTAATAGATTCTGGGTTGTTACAGAAATGTGGCAGACCATAATCTGGTTTTTTAGAGGTGACTATAGTAGATTTGATATTATAGTAGATTTTCAAACTCGGTCCACAATTGACGTAGAAATGGGCGGACATACATATTGTTACGTCGTACGTACAAGATCTTTCGAGAAAGCACGGATTACAGTGTGTTTGCGCTAAAAACTTCGAGAAGCGTTCCATTATTATTAGTTTGAAGTTAAGTAGGTAACTACTTATAAAAAAATATTAGGACTCGTCATTGTAATTTCGACCGTACGCCGAGGGCATAAAGTATTTCTTTATTCGGTACAAGTAGGTTATTATTTTTTATACCTACTACTTTTGTATTTCCTGGTAATGTTTATTTGTTGATGTTTTTCTGGAACCGTTCTACACACCGCCGGAATGTTCTTGAATATTGGCGGTATAAAAGCAGAGAGCCGACACACGATGAGTCAGTCTGATTTAGGCGATACAACGAAGCGAATCGAAGTGAACTAGAAGTGCGATATCTAAGCGAATAGTGATCAGTAGTGTATTTGTGATTAAGTTTTAAGTGTTTTTGTGTTTAATAAAGTTATTTAATTGTCTGATTGGTAGTAATTAATTTATCCCATACCCAGCTCGTAACAATATTAAAAAAAACACGCTACGAAAATATAACTTCCTCCTTATTGGAAATCGGTTAAAAAATAATGTTATATCGTTCACAGGACTCACAAGAACACACACAGTCTTAATTCCTATTCAACACTAAATTGCATTAAAAAATTATAGTTAGAATTAAATTTTCCTCGATTGTAATTTAATAAAACAACTTATGTGCCAAAACGAAATGCCGTCTTTTGTAAGTATTATTAAAACTAAAATTGCGTTTCTCAAAACTTGATATGATTACTTTCTATATTTTAAAGTAAATTCCATTGAATAACTCATAACAATTTTGCCATGATACTCAACAAAACATAAAAATAGATAGACCTTTGCAATTTTATTGTATCGAAAACATTTCATTGTATCGTGTATTCTTTTTTCGGGATACTAGATCATATAGTCAAAAACCATACACCAAAATGTTAAATCCCTACTCCATATACTTAACAATGTACACAATAAAGAAAAAGCCAATTTTTTTTTCATAATTTTTAAGTACAGTCGCATACGCATCTATCTGTCGAACATACATTATAATTACCAACCTTTTTGACAAGTTTGACAGATTGCGTCTTGAATGTGAACGTTTTTTAAGTACGATTTGGCCTTCTAGTCGACCGAGCTCTGCTCGTGTGAAAATAGAGAATGCTCATTGAAAACTATAGGATAGATAGCTCATACTAATTCCATGCTGCCATGACATTATTCTAAGGTAACCATCTTATTCTAAACTTTGGACGAACGAGCTCTGCTCGGATAAAAATAAAGAGAAAACAAATTTTCCCAGATATGAGACCTAGCTCGATCTATTTTTCGCCCCCGTAAACCCCTGTATTGAAACTTCCATCGAAATCGCTGGAGCCGTTTTACACATACATAATATTATATGTATACAAATATTGCTCATTTGCATTCAGCGCATGCATGCAGCGAGCTTGAGTCACTAACAGTGGGTAAATCATTTAACTGTGCCCAGAAAATTGTATTGAATATGTTAACACTGCCAATACCAACATAAAAATACTACACTTAAGCATCCGTAGCTTAAATAAAAACTTTGACCAACTCCAGGTATAATCCACTCAACAAAACTTGATTTGGACGTGGTAATCTTTGCAGAATGTTGGCTTAGTAAAGCCAGTAATCCCTGTGTGGGCTTCTGACCTGACGGCCGGCAGCATCGCAATACTGCGAAAACCGCAGAGGGCGATGGCCGTCAGAGCTATCAGGGGGTATCGCACGATCTCCTACGAGGCGGCTTGTGCACTGGCCGGATCCCCGCCCTGGGACCTAGAAGCGAGGGCCCTCGCTTCACTGCACCGGTGGCGCGAGGAGGCGCGAACGCGGGGAGGTGGACCGATGCAGCGTGAGATCGAGCTTCGTCGGTCTCAGCTCCGCGAGGTCCTGGTGACGGAATGGCGGGACAGGCTTCTGCGCCCTACCGCCGGCCTCGCTACCGTCAACGCGATCCGACCAGTGCTCGACGAATGGCTCGGGAGGAAGCACGGTTCCCTGTCGTTTCGGGCGACGCAGGTGCTCTCGGGGCATGGTTGCTTCGGGAACTACCTGTGTCGCATAAACAGGGAGCCGGACGCTCGGTGCCATCACTGCACTCACTGTCGGGAGGACACGGCGCAGCATACACTGGCGGAGTGTGCCGCATGGGAGGAGCCGCGCCGTGCTCTCGTATCTGAAGTCGGAGCCGACCTGGCGCTGCCGGCTGTCGCTCGTTCGATGGTCGGGAGTGCCGAGTCGTGGGATGCAGTGATCTTCTGTGAAACCGTAGTTTCACAGAAGGAGGCTGCGGAAAGGGAGAGGGAGATCGAGACCACTCTCCTGATCCGTAGCAGGCGGACTGGGCGTCGACGGAGGGCAGACAATGCCCTCTTCCAGCCCCCGTAAACGGATCCGGAGGGATGGCGGACTCGGGGACGTCCGCCACCCCCCATCCAGCAGGACCCGAGGTGGCGGCGCGTAGTGTTCCACGCGCGCCCCTATTTGACGTCGCGGGGGGAGTGTAACACCTCACTTCACCCGCGGGCATGAAGTGGTCCGCAAAAGCGGGCCGGCACCAGTCGGGGATCATGGAAGGCGCACTAGAACCCATGATCCCCGGTCCAAATGTGGGACCTACTGACTAAAAAGGTGGACTAAAGGGGTGGTTTTTAGTCAGTAGGAGTCTGACAGACCCCTTCGCCCGCCCCAGGGCGAAGGACATCCATGAGGATTTTCCACCCCGGAACAAAAAAAAAAAAAAAAAAAAAGTAATGCCAGTAATATGCCTGTTTTGGTTGGAAAGGATTCCTATTGTACCGAAATAAACAGTAGCCAAAATGATGAAATTGTTATCTTTACAAAACAAGCTCTCCGAACCTCAGAGTGGGAACCTCGATTTGTGGATGGGAATTGCTTGGTATATCATATGGCATCTCATCATCAGCAAATATCACTATTGTAACAGTGTACCGATTCTCATCATATAGTTCCAAGGAAAGTACCGACAAAAAATTGGATTGTTTAAATAGTGTCTACGTAAGCCTCTCCATCCTACAAAAATATAATCCTTATAGGTGATATTAATATAGACCTCAAACCCTATAGTACAGATGACCGCTGTTTCAACTATCTCATTCTGAATACCTCCCACGGTCATCTTCGAACCCACCGGTACATCACTCGACTGGATAGCTGTCTAGATCATGCACTCGTTAATACTACCCTTCCTGTTAATACCCTTGTACTAGACTCGCACATCACGGACCACAAACCGGTACTTACTATTGCTAACACAAACCCAGATAATAAACCACTTCACATAGCTACTCTCATAGACTACGATGCAGTTAAGTTAGATTTAGAAAACTCGTTTTTTACCCCATTATACAAAATTATTGACCCCAATATATCCATGAATATGTTCATAACTATTATCTCGTCAGTAATTGGCAAACAGAGAAACAAAATAAAATCCCGAGGAAAAAAGAATAATATAACCATGGATAACCAACCACCGGCCTATTAAAGTGTATACAAAACCGTGACCAGTTACACAAAAGATCATGAAAAGATCCCAATAATTTTATCCTGAAAACTACCTATACGCGGTACCGGAATTTTTGTAACGACGGCGACGTGATCCGGAAACTAAATATAGCTCATGAAAAAAACGAACTTGAAAAATCTCGCAACAACCCCAAAGCCCTTTGGAAAACGATAAAATAAATGACCAATACCACCAAAAAGAAAACTATCCCGGTTGAACTGCTGGAAATGTGTGATAACGCTATATCATCAGTAGCCGTACACGAAGTGTGTAGATTTTTTTTAAATATAGGCATACTCACGTGGCAGAAGAAAAATTCTCCCGAACTCACCAACCTACAAACCCACCTAAGAGATCATGTCAAAATATTTCATCCAGCCCCGCCAACTCTCTTGTGATACTTGAGGTTTATGAATCAGAAGTAGAGTCTGTTATTCTGCAACTGCGAAATCATCGCGCAATAAGTTGGGATGGCATATCCCCCCCTAGTCCTAAAGAGTTACCGCCAGACTTTGTCCCCTCCTTTGATGTATATACTTAACTGTTGCCTTCAAAAATGCATCTTTCCTGATGCGCTAAAAAAAGCTTTCTTTCATCCATCCGATTCATAAGGGAGGGAACAAAAACTGTGTCAACAATTACAGACCCATATCGGTCCTATCAGCACTCGCTAAGATACTAGAAAGAATCCTGAATAATTGTTTTTCTTTTAATCCTCTGCAAACATCAGCTCATAACTCATAATCAGTATGATGTCCGCACAGGAATCTCAACTGAAATTGCAGTTCTTGAGCTAACACAATTCGTTGCTAGAAATCTTGACAGTAAAGTTAAGTCTAGAGATCTTCCTAGACCTTTCTAAAGCATTTGACACAGTATCTGTTCCAAAACTCATCTCTAAATTGGAACGCCTAGGGGTACGAGGAAACACCCTCCAAACTTTCAGACTGTCTTAACAACCGGACCTAACGAGTAAAAATTGGTGAGCATATAAGTGAAGAAGTATCATCCACTTACGATGTACCTCAGGGAAGCATTTTAGCCCCCACTCTCTTCCTAATATACGTCAATGAGTTGTACAGAATGACCAACCCCCAACTCAAAGATCATTGCGTATGCAGACACCGCAGTCATAGTTTACGGACCAACTTGGGATAGCGTTAAGCATTGCGCAGAAGCGCCAATAACAAGTATAATGAAATGGCTCAACCTAAACTTACTTACCCAAACTGTGATAAAACATCGTACATTCCATTCGCTATCCGGCGTAACAACTTGCCCGATAAATCTTTCTCCATAACAGCTCACACGTTGTGAGATGTCTCAACTGTAATTAGTCGAGTGATGCTAAAATATCACAATTGGACTTGGTTCACTAATTTTCTAAAAATGTGGCACAACACTATTTTTTTAAGGACGCTCTGCCATTTCGACTTCCGCTTGCTTACCTGGTGGAAGGTATCCCTTGTCCATCAGGATTACTTGTGCCCCGACCTAGGGTGAGTTCCACATTAGTTTGGTAATTATACTAGACCCTCTGCACCGGATAACCTATATTAATTTCATGACCTATGTAGTTTCTGATTTCTCGTATGTCAATGTCGGACACGTGGCTGAGGTTATCCGGTGCACAGTAGATTGTAATATGTATGTTTTTTTTTCTTCCAGGGCTATCTGTACGGGCTGAGGGCAAGACCCCTTACCCAATACGTTGAATCTTTGTTGTGAACAGACGTATCGAACATTTATTAAAATAAATAAATAATTACTTGCTGAATCGTGACCTGGTTTTACCAAATAGCCGGTAGTTAAGCAAACTGTGTCATAAGTAAGCATAACATGTGTAAATCGTTTATGTGAAAATGTGTATAAGTGATTAACAAGTAAAAACTTGTATCACAATGGCAAGCAGTCCCTTCAGCAGGGGTGGCAGATGTGCTCGAAGCCCACCTCCTACACCTGTATATAAATCCATGGATCACGACAGGACTCATTCGCTGTATGAAAAATAGAGATAAACTGCATATGAAAGCTAAATCTAATTCAGATAATTTAATTTTGTAACTGTCGTATAAACGATATCGTAACTTCTGCAATAATCTCCTAAGAAAAATAAGAAGCAACTACGATAAAATTGCTCTAGAAAAAGCTGGTACAAATAGTAAAAAAATCTAGAATTTTATTAAAAG
Source organism: Omphaloscelis lunosa (assembly GCA_916610215.1). Lineage (NCBI taxonomy): Eukaryota > Metazoa > Arthropoda > Insecta > Lepidoptera > Noctuidae > Omphaloscelis > Omphaloscelis lunosa. The sequence goes on from OU744255.1 coordinate 21,931,763, forward strand.
TGTAACGTATAACTCGAAACAAAATCAGTCATCTTTAGGTTTATTACAAGCACACTCATCACAGTTAGCATCTGCCAGCATTGCGAATAATTTCTTTGTTAATGTTGGTAAATGTTTGGCTGAAAAAGTTCAGGGCCAGTCACAATATCTAACAAGCACACCATTCACGTGTAGCACTATGTCATCATCCTTTGTGTTGCTAGACACTGACGAGATTGAGGTGGAAACGATAATTATGAGTTTGAAGGACGACTGTGCGGTTGGCTGGGATAAGATATCAAATAAAATTATTAAACAGTTCAGGCACATTTTGGGACCGCCTCTAACTTATATTTTCCAAAAACGTTTATCTACAGGTATTTTTCCCGAGTGCCTAAAAAAAGCTGTTGTTGTCCCTGTTTACAAATCAGGCAATAAAGATCAAGTGACAAATTATAGGCCTATTTCCTTGTTACCTACTATGTCTAAAATATTAAAAAAAAATAATGAATAAAAGGCTTTACAAATACTTGGAGGATAAATCAATTTTATCTAAACGGCAGCTTGGGTTTAGGCCTAAAATATCAACAGACGATGCCGTGCACCATCTGACTGACTATCTAGCACAAGAACTTGATAATGGTAACCACACAGTAGGAATTTTCCTGGATCTCGCCAGCTTTTGATACGGTTTCTATTCCTACTCTGTTGCACAAGCTTGAAGCCTTGGGTATCCGAGGCATCTAGAAGGTCGTACCCAATGTGTAAGGATTGGTAATATTCTCAGCGATTCTAAAAAAAACACGTCCTTCGGAGTTCCCCAAGGAAGTATTTTAGGGCCTACACTATTTTTGATATATATAAACGATCTTTGTAACCTAAATCTAGATCACGGCCAAATTGTTTCTTATGCTGACGACACTGCCCTTCTATTTTCGGCTGACTCAGAAAAAAATGTTTACAAGCATGCGCAACATGGATTCAATATTGTTAATAAATGGCTTCAAGATAATTCGCTAACACTAAATGCAGACAAGACAAATTACATTAAGTTTTCGATGCGCAAGCAAACATCAACAAGCACTACCTCGACATTATATGCTCATTATTGCACAATTCCTACAGATAACCAATATGTTTGTCCCAACATTAAAATGACAAATATAAGAAAATACCTTGGTGTTATAATAGATGAAACACTTTCGTTCAAACAACATATACAAGCTTTAAATAATAGAATTCGCAAGTTGATATTTGTTTTTAAAAAGTTACGCTATATTGCTGACCCAAAAATCGTTAGACAAGTTTACTTTGCTCTATGTCAATCAATATTAACTTACTGTATTACCACATGGGGTGGAGCGGGTAAAACAATGTTACTAACCATCGAGAGAGCTCAGAGGGCGATTCTCAAAGTGTCTACTTTCCGCCCGTTCCTTTTTCCTACTAACCTCCTTTACAAATATTGTGGATTATTAACAGTTCGACAGCAGTTTTATAATGGGTATTGTATTAAAACAACACACAGCTCTACCTTACAACACTGCATACACTAATAAAAAACGTAAAGATATAATTTGTCCACAAAATACATCAAAACATGCTTTTGTATCCAAATTTTACTTATACCTCGGTCCTCTTCTCTATAATAGACTAAACTCGACAGCAAACATTTATTCCCTGAACTACACAAATTGTAAGAGAATTCTCAAGGATGCTCTCCAAAGTATGTCTTACAAAGATACAGAGAATTTACTAACTGTATTAAAGTGAATATATGTACAAATTTCACCTAAGTTAAGTATTTATCAATTTTAGATACTAAGAGTTAAGGTACTCAACATATTATTAGAGATCTATTGTCAACCTGCAGATTATTTATTTATTTATTTTATAAGTCTATTTAAGCTCTTCTCGCCTGAAACACAGGATTACCTAGTTCAGGCACGTAAGTCTTAGGAATATAATTTACAATTAAGCAAATCTGTACTAATTTTTATGCCTTGTAATTTTTTAATAAATATTATTATAATATTATTATTTAAAAAAAAAAATACTGCACGCTGCTTCACACGCGTAGCTAACCTGCGCGCTACCGAGGTCTGACGAAGGCTTGCCTACCTGCTGCCTACCGCCGCGAACCTGTTTTGACAGGCGACCTCCACGTGCTACCGATGCTGACTACCAGCGTCTTACGAGGGCCGTACGGCCTACTGAGGAGCCTGTGCTGAATAGGCCCCCACGTCTACCACGTGCTTCCAAGGACGGTACCCTTCCTAATTTATCGTGATAGTGCTCGAAACAGAACAGTGCGATCTCATCCGCGACCTAACTGTGGACAACTTATGTGCATCTAGTGTGCTATGTAAATTATATGTATTAACTTTACTAGCTGTTTTAATAGCCTACTTTTACCTCTACTACTTATCAGTTAACGGCCTGCGCAGCCTACCTGCAAAGCCCAAGCCGTTATAACAAGAACGGATAATGTGAAATATCTGGGTGTCCAAATAAAATATTTGTGATTTAAAGTGACGTTTTATCGTTTCGTTAGAGGAAACTACTTTTGATTTTGAATATTAAAAAATCATCAACATCATTTATCATTATCATCATTACATCATTAGATCGCTTTACGAGACGCGAGACTAAGCAGACGTGTGTTTTGTATTTATTTACTATAATAAAATAAACAATTACGACAAATAAATACAATTATTTGCGCCGTCAGTATATAAGTAAAGTGTGTCACGTGTGACTTGTAGGTTTTTACCGACTTTCAAGTGTGTTTATACCGAAGTTGCGAGATGAACTAAATATTTTGTATAAAAGATAAAGTGTTTCTAGAAGTTGTCTCAACTAGGAGCAAGCCCGTTTGGTCGTAGCCAATTACTACGGCGAAGTCCTCCACCAACGCCTACTGAACCATTACCCCCGAGTGACCAAAACCCACCAGTACCCGAAGAGAATGAATTGCCGAATGAAGTCATTAGTACGCCGGAGATCCAGAAATGGTTAGGATCAATTGATATGATTTTGAACGAAGTCTGCACTATTGTCGGGGAGGGGAACTCAAACCAGAAGCTTCGTGTCTCCATTCTTTGCCGGAAGGTCTCAAGTGGGACTTCTCAGATGGCCGTCTTATACCAATCGTTGAAGCAGAAAACAATCCAGGCCCATACTACAATCCAGCACCTACAGGTTCACCAGAACGTTGTGAGCTCTCTCTATCAGTTCAAAGAGGTCGTAGAAGCGAAGCTGAATCCATCAGGAAATATCTCTTTTGCTAGCATGGTGAAGAAAGGTTCCGATAACTTCGTCCGTCCTGCAAATTTGAGACCAGTCGCACTCTATCCCAGCGATAAGACCCAAACGAGTGACGACAACAAGTCGCTTGTTCAAATGATTATCTCCCCTAAACAACTTAAGGTACATGTCTGTGGCCTGAGAAAATTGAAAAATGGGGGCGTTCTGATTAGCACCGAAAGCAAACTCGATATTGACAAGCTAAAGAATTCGGAAAATTTTGTATCATCGGGTCTTAAAATAGAAGAACCTTCTAAACGCCGCCCGAGGGTCGCCGTTATTGGTGTTCCCGTAACCCTTACCGAGAAGGAGGTATTTGACTGTATTTACGAGCAGAACCTTTCAGATAAGTTGCCGAATATAACTTTAGATTCCTTCCTTGAGAGCATCAAATTGAGCCACAAATCGGCTAAAAAACACCTTCCTACCTGTAACTACATCCTGGAAGTATCTGCTAGCATAAGAAAAAATCTGAACAATCAAATCAATTTTTTTATAAATTGAAGATCATGCCCTGTGAGAGATTTCGAGATAGTCACCAGGTGCTTCAATTGCCAGCAGTTCGGACATGCAGCTAAGTTTTGCCGGGAAACTAGTCCTACTTGCAACCACTGTGGAGAGCCTGGACATTCCTTTAAGGAATGTAGCAGCAAATCTTCTCCCGCTCAATGTGCGACGTGCAAGCGCTTCAAGAGGAAATTTGACCATCCAACTGGTAAGTTGCCCGGCGCGCAAATATGTAGAAATCAACTACATCAACTCAATAGACTATGACGGCGCCTAAGAGCGCCACCGAATACTTTATTTAGTTAGCACCCAAACAGGTAGCTTATCCTATATTTATATTTCCACTTAGTTTGGAACTGTCATGACAAATCAGCTTATTTGTGACCTAGATAGTTTTTCTGTGTCTGAATCTAAAATCTGTAATGTTAAGCACTTTAAGCACCATATTCCACCTGGTGGAAAAACGTTAACTCTGCTCACACAGAATATTCGCAGCATTAATCGAAACATGAACGGATTTGAAGTGTTATTACAGAATCTTGAAATAAGCTGTGATATTATCGTCCTAACAGAATGTTGTTTGTCAAAACAGACCGTCAATTTGCCATCTCTTAACAGTTACTATTCTTATAAAACTGACAGAAACATAAACCAGAACGATGGATTAGTAGTTTATATCAAAAATATTTTACGAACAACCAAAGAACCTGTATCCCAAGATAGTAATTGCTTAATAATTAAAATTATTCCCGATATTCCCGGGTAATTCAGGTACAGTCACACCATGACTACCGTAGTCATGGTGTGACTGTACCTGAATTACCCTAGGCTGATAAAATTTTCGTTTTTCCTAATTATGCTAACATTAGTGTTTAAGTCGGTTCCCCCCTTAGGGGAAGGGCCGCACCCCGTACGGCCCTGTAGAGCTCGTCTCCGGACTGGTCACATATATTGTGTGTGGTATATTGTGTGGTATATTGTTTCTGCTATTCAACATCCTTCATAACCCTAAAACCCCTTCCTATCTGCGGGAACGCTTCTCCTACACCCGTCCTTTTGATGCACCTTGCAGGTCGCATCTTAAAAACCTCCTTAAATCCCCCCCCCCCATTCAACCGACTTCTTTTCCTACTCCTTCACTGTGCACGCGGTTCGGTTGTGGAATTCACTTCCGCCTGACATTAGGGACTGTCGTACTGTTGAAGTATTTAAACGAAGAGTGAAAGAACACTATCTTTCCACTTCGTCATAGTTGCATAGTTATCTTAAATAACATTTTAATTATATATATTGTAGTGATATTTATTTTAGAAGTATATATGTAAGTATATTCTTGTATTGTAAGTAGTTTGTATAAATAGTAAATTGTATTTTTTTTTTCTTTGTTTTATGTTTTTGTTTTATCTTCTACGGTTACACACGTTGTCTACATCTCATTTTTTATAATTTCCTGTCGCAGGTATGCTGGAAGAGATTTCTTTAGAAATAAGTATTGCCTTTGTACGTATTTTTCTGTTCCTTTATTCTTGTCTGTTTATATGTGTGTGCATAAATGGTTAAATAAATAAATAAATAAGAACTCCGATACCTGGTCCCATTAATAAGGCAAGGAAAGGATTGAAGGAGATTGTAAATAAGACAGGAATTCATAGTTATGAAAATACATTGGATGTGATTTTAGAAAGCTAATAAATAATAGAGGGATGCAAAGTATGTTATTATATAAACTTGTGAGTAACCTTTACATTAGCGTAACAGGTATTTGGTCAGTCATTACTCACACGATACCTCACATCTGCACTCGGAGTACTCAGAGCAACACTTCCATAAGTGACGCATTGCATCGGCATCATGCTCTTTTGGAGACATGGTCCCCAGCAGTTCTTTCGAACTGATAAACGTGACACAGCGGCTTTCCCTACGGCAACGTGTGACCGCCTTTGTCTAACAACGGGGCGGCTAGTTCCAGCAGCATGCGTCGGCATCATGCTCTTAAGAAGACATGGTCCCTATCAGTCCTTGGACTGGATATAAGATGGATGTGTTCACCCAAACCCCTGGAAGGTCACTCTTCGCACAACAAGCACATCTGCAAGACACGCGTTCATGTCAGTCTGACCGAATTATTGGTCTGAGATATCGAATACAACATTCAAGAATTACTAGCTATTAGAGTTGAGAATCGAAACTCGAGAATCATTATTTATTTAATAGTTTTGGATAATCTCTCTTAAAGCCCATTTGATTGGTCAGAGGCAATGGATACAGAGTCCAAGATTTAGGTACTAGATAATAGAGTAGAGAATCATAATTCAAGAATCATTAATTAATAGAGTTGTGGATCAACTCTCCTGAAGATCTAAAGACAGTCCCAAAGCGCCCTCCCTTCACCACTTTCTAGTGTTCGAGCTGGGGAGAAGAAGTGGCGCAACAAACTCCCCAGTAACACGTCTCTGTCTGTTTAGTTACAAGAACTTCAAATATATTACCAGCCTTGGATAATTATTATAATGAAAGACTCACCCAGTCGCACCAACACACACACACACACACACACATATTACATTAATTACTAAATTATCTAATCTGGGCCTTAACCCAACTATGTTTAACTTAATAACTAATACGCGTTATCTCGCGATAGCCCACTCGGACATGGCCTCTTGGTATTCGCCAATCCTTCTAACTTAACTAGCCTAGTCTCGGACATCCGTATCCTATCATGGTCTCAAAGCAATTGCCATGATTTTATTCCTCAATCCCCTATATTCCTAAAGCCTCACATTTGACTCGGCTTGGCTGTTTTTGTACAAATTCTCAATTGCTTTAAAAGGGTCCGTTTGAATTGCCTGAGCCCGACTAAATCGTTACCAGATGCTGGCACTAGTATTGTGAGTCCAGGGATTGCCAACCTTTGAGACGGTATAGCCAAAAGTTACAATTTATATATATTTTATTATAAAACATTCGATTATGTCTTAGCACAAAATCGATTAGAGTAGCTATGATTCTAGCTAGCCGCTAGAATAATAAAATAATTAATCTAATAATATAACTACAGTTATCGGATATTAAATAGTAGCATCAATGGCTTATCATGCCTTTTGAAAGTTTGTTTGAATCTGGCTCATAAGTTGTTGTTTTAAATATCAAGTATGACTAGATTTATATTTGTTAATTGATTTCTATTCCTTCCTTTTTATTATATTTATGCAAGACCACACTTGCTCGCACGTAGTTTGAGAACCGCGTGTTGTTTATCCCTGCTTTGGTTTCAGATCTTAGAATTAGCAGGCTTGTAACCCATAAAATATAAATGGATGGGTTTCTAAGAGGTTTAATATTGTTTTACAGTTTTAAAGAAAAAGGATATTTTATTATTTATTAGGGTAACGTGTCAAACTGTCAGACCATCAAATAGAGATTTAATGTGTTTCTAGGAAGCCCGAACCATGTGCCGATTTTAAAATAAATATAATATTGCGTATTAAATAGGAGCAAATGGCAGACGATCACAAAGGCGATTTATAGGCCTTCTTCTCAAAATAAGTTGGTGACAAACGAGTCTAAAAATCTGTCCATTTTTAGACTCGCTTGACACCAACTTAAAAAAACATAAGATATTTTAAAAACATAGTATTTTTGGGCGATATTAATATAAACATAGCTTCCGGGAAAACCGATACCCATGTACACAATTATCTGAATATTTGCTCATTTCATGGACTTTTACCAGCTCACTATCACGCATCAGAGTGGCTCATGCTTAGACCACGTCATTTTAAAAATAAAAAAATCCATCTAAAACCTTGGTTACTAATTCTTCGCTTACCGATCGTCAAGCTGTTTTACTAACATTACAAATATGTTCAACACTAAAGTCAATATGACAAACGTGGAAACGCGGTATTAATTTTGATCCAGTTTATATGCAAATATTACATTCAAGTATTTCATAGATTCGCTACAATATGCAATAAGGAAAAACAAACAAAAACAATTTATAAAAACGAATAAATTTAGATCGAAAAATCCTGAACCTCCGTTTGTCTTACTATCTACAGAGACAAACCTATCCGAAGCAATGATTAAAGTAAACAACTTTTTTGCTAACGGTGGTAAAAACTTGTCTGAAAAATCTTTAAATTCTAGTAATTTTTCCCGTCAAAACCCGACTACGACATCCACTACACTAAATTCATTTGTTTTATTAGATGCCGACGTTTGCGAAGTAGTAAGAATAATAAACGGGTTAAAGGATATTTGTGCTACTGGGTGGGATGACAGACCTAACAATATACTCAAGAGATTTAAATACCTCCTTGCCCCTCCGCTAACACAAATTTTTCAGCTATGTTATCTAAAGGTACATTCCCCAAGTTGCTTAAAAAAGCTGTGGTCACATCTGTATTAAAGTCTGGAGCAAAACTGTGTGAATAACTACAGACCCATTTCAGTGTTAACAGACTTCCCAAAAATTTTAGAAAAAATCATTAACAGTAGATGGATAAAATACCTAAAAGAAAACAAACTACTTTCAGATAGTCAATTTGGTTTTAGGCCCAAAAGATCAACTGGCCACAAATTGACTAATTATGTCACTACCAATCTAGATAATGGTATGCACACAATTGGGATCTTTCTAGACCTTGCCAAGGCCTTCAATACCATTTCATGTACTTTACTTTTGCACAAACTTGAAACACTTGGGATAAGAGGAGCACAACTTCAACTATTTTCTAATTATCATAGCGATCGTCAGCAATGTGTAAAAATTGGTCAGTATACAAGTTCTGAACTTAAAAATAGTTGTTTTGGAATTCTACAAGGCAGCATTTTGGGCCCTACGTTACTTTAATCTATATAAATGAACTTTGCAGCTTGTCACTCCAAAATGGTGTCATAATGTCTTATGCGGATGACACCGCTCTATTGTTTTCAGGTAAATCAAGATTTGAAGTCTATGAACATGCTCAGAATGGTTTTAACATTGTCTGGCATCATAATAATCTACTAACATTAAATACAGATAAAACAAAATACATTTTATTTACAATGAGAAATACTAATATACCGCTTATTAATCTAAACATTTACGCACATAATTGTAGCACGTACGCTGACACTGCATGTTCCTGCCCTTCTTTAGCTCAAGCTGACCATTTAAAATATCTGGGTGTCACTATTGAGTCCAATATAAACTTCCGTAAACATATCGATTTACTTTGTGCTAGAGTGCGCAAATTAATATGTCTTTAAGAATTTACGGAACATAGCAGACTATTTTACTCCCTCTAGAGCGTGTTCAAAGAGCAATTCTAAAGGTTGCTACATTTCGCCATTTTAGATTTCCTACGCACCAGCTCTACATAGCATGTAATGTACTAACAGTACAGCAATTATTTATTCCAAGCAAAGTATTACACCAGCACACTGCACTTCCTTTTGATCCAGCACCTACCGACAAGAGGAAGGACTTGGTTTGCATAAAGCTTCAAACTAGACATGCGTTTGCTAATCGATTTTATGTGTTTTTAGGACCTTCTCTGTAAAATAGGCTCAACAAGTTACTAAGCTTCTATAGTGTAAGTTATAAAAAATTTAATAAAATGTTAGCAAACATTTAGCTATACTCAATTGCACAGACACTGAAAAACTTATGGAAATTTTGTCATGATGATAATTTATCCCTTGTAAGTATTTACCAATATGCTTTTTCTCATAGTTGTTAATAGATTATTTTATATCAGTTTAACTTTAAAGGATGATGCCAGAGTTTCCATGAAATCTGGTCCCACCTTCCAATAGCTATGTGTGTTACATCGTTGGATAGGTAATTTTGAGCTGAATAAAAGTTACTATCGCGCCAAGTTCCAAATCTTGGTCCGTTCAGAGTTATTCTTTATTAAACATGGTAGTTTTATCAGTAGCCAAGTAATGCTATTTAAGTAATAATTGCATTTCTTTGCTTTATACACGTAGTGGAGATACCTACGGTTATCAATTACGTCACTGAGTCGCAAACCTTATGACAAAAAGTTAAGCAGATGTCAACATTGACAAAAATCTTTTTTTTTTACAAATAAAACACGATAGCGTATTTTAAACCAATACATTTATTTAATCATCGTCGTCTACAATGACGTTATTTAAAAATAAGGCTGGGCCTACAAATCCCTCATGCCTGGCGTGCCCTAGGTACCAAACGGTTGAAACGATATGCGCACAGGTCCCTACAGTACGTCGTCCCGTCATGCAAGTACAATATCTTTGGATAATATCAGTGTTGCGAACTAATAAGTAACAGTAGTTCTAGCTCTCACGTGTCGCGACTGTATACGACCACGTAAGAGCCAAGCATCCTCATCAATGCCAAAATCAGGTAAATCCTCCAGTGCAGCTTCTCGGTATATTTCTATTGTATACATTCCTTCATTACCGTCTACACTACGTGTATAAAGCACAAATGCAATTATTACGTAAAAATAGCATTACTTGGCTACTGATAAAACCACCATGCTTAAAAAAGAATAACTCTGAACGGACTAAGATTTGGAACTTGGTGCCATAGTAACTTTTATTCAGCTCAAATACCTCTCAAATACCTATCCAACGATGTAACACACATAGCTATTGGAAGGTGGGGCCAGGATTTGCATCCTCCTTTTAGTGTTCCGATTTAATTCAAATGTAAAGTGATGGCCTGAAACACAGGTTTGAATTAACCTAGATCGGGCGGATCGCTACCTAACATTGTAAAAACGAACTATCTTTACTTGCACGGGTAATTAACATATTTTAGTTTTAGTTTATTTTTAGGCATTATAATTGGGAATCAAACGAGCTTACCTGTTAAGCGAAGTCTTGATTCTAATTTTACGAACGGCGATCTGAAATATAATTCATTAAACAAAGTAGTAATTCTTATGCACAGCGTAGACATCGCGTTCGTTTAGATATAAAATATTATAAATATATTTTTTTAAATAGAATTATCGTCCTTGGTGGCAACACAGGAATGTCACTAATTTTAGAGATCCTTATGATGGAGAACAAGCTCTGTTTTCTGTACAGACTAGTTCCGCATATTTACATTCACTAGGTTTTCCTGGAAAGATAAGTGAATTAAGTAGACTAATTATTGCAGCTTTGGGGCTGTTAGCTAGTGGCGGGTGGGTAATAATTAAATTTCAGATCACCGTTCGTAAAATTAGAATCAAGACTTCGCTTAACAGGTAAGCTCGTTTGATTCCCAATTTTACTTCACGGCGATCTGAAATATAATTCGTTAAACAAAGTAGATGTTCAGAGTTGTCTGCAATAATTTAGTTAGTTAATAAGTTACGGCATATTCTGATTTATTAGGTATTTTTATCATTCTTTCTGAATACAATATTTTAATTTTATGTAATTTAAGAAGGTTGCTTTGTTTTATGTGAATGTCATGTACATCTGTAATTGGTATGTATATAAGTCCATACCTGCTACATATATGTCCATACATGCTGTTGGCGTATCCATTTTAAATAAATTCTTAATAACGTTGCTTAATTAATAGTGTTTAACTATTGTTCATCAGTGATGAGGTATAATCATCAACACAATGTTGGTTGGCACTGTGTGTAATTTCAATTGATGCCAGCAATAAGTTGAGCTACTGTATGTTTTGTGCTGTGGGAGGTGAATTATTAGTATCACTCTCACTTCCTACCACATTTAACCCAGCTTATGTTTAAACAAATTTTATAAAGTTGTTCTGAATTAATATACCAGGAGGATATTATGATATGAATACTTTAAAAGTGTAAAACTGGGTGAACCTGCTACAGGGACACCTTGCCCAACCATTCGGGGAAACAAGGCGTAATGTTATGATGTTACTTTAAAAGTTTCCATGATTGAGAATAGCATTCTCAGATCTGTCTGTAAATAGTTAAATTATTTGGGATACTGTTGTGCTTAATGAGTGAGTATTGAATTGCACATTACATCTTGCTGTCAAGGTAAGTGTCGAGCTCAGTGAGTCTAGAAGATGAATTGTAAAGATTATCATTAGGGTATTTTAAAGAATGTCAGTTATCTAGTGATCTGAATAAGAGGCACCATGGCTGTGAAGTCCTTAGTAGTTAAACTTTCATAGGGTGTAACAGGATCTTTTAGCCCCTGAATGTTGTAAGCAGGGAGCTATTTTGGTAAGCATTTGTGGAATTGTATTGTACCTAAATTGTACTGACAGACAAACTTAGTGTTTTTTTTTTTTTTTTTAATGTAGTAGGATTATTTGGTCAAATTCCTGTGATCAGTTGATGTTATTTCCGCTTAGGTAAGTATATACTTTATGATATGGTTTCATTTCATTTTAGGATGGACTAGTTTTCCATAACTTTAGTTATTAAAGGTATTTTGAAAACTGAATTTCAAATACGGAATAGGCTTTTAACTTGTAAGCACCATTTAATAAGGGCAGTATATTATGCCCTGGATAGGAGAGAGGTTTGAACAAATTTGAAGTGAAAGGGTCTATTTCAGATGCTTAAGGTTTTCCCTCAACGATACTAATTTCCATATGAGTTTCACATATTCTGCTAGCAGTCATTACTTGACGAGTTTAGAGCTAATCGAAACTAGATTCATTTTAGAAGTATAAAGATATGAACTCTTTTCCTTGACCTCATAATATGTCCAAAGTTGGGATTGTGTAATGAGTTGCATTTTTAAGTGAGGGAGTTGTATAATTGAACTAGTTATGATGTGCACTTGGTGAGCAGATGGAGAGTTTTAGAGTAAAGCAATTTGTAGATAATTCATTCATAGTACCTACATTTATTGTATTATACCTTATCTTGTTCATGTTCTACTCACAATCCATCAATACCTACTTTGTCCTCACAATGTTCTTCCCCCCCCTTCCTTTATTTCTTTATTTGTTTCCTTGATAATTTTACTTTAGTGCTGCAATTATCATTCAAGTCTACTGTTAAATATGTAGACTAGTAGTTGGCAATCAAATGATTAATTAGGTATTTTGATTTTATAAGCTTTGAATAAGATCACCCATTTCTGCCCAGCCCTTCGGGAAGTCCGGGCGTAATGTTAAATAATGCGACTAAGTTTACTAGTACTTTTTTTTTTTTTTTTAATTTGTATTTTAAGGTTTTTTTAAAGTGAAAAAAATAAAACTTAATAATCAAGCCTAAAAAATTGCATTGTTAGTTTTCAAGCTCAAACATTTAAACACACTTATAGTGGTATTTATTGGTTTTCAAGCCCAAACATTTAAACACACTTACAGTGGTATTTTTTGGTATGTCTTATCGCAGTCTCGATATTTTACCAAATAAACAGTCAAGTTAGATTGTAAGAAAACCTTGTTTTCTGTAAGTGGCACTCACTACTGGTAATTTTGTAGGTAAAACAGAGATAAGAGACTATTCAAGTATGAAAAGTATTAGTAAATGTATATGTAATTAACCCTTTATTGGTTATTTGGTAATGTTATCTTCCAGATAGTCCTCAGTGATACCCCTGTACCTATAGGATGAAATCATAGTATGATTTCATAAAGGTAATATGGTATATTATTCCTATCTACACTCGAGAGCAATGAATCCGGGTCACTTAAAGAATGTTAAAAATCTCGGAAACTAAAAATGATAGGTTAATGCAATAAATTGTATTTAATAGACAATGTAATACTCCTTAAATGAAAGTAAAAAAAATATGAGTCACCATACATTTTATTAACACAAAATTACATAAAGAAAAAAACTGCTGATCTCTCCTTAAAACAAAAATAGGAAACATGAAATTTTTGAACTTTATTACGATTTTCTTGAATTTTAATACTTCGTATTGCCTCCTCGTGCTTCCATTACTGCATTTACGCGGTTTGGCATGCTGTACACCAAGTTCCTTATACGATTTTGGGGAATATTCTCCCATTCCTCTGTGAGAGCAATTTTGAGCTCACGAAGCGTGATTGGGGGAGGGTTTCGTTGTTTTACGCATCTGCCTAGCTCGTCCCAAGCATGCTCGATCGGGTTGATATCCGGGCTGCGCGCTGGCCACTCCATACTAGTAATGTTCATCTCTTGAAGGTAGTCATTCACAATCCTACCTGTATGAGGTCGGGCATTGTCATGCATAAATATAGCATCCTCACCTAAATTGACCATAAATGGACCAACGTGATCATTGAGGATTTCTTCCACATATCTTACGCTAGTTAAAGAGCCGTTTTCTATGATCACCAGCTCTGTGCGACTTTCAGAAGAAATTCCGGCCCACACAAGTACAGACCCACCACCGTAGGCTACTTTTTCTTCGATGCATGCTTGCTTGAATCTTTCCCCTGGTCTTCGATACACTCTGTGTCTTCCATCGTGCTTGTAGAGCATAAATTTTGATTCGTCGGAGAACATAACTTTTGACCAATCTTCAATACTCCAATTTACGTGGCTCTGGGCATATCTTAGTCTTGAAATACGATGCCCACGCTCCAGTTTAGGGCCGTTTGCAGGTCTAAGGGGTTTTAAGTTAGATTCAGCAAGCCGTGTCCATGCACTTGGGTTACTTCCTCCGAGGCGTCGAAACTGATTTGTGAGTTCAGTTCCTGTGAGAAAGCGATTTCGAAGCATGGTGTTCACCAAGTATCGGTCTTCTCGTGCTGTGGTACACCTGGTTCTGCCCGTTCCTGGTCTGCGTAGGTTAGAACCAGTTTCTTCGTAACGTCGGAGAACTCTTTGTACTGTTGACAGCGACACACCGACAGTCCTGGCTGTATCGCGCTGACTCCGGCCGGTTTCCAGCATTGTAAGTATTCTGGTGCATTCTTCAAGCGTAAGCGACATAATTTCAGCTTGAATAATGAATATAGAGCACTATCAACATGGTTTATGTACCCACATAAATGACAGATTACAAACAAAAGCAAAACCAAATGCTGTAATTTCGTAGTTCCATCTTCGAAAGTGGCCCTTTTTCAAATTTGATTTTTTTATGATATAACTTTACAATAACTAAGAAGTTTTAATACCTTCATTTAAGGAGTATTACATTGTCTATTAAATACAATTTATTGCATTAACCTAGCATTTTTAGTTTCCGAGATTTTTAGGATTCTTTAAGTGACCCGGATTCATTGCTCTCGAGTGTATTTTGATATGCTAAGCTATAATTGATTAGTGTACAAGTTGTCAGTTTGTAACATACTTGTAGTTATTACTGGGATTTTTATTTTTATTTTCCTTCAGTATGATATGGTGGGATTCTTATTGCTCTAGATGGGTTAGACAGTCTTGATGATTTTTTGTTCATTCAAACTGAATTTTCTATTTTGTTTGGGACTGACTGAAATGTATTTTTCAGATAAATTCTTTGTAGATCTATCTATTGTATTGTTTGTAAATGCATCTCCATATTTAATAAGTTCTTTGATGGTATTGAGAGGATCATCATCTGCCTGGCCTTTTCCCAACTATGTTGGGGTCAGCTTCCAGAGAATGGCTTTGAGAGGTTAAGATATTGAATTTGGTAGGTATCAAATATTTTCTTATCTATGTCCATAGCCAATAGCAGAATCAGAGGAATATAACTGCTTTGCCAGCATTTATTCCAGTATTGGTCTTCTTGAATTATTTTGGAATATAAGCCGAGTTGTTGTTGAGGTCAACCATAGATATTGATTTTTATTTTCAGTGACAAAAATAATTCATTTATTTTTCAGACATAGTCCATTCCAACCGATTAGGTTAAACCAAAACATCATGGTTTTCAATGGTGTGATTCCTGTTATTAATCCGGTAGAAGGATGTTTTATATTGTTATTTACAAAAGTAAGTAAATCAACTAATGTTGTGCTTGTTTTACATTTTCGCCATAGAACTGGTAAGTTTCACTATTATCATGAGAATGTCTTGTGGTTTTAATATTTATTGAATAGTTGTTATTGTTTGTAGCTAAAACATTGTGTACTCAAGTTTGTGATTGTTTCGGTATGTTTATCAAATAGGATGAATTAAAGTTAATGTCAGTTAGAGATTATATAACTTTTGTTCTGGTTTTAGTTTGGTGGCAGTGGGCATTGCCAGCTGGTTTTGCTGCATCAGCCAAGTTAATCGACAATTTGTGTTTGTCTTATGTTCTTCATAAGCATAGGGTCAGTCACTGCTTTCCCTATGATAGGGGTAATAACCAGTACGGTTTGTTTCTGGAATATCTCAATCCCTTGTTTCCTCAGTTTAGAGGAATCTAAATGGGATGAATAAGTATGGGAGCATGGAATAATACTTTGTATTATTCCAATTATGGTTTAGTCCATTGCACTTGTATCTAAAATCAAGAGTTTCCAGAGGTAGCATTTGTCGTCAGCCATTGTATCACAGAATCATGTTTATAAAGTATCTTATGTATTTGAATGTATGCCTGTAAAAATTGCACAATTTTGCATTATTGTTTTATTTTACAAAATAGATCATTTATCGGTTTTTGGCAAGATAATTAAGCCACCTAGAGCTAGATAAGTCACTGAGTATCTCGTACGCAGTGATATCGTTTAATTAGCTATATTTTGTCTGTTAAAAATGGCAATCCTCGATATGAAAGCTAGATCACGTAGTATTGAGATAACATGCTATAAGCATCTCGTGCTAAGCATGTGCACACCATGTCAGATATGTACCAGTTAGCAACATAGAATCAATGTTGTTGAGAGTACCTTGTATTTGTTGATAACAATCTAGTTAGCGAGGCAGAATTCCACACTCACTATAGGAAGTATAATGCTTTTGCAAGTTTATAACACACAGACAGTGTGCAGGGTTAAGTAAGGCTGTCTCGCGACCTTCATGCTTGTAAATTAAAAACCATCTTTGACAATTCATTAGCCAAGATCATAGAAATGTGACTTACCCCTGGTGACGAGTACATACCAGCGTTAGCTATATAGAATAACATCGCTAAATGCATCACGTGCTACATTGGTAGTTTCATATCCAGCTGGTAACGTAGAATTAGCGTTACTGAGAGCATCTCGTGCTTACTGGAGGGGTAATGCTGACAAGCGCGTACCAGCTAGCTATGTACAGTTACATCGCTAAGGGCATCACGTGCCTCTCTGGTAGCTTCTCATCCAGCTAGTAACGTGGAGATAACGTTACTAAAGACATCTCGTGTCCACTGGAGAGATAGGTAATGCTTTAACAAGTTGTGTTGTGTTAATTAATGTCCACCATAGTGCTTGTAAAACACTGTCAGTATCACGTACAAAGTGGTCAGTTAAAGCCAGGCATTCTCGCACATTAGGATTGTGGGAGGCCTCCGGATCTAAGTACATCTAATGTGGGTCAGGAACTCAAGACTAAAGCTGCTTCTAGTTAGTTCTGATGTAGGTAATTTATCAGCTTTCCTGTTAATATCGTTGATGGACGCCTTGTCCGTCTCAGGTTTTCACTAACGATGCACTTATTGCACTTTTTATCACTTAACACAATTAACATTTGTTATTTTAGTAAAAAGTTCCGTAAACTTATTTTAAGTGAATAATTTTAAGAGAGCAAATTTTTTCGTTGCGATGAAAAAACGCGCGCGAAAGAAAAGTGACATTCCTGTGTTGCCACCAAGGACGATAATTCTATTTAAAAAAATATATTTATAATATTTTATATCTAAACGAACGCGATGTCTACGCTGTGCATAAGAATTACTACTTTGTTTAATGAATTATATTTCAGATCGCCGTGAAGTAAAATTGTTTGGGAAATCTTACTGTTGACTTAATGTACACTTTTTGTAAATGTTTTTATTCAATAAATATTATTATTATTTCGTTTATTTATTTTCTTTCATATAAAATTATATTTTTAAATATTTTATACTCAAAAAGGATATAAAAACATTTAAAAATATAAAAAGTAGAAGTCCGCCGGTGTCGTGAGCAGGGTCCAAGCTACCGGTGGTTAGGGCTGCAGAGACAGGAACCTCCTCACAATGCGAGCCGTATCGAGGAGTACTGCTTTCTGAATCAGGCGCTTGATCCAACCGCCTAACGACAGCTTCGAGAGATGTTGATCGAGGCTTTCGGCCATCAGACCATTAGCCGTTACGACAATCGGCACAATGATAGCCGAGCTCACATTCCACATGTCAACAACCTCGTGTGCTAAGTCGAGATATTTTATTTGTTTCTCTTTCTCAGCTTTCACGAGGTTCTCGTCATGTGGAATGGTAACATCGACTATCATTGCACGGCGCACTAATCGATCTATCACAACTATATCAGGCTTATTTGCTATAATAGTCCTGTCAGTAATGATAGACCGATCCCAGTACAACGTGAAATGGCCATTTTCGAGAAGTGGGTCGGGCACATATTTGTAATACGGTACCTCAGAGTCTACAAGTTTATATTTCAAAGCAAGTTGCTGATGAATAATCCTGGCCACTTGGTTATGTCTGTGCAAGTACTCGCCGTTAGCTAGACGCGAACAACCAGAGATAATATGTCTGATGGACTCACCCGGATGATGGCATGCCCGACACACGTCAACCGTACTGTCCTTCATGTCTCCGGTAGTTATTCGTCAAGATAACTTCGTCCATAATTGCACAGACGAAACCTTCGTTTTCACCGTAAAGGTCACCGAAACATAGCCAAGATACGAACGCTAAGAAATTACATCGGGCTCATGAAAAGCCCGATAGAAGCGTCCGTGAAACGCCTTGTTTTGCCATTTATTTATTATTTAATTACAACGGTTATACACCAGTAACAGTAATTAATTCATTTCATAACTATAATACAAATACAATTTCATCTGATAGGTAGGTACAGTGTTAAGACAAAAAAAAAATAGTTAAAAAAAATATCGTTACGATGTAAATTATTAGGCAATTATTCATATACAATGTTTTTCACAAAATCTCGAGCACAATAGCATAATGTGGTGGAATCTGTCGGTCAACACGTCAAATCGGGTAGGTCAAAAATAAGGGCATTGATTGCGCTGCTCATGCGACACAGCGGGGAATGCGCACGGGACACCGTGCGGCACTGTGCAGTCGCGAATAGCCTGTGCCGGCGATTAGACCGGTGGCGTAGGTAATTGTCAGGGACATAAAATGTGCATAGTACATACCTCCTTGCGGTCATCTGTAGTAAGTACTACAGGTTTGCGCAAGTTTTCTTTAGCCATGGAGAGCGGGGTGAGCACGTTGTCCACTGCGATCACATCACGGTGCATACCCACATCGGCTTTAAAAAAATATTCCCTGAGGCTGCACACCTCGCGGTTTGCGGTCAGGAGTGTACATACCCTACTGTCCAGAGCGTCGAGTTCGGTCTGAGTCCATTTGAATATGCCGAAAGAGTACATCAAGACCGGCATGACCCAACCGTTGAAGGCGCTCACTTTGTTTCCGCCTGAATGAAAACTAATTAATACCTTCTTCAGGCGACCAAAGAAACGCTCCTTGAACCATTGCTTCATGTCAGCAACGTTGATGCCTAACGCTTCCGACATACCCAAATACTTATAGCTTTTGCTTTTTTACTTATAGCTGAGGAGAGGGATCTCAGGTATACACCTGAGATCCCTCTCCTCAGCCTCTCAGAGTTGGGTTCCCTCGGATTCCATAATCTCCCCTCGCTTTACATGCATGACTGCACAATTGTCCACACCAAATTCCGTCCTGATGGCGCCACTGAATGTTTCAGTTACATACTTAGTTACAGTAGCTTCATCAGTCCCAATTTGTTGGAGGCAAAGAGTTTCAATTCATCCATGTAGAGGAGGTGAGATATGACCTGACCACCACTCCTCAGCCTATAGCCCAGACCTGAATTCTCTAGCAGTGTGCTTAGAGGATTCAGAGCTAAGCAAAACCAAAGTGGACTTAAACTGTCGCCCTGGAATATTCCCCGTTTATTCCATACAGGCTCGTCAATCCCCTAGGTCTGTCGACATCCTGGGTAACGAAGGACCGTCCTCCATTGCCCCATACACGATATCAGGAAGGTGCGCAGAGTTGCATCTATCTTGTACAACTCCCAACACCCTCATGAGCCATGTATGTGGCACCGAGTCATAAGTCTTCTAATAGTCTATCCAGCATGTCGACAGATCCTTGCGGGATCGACGAACCTGTTAGCTTATGGCCATGTCGATGAGAAGAAGCTCCTTAGTACCGCGGGATCCGTTCCTACATCCATTTTGAGAGGCAGACATAATTGAATTACTGTCAATGTGTGTGTTAATTTTCGTTCTCAGAAGTAAGAAAAGGATGGATGGATGGAAGAAGTTTATAGACCGTCGACAAACATGTGATCAGTCTATAATTCTTGGGTTCCGCGGGATTACCTGACTTATGGAGCAGGTGGGTAACGCCTGTTGTTAGACACTGAGGTAGCGAGCCAGACTCTAGGGATGACTGGAATTGAGATGCCAGGCGAGTGTGCGAACTACTCAGACATTTTAAGCAATGGTTGTACAGTCCGTCCGGTCCCCTGCTCTGGCTACGTCTAATGGCGTGATTAACACAGAATCCATTTCTGGTATAGTTTCACACACTCGCTCGACATCCTGCATCCAGCCAGCCTCAGTATGACAGACGGGCACCGACCAGGTGCTGCGCCAGAATGCACTCGTGGCGGCATCATCCGGGCGGCACACGTCTGTCACATTTTGTTCAGGTTGCTCCCAAGCTCTATATACCCACCTCTCATCGCTCTGGAACATGCGATTCTGCGTGTATCGGTCAACCCGCCGCTTATATCGCCGAATACGGCTCGCCCATGCACAAACTTTCTGCTTCAGGAAGTCGATGTGAGTCGACTCTGTGACACGGGACATGTATACTTGCGGGCTAATTTCATTATTATTATTATTTAATTGGTCTTTGACATTTCTCGGGAACCTGGGGGCCCGAACCTTTGGAAGGCGTACGAGGAGCCGAAGCCAACGCGCAGAGGCCTGTTAGACATTTTTAATTAAATGAGGCACCAACCGACGATTATCCCTGTATGTACTATGCAAGTGCACCCAAGGACAAGCCCCGGTTGGTGTAGGACTATTGCAGGATATGGAAACAAAGATATTTGACTATAAGTTTGGGTGACTAAAGTGGACTGGTTACCTGGAACTATTGAAGGACTATGGCCCCTGCCTGATCAATGTTTATATGTACACGGATAAAAAGGGAGGGGGTGACTTGCACAGTCAATAATGGGCCCCCGAAAACGGTCGTTAGCACAAAGTGTCGTAGCGACAAGGGGGCAACATGTCCTGAGGTGCTTATGAGGAGTGGAGAGGTATTCCACGGTTATCGGGACAACCCCGGAAGTACGGTCAAGGTCCCTACCAGCATCTTACTGGAATACTTCCTTCCTCTAAGCACGTTTGCTCTTGCGAATCTCCACTCAAGCCGGCCAATTAAGGCAAGAATAAGGTGGGAGCTCCGTTCCTCGTTAGTGTTCACTCCAGCCGGCCAATAAAGGCAAGCCAGAGGTGAGGAACAAGACTTCTCCCGGGAGATAGGGACCGCGGGGTCGCTAATGCCCAACAGCTCGCCACATGCTGACCTGCGGGTTTTTGATAGTTAATTGATTCAGGCGTGACCTTGCGGAAATCCATAATGAAATGATGATGTGGATATATTTAGTAACCTTTTCCGCTTAGCTATTTCTAAAGAGTCTTGAAAAGACCCTGGAAGAAATCGACACGTGTTTCACCTCTCAACGAGGCATCCTCAGGATGACGATTAACTTGTCGTGAACTCGTACACGGCGTGTTGCCACACCAAGCACCGAGCGCAGACTGAGCTTAATCGCCCGTCCAACCCACTTATATACTGCTCGCCCCACCTCGGCTCGGAACGTGATCAGCGCGATAAGGGGCGAACAATCGCAGTAAAGGTGACCTTGGCATACTCGTATTTAATTCGTTCAACAGTGTAACGTTTCCTGTATTATTTTTTACTATTTCTAAGCTCTCTAGTACTGACATTCTGAAACCTTTATCACATGTGTGTAAAATTTCGAAAGTGTTATTATTATTTAACGAATGACCTGTGTCTATTAAGTGTTGAGCAAAATGGGATTTTTCTGGATTACTGTTCCGGAACGCTGCAATATGTTCCTTATATCTTGTCTGAAAATTACGACCGGTTTGACCTATATAAATACCATTACAATCATCGCAATGTAACTTGTAAACACCTGATTTTTTGTGGTTTTCTAATCGATCTTTTCCGTTGCAAATCTGTTTTAATGAATTATTTGTTTTAAATGCTACCCTTAAACCATTTCGAAACAAAGTTTTTGAAACCCTATCACTTATTGATCCTAAGTATGTCAAACTACCTAAATATTCATGTGGTCTTTCTGGGGGCAGTGGGTACAGAAGTGAACGTACTATGTTGCGACGTTTCGTTTGAATCAAATCATCAACCATTTTCTTATTGTATCCGTTACTCTTAGCTATATGATAAATAATGTTAAGTTCTCTGTTATAATTTTCTTGTGAAAGTGGTACTGACATTAATCTACGAGTAAAACTATGATAAGCTGCCAATTTATGTTGAATTGGATGACAAGATGACGCAGGAATGGTGACATCTGTATAAGTTGGTTTTCTATAAATCTGAAAATCGTGTTTATTGTTTTTTCTTGAAATAGTTAAATCTAAAAAGTTATGGGATCCATCAACTTCTAATTCTAATTTAAACTTTATTTTGGGATGCAAACTATTGATTTTATTAACAAAAACATCAATTTGACGCAATGTACCGGTCCAACACATAATTATGTCGTCAACGTAACGGTACGGAAAAGATCGATTAGAAAACCACAAAAAATCAGGTGTTTACAAGTTACATTGCGATGATTGTAATGGTATTTATATAGGTCAAACCGGTCGTAATTTTCAGACAAGATATAAGGAACATATTGCAGCGTTCCGGAACAGTAATCCAGAAAAATCCCATTTTGCTCAACACTTAATAGACACAGGTCATTCGTTAAATAATAATAACACTTTCGAAATTTTACACACATGTGATAAAGGTTTCAGAATGTCAGTACTAGAGAGCTTAGAAATAGTAAAAAATAATACAGGAAACGTTACACTGTTGAACGAATTAAATACGAGTATGCCAAGGTCACCTTTACTGCGATTGTTCGCCCCTTATCGCGCTGATCACGTTCCGAGCCGAGGTGGGGCGAGCAGTATATAAGTGGGTTGGACGGGCGATTAAGTTCAGTCTGCGCTCGGTGCTTGGTGTGGCAACACGCCGTGTACGAGTTCACGACAAGTTAATCGTCATCCTGAGGATGCCTCGTTGAGAGGTGAAACACGTGTCGATTTCTTCCAGGGTCTTTTCAAGACTCTTTAGAAATAGCTAAGCGGAAAAGGTTACTAAATATATCCACATCATCATTTCATTTCTGCGGGTTTTTGTATCTCTCTTGGTCTGGCTCCTCTTCCCAGACCTGTTCCAGCTCAGTAAACTCTACCGGCACAGGCCTTTTTTTTTTTTTTTTGGTTGGGAAATCATCAAATAACTTCTCCCGCTCTGGGCGGAGCGGAAGGGTGTGTCAGACTCTTACTGACTAAAACCCACCCGTGTTCCTTCGGTTGCCCTGTTGCCGGGGGCCACGATCTCCCTTTCGGTTTTCTTCGCAACCCCGGCAGGCATTGGCCCTAGCGGACCCCGTCAATTCTGCTGACCTCTCTTTGAGGCGCGCGTGGAACACAACGCGCCGTCGACCCGGGCCTGGTCCTTATCGGACGGTGAGCTACCCATTGCTCACAGTCCGCAAGCCCGCGCCTACGGTGGCCGGAAATCGGCTTGCTACTCCCGACGCCCTGGGCGTCTCCTGCGGCGGTTAGGGGCGTGAGGGCGCGAGATTTGCCTCTCCCTCACGCGTTCCGCCTCCTCCTTCGCGAGCATTACCGCTTCGCAGAATGAGGTGATGGGATCCCATTTCCTCTTGCTCCGTACCATGGCCTGAACCAGGGCCGGACGCGAGAGATCACCGCCGCCGATCGCCTCCACGAGGACACGACGATGCTCCGCCCAAGCTGGGCAGACCTCCACCGTATGCTCTACCGTGTCCTCCGGGCGATCCACACAATGATGACACCCGGGCGTTTCCTCCCGCCTTATCCTGTGCAGGAACCTCCCGAAACAGCCGTGTCCGGTGAGGACCTGCGTCAGGCGGAAGGTGAGGACGCCGTAGCGCCTCTCTAGCCACTCCTCAAAGAGGGGTCTTATCGCCGCAATTGTGGCGTGCCCAGCGCTGGGTTGCGACAATCGCATTCTCCATAACGCCATGAGATCCCGCCGGAGCACCGGCACAGGCCTAAAGTTCGAAACGCGCATGCCACACCACGACGTCAACGTAGAGATACGGCAGTGGGGTTATTATTAATATTATTATTTAATTGGTCTTTGACATTTCTCGGGACCCTGGGGTCCCGGACCTTTGGAAGGCGTACGAGGAGCCCCCGGTTGGTGTAGGACTATTGCAGAACATGGAAACAAAACATTGGGCTATGGATTTGGGTGGCTATGGATTTATTATTATTATAGTCTACTTGTACATAACCACTTTATTTAACTTCCATACAAAATATAGCAGAAAAAATATGTTAAAATAACCATTTTTAGGGTTCCGTACCCAAAGGGTAAAACAAGACCCTATTACTAAGACTCCGCTGTCTGTCTGTCCGTCCGACTGTCACCAGGCTGTATCTCATGAACCGTGACAGTTAGACAGTTGAAATTTTCACAGATGATGTATTTCTGATGCCGCTATAACAACAAATACTAAAAAACAGAATAAAATCAATATTTAAGGGGGCTCCCATACAACAAACGTGATTTATTTGCCGTTTTTATAGATAATGGTACGGAATACTTTGTGCGCGAGTCCAACTCGCACTTGGTCGGCTTTTTTTTAAACCCTGTCAGTAATGTAATTTTCCTATTATTTAGCAAACCATATCGTAACGGACGCCGAGTATAGTAGGAAGAATAGGTTTAGAATAGGAAAAAGCATGTCTAATTTTTTTTTTTTTTCTGTGTAGCCTCCCATAGCTGACCTCTGAGGTCATGACTATTTAAGCGGTCAATCCTGTGGTTGCCTTAAGCTGCTACACTCAAAGCCTCCAGCCAGGGGCATACAAAACTAAGCTAAAAAGCTAGGTGAACGCTCGCTAAGGGCACCCCTGTGGGGTACGAGCCTCGGCTTAGGGCGTCACCGGAGGGAGGACATCAAAGATGGGATGGGCTAGATCAAAGTTTTGAACATGATTATTAATCGGGGAATTTAAAGCTACGTGCACAGCTGCAAACACTGCTGGCACCTCGTTTTCGAGCAAGGGTCGGGGAGGAGTATCATTTACTCGGGGGCGCGGACGCGATCGCAAAGGACCTCGACGGCGAGGTCGGAATGACGGGAGGCGTCTGTATCTGTGTAGAGTGCTTGTGTCCCTATTGCTCTCCTGGAGGAGGGTTATGGGGTCATCAGGGTCGGTGAGAATGTGCCTAGGACGGCGGGTACGGCTAATCCTACTTGGGACATAACTGGCGGCCTCGACAACCAGAGGGTTGCGATGTTTGACCGCGGAATCGAAGAAACGCTTTGTAAGAGGTTTTAAGAATTGGTGGATCGTGGGAATTTTAAGGTCGAGATGGAGACTCTCGTTCCTAACATACCAGGGGGAGCCGGTGGCCCTACGGAGGAATCGGTTTTGGAGCGTTTGCATCCTATGGATATGGTGGGGTTTTGCATGAGCAAAGACGGCACCCGCATATGTCATGATGGGACGAATACACGCTGTGTAGATTCGCAATTTGCACTTAAGTGACAACTTGCTATGTGCGTTTAGAACGGAATGGAGCTTACCGAGAGCGAAAGCGGCTCGCGAACGAACCTTCTTTATGTGCTCAGCGAAAGTGAGATGATGATCGAGGACAACACCTAGGTATTTGGCTCGCTTCTCCCAAGGGATCTGCTTACCGAACATAGTGAGGGGTCGGGGGAGGGGGTCTCTATGCCTTGTGCGCGGTTTCGAAAATAGAACCGCTTAGCTTTTTTCGAGATTGACGTCTATGCGCCACTTTCGAAACCAGGCAGCGAGTCGATTGACTGAGCCTTGGAGAGTGTGGGCTATAGTGTCGGGGGATCTAGATCTAAAGTGCGCCCTTCTACTGGGGTTTGGAATATCGCTAGTAACTAGCGTAAACATGAGGGGAGCTAGCACAGAGCCCTGAGGGACTCCTGCACGAATGGGGCGGGGAGAGGAAAGTGCTCCTTCAATGCGATAGCGGAATACGCGGTTCGATAGATAGTCCCGTAAGATAAGTACGAGACGATCTGGCACGCCGAGTTGGTACAGCTTGTATAATAAGCCGTTTTGCCAGACTTTATCGAATGCTTTTGCAATGTCGAAGAATACTGCACCCGACAGAGAGCCGCGTTGGAAACCAGCGCTTATGAACTCAATGATGCGGTGGGCCTGATGCACGCTAGAGTGCTCAGTTCGAAAGACGAACTGTTCGTTGGGGATGAGGCCCTTGGTCTCAGCGAAGTCTCTGAGACGCTTATAAATAAGCCTCTCATAGATTTTTCCGAGAACCTTGAGCAAACTGATGGGACGGTATCTAGAAGGCTCGGTACTGGGTTTACCGAGCTTTGAGATACCTATAAGTGTGGCTTCTTTCCACGACTGGGGAAAGAAGTTTTTGCTTAAGGCACCATTAAAGAAGGTAGTCAAAAGCATTATCAGGTGGGCAGGGAATAGTTGGATCACCCTATTGGTGAGGCCATCTGAAGCGGGAGCTTTACGAGCTTTAAGACCTTTGATAATGTCATGCACTTCGTCTAGAGCAACGGGAGGTAGTGGACAATCAGGGTCATCAACGGGAGGCAGAGAGGCTCTACGTTCGACTTCAGCATCGACCTTTAGGAGGTGAGCTTGGTCTACTGGCAGGGAACTGCGTGAGCATTGAGCCTCGAGGCTGTCGGCCAGGCATTCAGCCTTTTCAACGTCCTCGAAAGCTATGGTCTTATCGGGTCAGGGGGGCATGGAGGAAGATTGAGGGGATCTAAGTTTCCTCTGAAGTTCCCAGAATGCCAGATGATTGGGCTCTAGTTCACCGAGCATCTTGTCCCAGCCCGCGTCTTGCAGCTCCGCTATACGTGTCTTTACAGATCTCTGTAAATAGCGCATATGGGCTTTGTTGCGGGGCAGGGGAAGTTGCTGTAGGCACGGATGGCCGCGTTCTTCTCAGTCAGTAATGCACGCACATCGTCCGGCAAGTTCCAACGACGGTTGTCCGTCGCTGGAACCTCCCTTGAACATTCGTTCAGGACGGTTTGCACGTGATCAGTGAGTGAGTCGATCGCGGACGTCGTGTCAGCGATAGAGTTGAACAGGTCGGGAATAGAGTCTAATTGAGGGGACGTGTTGGATTTCAGCTGTGTGCTTACTTTCTTCCAGTCCGTGATCCTCTTAGTGATAGGGGGAGAGTTTGGGTCGCGGAGACCTATGCGGGGGTCTAATCTCATGACTACCGGACGGTGATCAGAGTCGAGCTCATTAATTGTTTCTATTGAATCTAGTCTTAGGTTGACGTTCTTAAGGAGCGCCACATCTAAGATATTAGGGGTATGATTTGGATTTTGAACCGAAAAGTGGGTGGGAGTCATCGGAGCGATGACGTCAAAGGTCAGGGAGTTTGAGAGGTCGAACAAGTGTCGGCCTCTTGTCGTAGTTACCGAACTATTCCAGGAGGCATATGTTTGGCGTTAAAATCACCCGCTAAAATGAGCGAGTTACTCCTAGCGAGTAGAATCGAGAGGTCATCAGAGAGGAGTTGGAAATTCTCCGGTGCGTTACCGGGAGGGAGATAGACCGACACGAGAGTGATCGGCTCGTGGCCTGACATGCCTAGGCGGCAGGCCGAAACTTCTAATCGCGAGAGGGGAGGAGGGTCAATTGGAATGCAGTGAAGCTGCTTTTTATAGTAAATCAGGGTACCACCTCTATGGCATCGTGACCGATCGTTGCGAACTATCCGGTAGCTAGCTATTGATGGGTTACGATTACAAGGTTTTAGAAAAGTCTCTTGGACTAAAAGAACGTCTGTTTGATGATCGCGGAGGAAAGTCGCAATCTCTTCGCGTTGATATCTAATGCCGTTTGCATTGAAATAGCCCATTATTAGGGATCGGGGTTTAAACCTAGCTAAGACCGTGTTATCCATTTAGAGGCTTCATAGCGAGGAAGGTTAGGGCTTGCGTAATATCCGGGTACGCATTGTAGATGGCCTGGATCTGAGAGATCAGGAGATTGCCATGAGCTGCAAGGATTTCGTTGGCTTTTAGTCTCAAAATGTGAGTTGTGGCCCTGTCTGTGCACCATAGCACAAGTAGCGGCGGAGCCTTGACGGACTTTTTCCATTCGTTTTTAGTTTCTAATTAGAAGTTTAAGTGTTTTAAAGTATTCTAATTAGTTTCCTAGTAGAACCAAGTTATTAGTTTTCTTATTAGAATCCAGTAAGATAAAAACAAAGTAACATCTTGCATACACAAGTCAAAACTTAGCGGTGACATATAAATAACTAAGTAAGTAGTTGATGTTATTATTATTTTTCACCAGTTTCGGAAAAGTGCTAGAAAATTATGCAAGTTTCTAGACTGCTGATGTTACCAATTTAGCGCGCTAGGTGGCGCTACCAGTATCATCGATGTGGCATAAGCTTAACTACTAAGAAACTTTACCGTAACGAGGACAGTTAAGGAAATTTGTAATTTTTAGGGTCTAAATCAAGGTTTTTTAGTACGGTTTTTGTAATTAGTTAGAGTAAGTAAGTTACTATGTTTTAAAAATTAGAAAGACATTGTAAAGGGACGTTTCCCCACAGAAAAAGGATGATTCAAGTTCCCCATACAAAGGTCGAATTAGTGCCGTGTGCAAATTTGGAGCGCTCTGATTGGTCGGGGGCCCCTATAAATCTATGGTGACACGTTAGGATTTCAGCTCTTGATCAATAAACATCAAGTGTGAAGAAGTCTTCAAGAAGTCTTTTATTAAAATCCCAATTTAACTATACAGTCCAATTCACATATCAAGAAATTTAAAAATCACACATTATTCTTCAGCTGTCCTTGAAATAAAATCAAAATTTTATTTTATGATTACACTATATCTTCATTAAGTAAATCAAAGGCGAAATAAACCATATTTTAGAGGGCGCAAAAGTGATGCAACTATTAACAGGTGCTGCGACTGACACGAATGTTTTAGCACCACGAAAACTGTACATTTATACTTACACAGACTTAATGCTTCAATTATTTCAAGCTTTCTTACAAATAGACAAGTTATTGACGAAAAAGGATTCTTTTCGTGCACGGACCCTTATCAGATATGTATTTACAGAATTGGAATCATTAAGAGGAGAGTCCTTAATAAACGCCTGAAAAGGCACTTACAGTTTTCGATATTTCTTCAAATCCGCCGCATTGAAATACAAGAAAATAAATAATGAAGAACCTAAATAGATGTGCCAACAGTTTCACCGATATTTGCGAAATAATCCTTAATTTCGACAAAAAAAAAAAGTTAATATCTCTCAAAATCATCGAAATCGACCTTTTCTATTTTGCACTATTTATTTAATTTTTATATATTTTTCAGCATACTCTTGCATTTTCTTTACGTTTTCCCATTTCTATCTGAAATAGATTACTATTTCAAATTACAGAACAAAGAAAAAAAACAGTGAATACCATCTTCCTTAATATTTAGCCGACGATGAATAATCACAGATAAGAATGTTATGATTTTAATAAAATGTGTGTCCAGTCGCCAGGCGCCCCTCTAGATACAATTTGACCTTGCCATCGCCTTGATTATATAGCAGCACAGTCAAACTACCTCACAGTCGGTCGACGAGAGCGAAATCGTGCGGAAGGTCGGGGTATTTTGAATGTCATTGAAATAGTGTCAACGACAGAGGTTGGTTTACAAATTAATAATGGCATTGGTAGAGTATTTTTCAAGAGGTTTGTTTCGCTATAGGTGTCATTTACGAGGTTTTCGGGGGGTGCTGATGCTGAAAATGGGGTTAAATACTAAATCCAATATGGCGGTTATTAAAGGAGACGGAAACGGGTACATACACTCTTGGGCCTGAATGTAAGGAGTTGTAAATGGGTGAATTTAAAGATTCAAACATATATTGGTATATTCCAGTGACTAGTTGCTATCCCACAATTCAAACAGCGATCCATAGTTTCAACAATATCCAATCCACAAAGCGGCGGTAAAATCCAAAATAACAATTCCAAGTCAATCGTGTGAGCGATTTTCATTGTCCAGTGTGAAAGCAAGGGTCGTACAAGGTAGGCAGGGTCAGAATCCGTAAAAAACAAAGCAGTGGTCATTGAAAATGAAAAATAATCGGGGAAGAAAATCAAAACGCATCCGGAAACACAAAACAAGTGACAGCTGTCTAGTAGGGGTGGGTGTTGCGATAACGAACGGTCGGGTTCAACGATTCAACTATCTATCACACTTGTAAAACAGTCCTTCCAATAAAAAGGGAACTCTTTGTCAATGAAGTACAGTCAATAATGTATAACCAGTTGTCAATGATGTCGTTCATGATGCGAAAAAACCATTTCATTTAAATCGTTGATAGTTGTAAGCATCTGCGCTCGAAAACGCAATTCTATTCCATGTTGAAGAAGTTTCGTCCTTTAACCATTTTCCGCAACCGTTTTTGTCGTCGGGAAAACGGTTTCGTCCGTCAAACATTGGACAACGACGCACCACTAATGTCTAGTGTCAATGTCAGTCAGCTCATGCCAGTACAGAACATGCACTGCCAGTTACATAGACTAAAAATATAAGACTGATTTTAATCGATATGAAATTGATAGTCATTATTTTGGTTTTTCAGTAATTAATGATGTTTTATTTAAATTAAATGCACTATATTGTATAAAAGTATATATAGTGCATTTAACTATTTTCAGTTAATTATATTACCTAGTGCCTAGTGGGTCTGTTTTCTTTTTGTAGTTGTGTAATCGATTACTTTAATTGATAAATCTCACGAACTTACTATCCTTTTCAAATTTTTCCGCTTCCAGACTGAGAATTGAGCTGATTTTTGATATTCAAGGATTAAAAAATATGACTAATTTTTTAGATCATATCTCAACTTATTACATTTGGTGCCACCGTTTTCCATCTCCTATGCTTACTTACTATAAGGAAACCAATTTCTATCAGTCTAGTAAACTATTAAATAATAACTCATGTGACAGCCCTTTGCAATTTTTTTGTGCAATTGCGTATGTTTTGAGCTTTATACTTTGTGGATTAGTTGTGTCATCTTTTATTTCCTAGAGACCTAAAGCCTGTTATATATTCCCGATTTATGAAATTATTATGTTTACTGACTACGAAAAAAAAGAGTAATGAGTATTTGCCTATAGGTTGCACCGGCATTACCTTGTCCTCGAAAGTCTGCAACTGTAGCTCCCGCTCTTCAAGTCGCTCCTGCGACTCGCATGGCGGGAAGGCGGCCGGCGGGAAATTCATGCTGCACACCAGCTCCAGCAGCAGCACCAGCCGCTCCCACAGCCCCGCTGCGCGCAGGTACCCGCCTGCAAGCACACAGTCTCGGTACTCGCGGCTCGGCACCCGCGCCGCGCGCCGGGCCGCACTCACCGTACACGTAGAGGATGTGCGGGTAGGCCGGCGCGTGCGCGCGCGTGGCGCCCAGCGCGGCGGCCGCGGCGGCGCCCAGCTCCGCGCCCGAGCCCGCCGCCACCGCGCCCGCCAGCACGCGCAGCCACAGCTCGGTCAGCTCGTCGCCCGTACCGCCCGCCCCACCGCGAGCTCCTGCCGAATACCACACTCATTGTGATCATAATTTCAGCCAAAAAACGTCCACTGCGGGACATAGGCCTCACCCAAGCACAGCAACTTCAACCGGTTCTGTACTTCCCGCATCCAGCGGATTCCAGTCACCACTCCAGAACTATTCGGTCCCATCGGCTATCTGTTCTGCGAGCAATGTGCATTCTGCCCATTGTCATTAAATTTGGCAATTCTTCGGGCTATGTCGGTTACCTTGGTACTCCCACGGATCTCTTCATTTCTGATTCGATCACGTATGGAAACTCCAAGGATAGCCCTCTCCATTGCCCTTTGGCTCAAAGACTTTCGTCTTGAAACACTGCGGTATGTGGCACGAGAAGATATTGCGTAGCTTGCCGGATGTTGCCCAGCCGAATCGGATTCAACGATTGATCTCTTTGTCGAAGTTGGACCTACTCGTACCTAACTGCACAGTTTGTTCTAGGTAATAAGGTAGTTGTGGACTTGTATTAACATTCTTCGTCGGCGCCGGCTGTCGCTGAAAACCAGCGCTGGGCTCTGTCTTGCATAGGGTCGTAGCATAATGCTGAGCGATAGCCGATTTGCGTGGATGTGACACATGCTTCCCCTAACCTTTTCTCATTTTTGTATTTTAAACAATTTTTTGCCACATGTTTACCGCAAATAAACCTTTTTTCTTTCTTCTTTGTTTTCTTTCTTTCATTCTCGTCCACAACTTCGAATGTAGCGTCTCTGATCTTCATGAGACTGGATGTTACATGGGTATTTGACGCTAAGCAGAGAGGCAGGTTATATCGGTCCTCTCACGGTCTTCGGTCACGCATGGCTCTGGAAATATCCTCATACATGGACCCCACCTCATCGACGGGGTGTAAACCTGTACGATCTATAACGAAAATCTTGCGATATCGAGTATAAGGTACGCCACCCTCGTGGGTCCACTCTCGATCTTCACCACGTTGCTCACAAGGAACTTATGGGACGATAAACCCGACACCTCCTTGGGAGTGCTGGTCGGAAACAAAGCAAGTTCCCAGATTTGAGGATTATCGTGTCTTCCCCCTCTCTCCGGACTTCAAATTACTCTAATAAGCCCTATCGTAACCTGCTCAATTGTTCCTCGAGTACGAATTACGATGATTTTGTCGTCAGTTCGGAGTGTACGCGTGTTCTATGGTTCCAGGTCTAGTTTTCGGTGATTGTGGTAGCCGGATCTCTTCCGGGGATTCTTAGCACCCTTTGCCTCACCGTGGTCTTGACCGCTACCGTAGCCAAGAGTAAATGATGCCGCCGGGCACTAGGGGCCATTTCGTATATGTGCTTGCCAATATTCTGTAGACCCACGCACGCACGATGGTACCTACACTTGTTGCAAGTAGCAGCATCTGTCGACAACAGAAAGTTGCCACAGCCACCGCGTTTAGCCATGGTGAACTTGTTGATGTATTGTGGAGGTAATCGATCTACTCAAGTAGTACACCGATAAGGCAACAGATGGCGGTTTTTGAGACATACTTTTATGGCAGTTTTCACGGTGTGTATGGTACGGATGTATTCAGCTTATGGTGTCTACCATAAGCTGAATACATTATCGGTATAAAGGTGCGCACACACTAAAGTTTGATCACAGTTTGTTTCCCGTTCACAAACAAAACACTGTTTATTTCCCTTCAGGTATCAGGTGCTTTACTTTTTAACCGAAGAAAAAAAAGGAGAAGGTTCTCAAGTCAGCACGTATTTTTTTTGGGTGTCGTACAACGTTTTTAGAGTCTATTATATTTAACACTGCACATATACATTGGAAAATATTGTTACTTGTATGTTGCACTTATACATGTATTTTCACAATATTGTTTTTGCAAAGAAACCTTGTATTTTTATTTATTTCGCGAGAAGTAAACAGAGAGCTTATGACTGAAAGACATCCGTGATGTCACTGGTTGAATCTTGGTTGTATGTCGGCCTCTACCAAACACCCAATATATTTTATGTGGTTTGTAAGAACACTGTTAAGGATGATTTATGCTAGACCATGCCGAGCGCGAGTCGTGCCAAACTTCGCGAACACCTCAAGATACACCGTGCAGCGTCTGTGTCCCATCCCACGCTAAGTAAGCAAAATTTGAGTAGACACGGACGCGGCTCCCGCCCCTGCCGTTCAGCATAAATCATCCCTTAGTCATCCTTGATTTAATCGACGGTCTCGGTACAGTCGGTACGGTGGCAGCGAGTACTGACCGGCGGCGGCGAGGTCCTGGCGCAGCAGGTCGAGGCGCACATGCGGCGCCAGCGCCAGTTCGCGGGCGCGATGCAGCGCCGCGCGCACTCGTCTCGAGCCGCACAGCCGCGCCGCTGCTTCGCCCGCCGCCGACAAAGCCGCGTCGGCGTCTCGCGACCGCTCCTATTACATATTGGGTATAAATGTGACTGACTCTACTAATTAATTACCACCGAACCCCTCGAAAGAACATACTTGAAATTCGATAAACCGTAGCCACAGAGTTTCGTCCGTGGGGTTTTCAGCGAGCATGTCGCGGAAAGCGCGCGTACGCTGCGACAGCTCGGCGTCGGCGAACGCGTCAGGCGCGGGCGCGGGCGCGGCGTAGTAGCGGGGTGCGCGCGGACGCGCCCCGACTCCGCGCGCCGCCGCGCCCATCGCCGTGCGCGGCGCCACGGAGTTGTACCTTAGCATTACATTCACACCTTACTATAGGCACTTGTAATTATACACATGTATACACCTCACTAATATTGTATTTGGATATCCGTAATGGCCGGCACAGACAAGGCGGCACCCAAAAAAACACTTCGATTAGAAAGTAAAGAGTTCGATTGCAAGACGGGAACCAGATAACCTTGAAAAGTTGATGGTGATAAGCAAGGTATTTTTCAATCTACCTCAGACCAAGTAACCACCCTCACTTGACTCTCTATTATGAATGCTCTGAGAGAAGACGAGAACCGAATGAAATGGAAAAACCTATTACGAAAATCCATTAAGTCCTTCCAGGGACACCACCTTCAGTAATGAAGTACGTATGGAAAGATTTTTAGAGTTGCTTGACACAAACTTAAAAAAACATAAGTAACAGCTTTTAAAAACATAACCCGTCTTATTACAAACAACTAAATAAATCTTGCTTTAAACGTGTCCTATCAAGTCCAGGCGTATCTGCAGAACCATGGTCTAAATTTGTCCGTATTACAAAACTCGCCCCCTATTACATGGGACTTAAACATAACTGGCGAAATGTGGGTGTGCCTGCTACAGGGACACCTCTGCCCAACCTTTCGGGGAAACAAGGCGTGATGTTATGTTTATGTTATGTTACAAAACTTTAAAAAACCGTGGTTTTCTTAGTACAGTCATTTGAACCGTTGTCTTTATATCAACCACAGATTAATACAAATATTATTCGTTCACCATGACATCATTCAATTGCAACGTTTCGTATGCTCAGAAAAGAAAACTTTTTGTTAATATGCTAATGATTATTATGAAGTTTAGGAGTGTTAAAAATATTGAGAGTTTGTTATTTTGCATGGAACATTAGTTCTTTCGTCAATTGCAGTTTTATTTAGGTGCACATTACTTAATGTCGTATTAATTGCTAATAATACATCTTAGTACGTGTAAAGGTGGCTTCCCACGGTGCGCGATATTGCGCACGCACGCGCACCGGCCCACACGGCGCACGACCACGCACCGCGCACCGCGGGTCTTCCCACGGTGCGCAATATTGCGCACGGACGCGCACCAGCCCACACGGCCGACGACCTACTCATCAAACACCTAGCTTTTTCCCACGCTGCGTGTCGGTCTGTGTGAGCCTTGAGATTCGAAGCCACTTTTAGCATTGTTCTGTTAGCTTTGGTAAATGCTGACTATAACTTCACATTTGTGGATTGCGGATGTCAAGGTAGAATAAAGATGGCGGTGTTTATAGAAATACAGAGATGTGTAAAAAAAAAAAAACAGAAATGAACTGGATTTTCCAGCATCAACTAATTTGCCCTTCAAGGAGGAACCACTTCCCTACGTGTTTGTGGCAGATAGTGCATTTGCTCTCACTGAAAATACGTTGAAGCCGTCTCTACGCCACGGGAACAAAAGAAAGAATTTTTAAGTATCGTTCTTCTCGTGCTCTGAGAACAGTTGAGAACGTTTTCGGCATTATGTCGGATATTTTTCGGGTACCATTTTTATAAACAATTTTTATTAGAACCAAAGAAGGTATCCAATATTGTTATGAAGTGTTGTTTATTGCACAACTTTTTAAGGCGATCTAAAAATTCACCACGAATATATACACCCCCTGCTACTTTTGATACTGAAAATAAAGGTGGAGTGCATCCAGGTTCATGGCCAAATGATCCTGAAGTAAATACTTCCTTGATATCTATGAGGAATGTACCATGAAGAACAACTGTTTTAAATACATTATTTTTTAAATTTTAATATTGTTTTCTGAAATTGATATTGTTTTAATAATTTTATTAGTTTTAATAAGGGCATGCAATTATCCGCCACATTTGACTACCTGAATATTTCGGATACTTCTAGACAACTATCCGAATATATCCGGATAGTATGGATATTTTGAACACCACTGTAAAAAGATAAATCAAACTTATTTAAGTTTCCAATCGACATTTTCATTACAAAAACTCTCCAAAAATCATGTAACAAAGTACTTCATTCAGTTCGCAGTAGAAGCAAACCACTAAAAAAATGGCCCCAAACCCTTACTGAAAATGATGTTCCAAAGTTTTAAGATTCTGTGTGTGCAATATTGCAAATAAATTCCAATATCCATTTTCATCAAAAAAGATTATAATAGTGAAAGCTTCATTGAGTTTAAATTAAAAGTGAAGAAAGGGAAAGTACAATTATAATACCTAAATCTATTTATAGTGGCCGATTACCTATTCCGAAGGTGAAAAAGACAGATCTACTAAAATTATGTAACGATGTCCTAATACCAAGGAGCTATCACCAGTATTTCGAGAACCTGCCAGTGTCATGAGAAAGAAGGAATACGTACCCAGTGCACAACACGACAACTTTTAACTACACAGGGTTCATAAATCACCGAATCACAGTCAGCGCATTTATAATTAACAATGAAATGAAAACAATATAGCATTGGATAAATAAATTTCGGTGTTTTCATAGTCTAAAAAATAACGTCCATTCTAAAAAAAAAACTATAATGACATGAGTCGTAAGAAAGAAAAATTAACGTCAACCGAACAATTCAAAACTCCAAAAGATTCGAATAAAATTGATTGCCGGTAATTAAATAGGGCTGTAAACAATGAAATGGTTAAAACGAAATAGGAAAATTATTTTAAAAATATGCAGGCGTGAAAAACTGCAATTCGTAAAATCTGTAATTCGCACATTTACTACTATGATATCTTGTAAACTATTACAGACATGATTGAAACTTTGCCACGGTATGTATTACCACATTGGGAGCGGGTTGTGACAAAAAACAGTTTTATGCGAAAATGACACATTCGCAACTTTATCGTGGATGTAACGATTTTCTTGCTTACTTTCTAATCTTTCTGCTAAGACCATAAGAGATAAATTTGCAGAATATTTTTTAACCGATGGCGCTGTAGTATGGCAAAATAATTTCGCTTAGTGAGTAGGATGAAAAATACGGCCATTTATGCGATTTTGATACTCGCAAATAAATCAAAACCTATAGGATACTTCCCGTTGACCTAGAATAATGAAATTTGGCAAAAAGCAAGGTGTAGCACAAGTAAAGGAAAATGTCCGAAAATTGGTAATTTATAATTTTAAAAAATTCCGATTACAAACTTATGTACATTTGCAGTTTGAAAAATGACCGTGGCGTATATCGATGTATGGGAGAACATGTTTTTCAACTATAAGTTTCTTTTTGGGATAAATTCATTCCTTCTATGGAACCTTTCATAGTGCGTGGTTCGACACGCATTTGGCCGGTTTTGTTTTAAGTTTATTCAATTTTTATTATTTGCTGTTATAGCGGGAATACAAATACACAACCTGTGAGAATTTCATCTGTCTACCTATTACGGTTCATGAGATACAGCCCGCGGAGGCTTAGTAATAGGGTTCCGTTTGGTAACCTTCGGGTAATGAAACCCTAATAATCACGTGACGAGAGAGCTGTAAAAAGCATCTGGTGAACTGACTAACCAAAATACCTGTCACTTCAGTTGTCATGCTACGTCACAGTCATACTTTTCAATTTAGCAACGTTATAATTCGTTGAAGTTTAATAAAGAACCAGTATTTTGGGCTCTTTTACAATAGACATATAAACAAATATTATTATTATAAACGTAACAAA
Organism: Omphaloscelis lunosa; assembly: GCA_916610215.1. NCBI lineage: Eukaryota > Metazoa > Arthropoda > Insecta > Lepidoptera > Noctuidae > Omphaloscelis > Omphaloscelis lunosa. The sequence goes on from OU744255.1 coordinate 21,969,828, forward strand.
AAAAATGCACAAGCAGTCACTTCTACGATGAGTAGTTTATGAATGAATGATAAAGTTTAACATACATTAATAAAAGAGGAAACTATAGTAAAAAACTATTTTACAAAAAAAAAAAACAACCAACGCGAAAAACACTACAAAATGAAAAATAACTTTAATTTCGGAAGTTGGTGTCTTTGGATCAGTATTTTAGTTTTTACCACCGTCTTCCGAAATTTAAAGTTATTTATTCACTTTGTAGTTTGGAAGTCGTTTTTTTTTTTTGTAAAAATGTTTTTATTTCTCGCTTTTTAGTGAGCTAGCAATTACCTACTTAATATCGAGAAGTTCCGTTGGCCATCTGTGTCCTCCACCATCAGTTCCACTTTACTAAATGCTTTCAGAGAGCAAATCCACGAGTTACTTACTATTAAAATATCCATATCGCTATAGGTGTGCCTATAGTATTTGAAGAGTTCCTCCGAATTCTCCAAGATCCCATCATCAGATTGTGGCCAAATGACAACGGGACCAACTAGAGAGCATAACTTTAAAAAATTAAAAAAAAAAATCAAATTCGACGAAAAATTCAAGTATGCCAAAATTGATACATCACCACTTGTTTGTATTTTTACCAATAATGAAGCAAACGGTTACTCCCCTATGCTCGTCCTGCTATGCTCGACTCGTAAAATACCTACTAAAAAGTTTCGCTATGCACGAAATAATATTCGTAGGCCGTGATTAAGAAAACCTAGTACGTAAATATATTATGTTTTCTTATTCTTAATCATCATTAATTATATTCGTGAGAAAACCGGCATACCTGAGATATATTTCTCGACGGCATGTGAAGCCAAGTCAGAGGCCCTTGGGCGGCTTTAAAACTCTGACACGAGCAGGGCTAACATGACAAGCGCGAAAACGCTCTTTTTCTCGTTTTATCGTAATTTGTCTACGATTCTGACGTCATTCTAATGCCTAACATGACCGTAAACGACGAGTAAACTCGGTAAAGGCACTTTGAAACTTCTTTATCGCGCGACAAGAGACCGATGTTGCAAATTATTTAAACAAATTATTTTTATGATATTAACATCGGCGTAAAGTTCCGTTTCATTCATTCATTCCATTTTATGCATGGATTAATACGTACTTTATTGAATAAACGTCTCTCTCTTTCTTAATTATTCTCTCTTTTAATTATTTATGTTTAGTTTTTTGTGTAACCAACTTTTTGATTAAAATTAAATGATTTCTTTGGCATGCTGAAATAAAATTACAAAATGGCGGAAATTAAAATTAGGGGCACTTATACTCATTAGATAATCACCACAAATGACAAATAGGCCGACAATCATAATTTGTCAAATCGAAGTTTATTATTGTAATAATCACCATTAAGTCATTGCAAATTTTGTTAATCACCACATTTACCAAAAGGACTGACGTTCAGATAAATTGGTAGCTGGAGTTGATTCCGCTATTATAACCATAAAAATTATTAATCACCACCCTTAGGAAATAAACTGGTGATTTTAGTAATTATGTTGGGAAGGTTTGATATTGCCATGCAGCCATCATCCCTAGATTTAGTTAATCACCATTATTGGTTAAGTGACTGGTTATTACTGAAAGTAATACTCATTTACGTAATAGTGCTCCTCTCCACCATAGTTTCTCTCGCGGCCGCCGAAAGGAACTTACACTGGTGTACACCCATATTTCATCAGTTTACGAGGGTAAAAAAAAAAATGCCTACAATAAGTACGACTATGAATCTACCATCTTATTTTCGAGGTTTTTATGTATCATAATTTTGTCTTTTTATCTATCGTCGTCAAAATCGAGGACGACTAAATACGACAAAATGATAGAAAAAAAGCTGATTATCTCGGGTTGAATTGTCAAAAATCGAGATAACTAACGTGTCATGTTAGGGTTTGACGACAAAACATCAAATTTGACAGAACGAGTCGAGTATTTTTTATGACGTAGCTGTCAGAAAACGATAAAACTACTGAAATAGACCAAAAATTGTCACGCGAGAGTGGATCATTGTCGCGTGGGTCATGTTAGGCCTGCTGGTTAGTCACTGACCACACGTTAAAAAGAAAATTTATTATAATAAAACGGGTCAAGCTTTGCGCTTGATGAGATGCATGTGTCGAACTGGTTTTTTCAGGGTGACTATAACAATGAGCCCTTCCGCGAATCATTACCAGTACCCTAATTATGTAATACACGATCAATTACAATCTGTTTCGATTTGAAACAGATTGCTTCATAAGTTGGAAAAAAATCTGCTCAACAACGTAAATAATGCCATGAATGTTGTTGAACTGTCAAAATGAAACAAATTAGTCATAATTGATTAAGAAAATAATTTACGTAATTAGGGTTCTCTTTGATAAAGCAAAGAATAATGAGACCAAAACCTAATTATCGAGAAATAAATGTTAATTTTAAATTAGTACTAATAATTTGATTCGTATTAAAGTCTGTGATTTAAATAGTAGTAGTCATATCTCACTCTGTGATTTAAATACTAATACTTACATCTCATTATTATCTATTTGTTTTTTTTTTTTTAATTAATTGTTTATTTGTATTTTATTTGTGTTATTCATAAGAAATATTATGAATACAGGTGATTTGACTTTGAGAACGGACTTTTTATTTACGCTCTTTTATATTTTTTTAGTTTTCTGTCTACAGACTTCGTTAAATCTTGTGGATCCAGTATTAAGTACAGCTCTAATCATAAACATTTCTTAACTTAGAATTGCTCTGAAATCGTTAGTCTTTGTCTGTCACTTTGACTTTTTGACTGTCAGAACGAGACAAAATAAATTTTAACTTACACAAACGCTTACGCTTTTACGAATATCGCTATAATTTTTTTTACTTGAATTCTAACACTTTTCTTTCCAACTATACCTTCCATTGTTTACGTAGAATCGAAGAATTGCGTGCATAGCGATACTTTTTAGTAGGTATTTCTTAAGTCGAGCATAGAGGGACTAGGGCATAGGGGACTAACCGGAAGCAAAGACCTCATAGCTTTACATCTACTATGCAAACTATGGAACTAGCTATCAAAGGTAAAATTAGTAGACATGCGTCAAATATATCTAAACTAAACATATTTAAAATCCCATTTCAGTCAAAAATTGTATCGTATCGATAATCCGAACTAGAAAAACCGATTTCACAAAACCACGGCAAGAGTAGATTGCGTAAGCAAGTATATGTTTATGTTTAGATAGTTTTGATCGATGAACTTACAACCGAATTATAATATTACTAGAGACGATCGAAACTGCGAGCCAGAGGCGCCAGAGCCGCTCCAGAAATTGATTTCTAATAACGATTTTTGAAAACGATTTCATAATCTGATATCAAATATTTAACCGTTTGCGTAAAAATCCAAAAACGGCCATGTCTAAAAATTTGCTTACGAATTTACATACATATTTATATGCCAAGTGGGGCAATAAAAACGTTACCATTGGTAAGCAAAACGATTCATTTTAGTATATAGGAACCGGGCATACGCGCGCACCTTTGAAGTTTACCGACTCGCCGCGGATCGGGTGCACCGCCGCGCACGCGTCTGCGCTACCACGCACGGTACCCTTCCCATGGTGCGTGTCCATGCGGGCTGATCCGCGGCGAGTCGGTAACTTCAAAGGGAATGTATCCAAACTCGGACGCACCGCGACGCACCGCCACGCACGCGTCTTCGCTACCACGCACGTAACCCTTCCCACGGTGCGTCGTGCGGGCCGGTGCGCGTGCGTGCGCGATATTGCGCACGCGTCGGAAGCCACCTTAACGAAACGTAACATTCTCGCGCGATATATGAAACCATAACTTTAAACAAAATCGTCGTAAGTTGAACAAAGTTTATTTAGCTTTGGATTTTTTAAGTTATCGAAGTCTCTTTAAATAGAACAATTGCCTCTTTGTTAATAGTATTACCTTCTTTAAAAATTTTAATAATTTTATTCTTTAGTAATTTTAATATTATATTGTGATATACCAACAAAAAATAAAACGATCTGAGAATTGGAGTACCGAGGAAAAAGTAAGTACCTAATCATAAATTAGGTACTTCGATGAACTTAAATCTATACTTTTGTCTGAAATCTTCATCGGATAATTCCATGAAGGAATTGATGCGAACACGATTTATGTTGTGTCGGCGTGGCGTCCCCAACAACTCAGCGGCTTCAGTATCCTCAATATCAATTAAATCGACCATGTTAATATCCATTAAAAATAACATATCCGGTAAAAACAACAACACAGTGAAAAATATGCTTTAACCTAAAAGAGAAACTTTGACAGATACGATTTAGACCACCGTTTGATCGTTTAAACTAGGGGCCGTCGAGGTTTAGGGTTAGACCATGAAATGGTCTATAGTTTTTCGAAAAGCCACGATTTGTAATATCATTTATGTTTAAACCGTAATTTAAAGAGGTTTAAACCTGGGTTTTTAGTTAAACCGCTTTTTATAATAAGACCGAACATGTTTTAAAAACAATACTTTTGGAAAACCGATACCCATGTACATAATTATCTGAATATTTGCTAATTTCATGGACTTTTACCAGCGGGGTGAGCACAGAGGTACCCAAGACGTTTGTGACAAGACATGATAAATTATATCATGTCTTACAAAATTGTCTTAATGCGAACAAAACTAAATGTTTTAGGTTTTCATTACCAAATGTACCTCAAGTAGGTCTAAATTTAAAACTTGTAGGCAAAAAACTAGATGCAATAACGGAAACTATATTCTTAGGCATTACTTTAGATTCAAAATTGCAATGGGGCGCCCACATTAGAAAGAAAAAAAGAAGAAAGAAAAAACGTTTATTTGCGGTAAACATGACGCAAAAAAAAAAAATTAAATACATAAATAAGAAAAAGTTGGGGAAGCATGCGTCACATCCACGCAAATCGGCTATCGCTCAGCATTATGCTACGACCCTATGCAAGACAGAGCCCCAGCGCTGGTTTTCAGCGACAGCCGGCGCCGACGTAATGACGTCGACCGGTGCAGCAAACAAATATTTAGAGGGTGTACCAGTACAGCGTACTTAAAGAAAAATAATTTATTTAAATTAAAATATGATTCAATATATTAAAAAGATGTAAAAAACAAAAAGAAATAGACATACTTTATTTTAAGTTACGAGAATATCATCCTCAAAAAAGTTTTACGTTTCATATATATTGGCAACATTTCGTCGCGTCTTATTTGGCGTGCACCCAACATGTACTAAATTGTGATGTAAGAAATTACAAAATGGCCAATGATGTAATATGTTGTGTTATTATTATACGCGTCACGAATAGAAATACAAGATAGAACAACACAGAGTATGTAAATAATATGATTATTGGAAATTAATTTGAAATTAAATTGTAAATTGATGATTTTAAAAATAAATAATAAGCAATAACATGGACAAGTAATAAGATCAAAATATAATTCAATAAATAGGTGGTCAACATAGGATGAGAGTGGACAGGGGAAACGCTACCAGCAGACCCAACAAACAGGGGACCGAAAGCCATGCTGCAGCGATCCAAAACCAAATACTGCAGGCCATGACCCTTGAGGTAAGCAACGAAAGAAAAAAAATAAAACTATGTTAAAAAATTATTGTTCAGAGAGTTGTACGTACATGCAACAATAACTTCTTAAGTTGAAATTTTAAGGCTGTACATTTTTAGGCCTCGCATTGGCGGTGGAAGATCGTTCCAGCAGCGCGTGGCTGCAAACCTGAAGCTACCTCTGAATGCTGCAGTTTTATGTCGCTGCATGTTTAGTGGGCCAACCACCGAACGAAGACCATATTTGTAACGAGCTTGTCGCCAAGTGAGTTTTTCAAATAAATAGTGCGGCATATGGGTTGTTACAATGCCAAACATTAAACTCGCTAAATGAAGCTTTCGCCTGGCAGCCATTTTTAGTGTCTTGAGTTGGTTTATGTATGGCGTCACATGATGCCTGCGAGGGACATGAATGCAGAAACGAACACAGGCATTCTGAATTCGCTGAATTAACCTATCTGTCCTAGCAAGCAGACAGGGCCCATAGACAGTGTCACAGTAATTCAGCTTAGATAGGATCAGACTGTCAATCAGTTGTTTTCTGAGTGGTATGCTAAGAAAATTTCGTATACTATATAATACCTTAAGCCTATAAAAGCAGTTTCTGAGTACGTTTTTTAAATGAGCCTCAAAGCGCAGCTCTGGATCTAGGATTAGACCCAGGCTACATGCCTGTTGTACTCGCTCAATTCTCTCCCCTTTAATTAGAATCTCTGGTTTGGCAGACAGTATTGCAGTAACTTGTTTTCTTGTACCCAGCACCATGAACTTGGACTTCAGTGGGTTCAGGACCAAAGAGTTTTCCTCAGACCAGGTCACCACCCTATACAGGCACATTCACCTTTTGCACTGCCAACGCTGTATCATCACATTTGAAAGAAATGTACAACTGGATGTCATCAACATACATGTGATACTTGCAGTTTTGAAAAGATCCAGCAATATCAGCACTGTAGAGGATGTACAGCAAAGGGCCTAGAATCGATCCCTGCGGGACTCCCCTAGACACCTGGAGTGGAGGGGAAGACACAGTCGATCCGTCTTCCTTGTGGATCTGCACATACTGTGACCTACCAGTTAGATAGCTATTAAACCAATCCACAACGTCACAATCAAAGCCATAATATGTTAGCTTGGACAGCAGTAGATTGGTATTAATAGCGTCGAAAGCCCGGGAGAAATCCAGCAGGACCAGGATCGACCCCTCCCCCCCATCACGTGCCTCCAGGATATTGCCCACCACATCTATCAGAGCCGTCGCAGTGCCTTTTCCCTTACGGAAACCTGACTGAAATTCAGGGAGAATATTATTCGCCTCCAAGTATTCAATTACCTGTAGATACACTACACGCTCCAGAATCTTTGTTAGGCAGGGCAGTATACTAATTGGCCTGAGGTCTTTCAAATTGGCTGGATCACTAATTTTAGGGATAGGCCGAACGATTGCGCGACGCCATAGGCTAGGGAAAGTGCGTTTCTATTGACCTGTTGATGATATCAGTGATGACTCGCAGGGTGGTTGGCATTGTGAGTTTTAACATTTCCAAACTGATACCATCAACACCCTGAGCATTTAATCGTAGGCTCCTGACTATCTTCAGAATTGTCTCCTGGTTGGTTGTAGTGAGCGAGAACCTGGCTGGACTGTGATTGTGAGAGCAGAAGTAGAACATTTGCGACACGTTATCATCACAATTTCCTGGAACATCCAAAAAGGCCGCATTGATACTGCCTGGGTTGTCGAAATGACTTGGCAGTAGCCTTTCTTTATGGTCTGGAAGCACATCTGACTTCAAATTACGCCACAGTAGTTTGGGATCCTTACTTTGATCATTGATGTTTTTTGTGAAATATGCTGTCTTTTCCCTCACTAATGCGGCGGCGGCCTCATGCTTAAGATCCAGGCAGTACTGCTTATGATGTGGTTCTCTAGTTTTGCGACATCTGTCCCTAGCCTCATCCCGCAGCTTGAACATCAGACGAATTATGTCAGTGATCCAAGGCGTAGGCCGCTTATAGAAGGTCTTTTTCTTGATAGGAGCGTGGAGATCAAAAAACTGGAGCATGTATGAGCCAAAATTATGTACCATGGCATCGACATCACTCATATCTCCTATAGTAGACCATGGTATCACGTTCAAATCACTATGGAACTGATCCAGCATGATGTCTGAAAAGGAGCGAAACTCAACCACCCTAGGTTTAACCTTGGGCTTCTTAAAAACAGTTTCATATGTAATGAAAGAATGGTGGCCGAGCTCGCTGATAAGGCTCACCTCAACATTTCGCGTTGTAGCATCAGTGCATACGATGTCGATGAGCGAACTACTGTCACCCACAAAGTGTGTCGCTGATTGAACTAATTGAGCAACGTTCAAGTAATTAAAAAAGTCCGTAAATTGCTTTGATTTTGAGCTATTTGCATCCAACAGATTAACATTTAAGTCACCCAACAGTACAAGGTTATCATATGGAGCTAATGCACTAATACTGGCAGTTATGGCGTCAAGGAAAAGCTCCAACTCCTGCCAAGGCGGACGGTACGCAGTGCCAATAAGAATCTTTTTTTTATTTATGGTCAGGCCCAGCCAGAGCTGCTCCACATCAGGGTGTTCAGGATGAGCTCTCACACGCGCGTTAACGCCATTTATATAAAATGCAACTCCTCCGCCACGCCCACCTCGGGTGGTAACAGGTCGCGGTACGTGCCTTAATTTGTACCCAGGTACACTAGGAGCGCGGTCCTCTTCCCCTTTGCGTAACCATGTCTCATTGATAGCCATGATGCCCACAGAGTGGTTGCCCATGGCAATCAAGAACTCGTCCTGATTTGTCCCTAGAGAGCCTGCATTTAGTAGACCAAACTTAATATATTTACTGGGAGCCATCAGTGCTAACAGCTGTAGGTACTAGATATGGGAGTATGATGATATGGTACGAATGAATGTATGAAGGTGTTGTGTGGAGGTTCAGTTGGGCACTATAGTAATAATATGTAGTTATGATTAAAAATACTAAATAAATAAACTTTCTACATATAATATAAGTAAATATAGTATAAGAGTAAAATGGTATAACGTGGGTACATAAGCTCCATACAAATCCGGTCTATGGCTGAGCACATTATGAAAATGTTTGCGATGCACATTTCCCCAAGCATAAAAATAAAACTATTCACACATAAATAGACACAATAATAATTAAGCAGTGTTATTTGCAGTACCGAAGACACGGGATAAGTCCTCCTCAGTGCGGATCCTCTGCGCCTTGTCTCCTGGCATCTTCCTGGCAAGGATGCGACCCTGCTTGGTCCACACAAACTTCCAGTCAAGGAGACTGGCTGCATCCCGCGCCCTACGAAACAACAGACGGTTGGCTTTCGTCAGCCGCTCGTTGAGGAAGAACCGCTGCGCTGGAACGGGGATGTTGAGGTCGGCAGTGGTCGCTCCACGTCGCACTCGCGCGCTGGCCAGAAGCTGGTCTCGCAGGTCCCGACGGGCAAGGCGCACGACGATCGGCCGTGGACGAAATTCAGTAGGTCCTGCCGAGCTTGTCGCGTTGAGCTGCCTTCCACCAACACGTTCTGCACTAACGATGTCGCGATCGTCAAGGTTGAGCCCCAGCTTGTGGCCAATGACCTTAATTATTTGAGCTGGGTTTTCCGCCTTTACCTCCGGCAAATTAGACACCTCTATGCCGTTAGCTAGAAGATCCTGGTCCCGGTCATGAGCTCTCGCCTCAGTTCCTCAACAATCTCGTCCACGTTGGCTGAGTTCGAGGAGCCTGAAGTAGCTCGTTGCTCCAACGCATCCACCCTGGCCTCCAGACTGTCAATGCGTGTATTGCAGGTACTGAGGGTGGTTTTGAGCTCTGCCATTTCAACCCCCATCTCCTTCCTAAACACCTGGATCTCTGCAGGCACCATCCTCAGCTCTTCAATGATCACCCGCAGGTCGGTTTCAGCTACAGGCAATCATTCCCGAGTGGTGACGTCGGCAATTGAAATTTCAGGCGGCGGGGGAGTCGAGGCTGCATTAACAGGGCTGATAGTCTACGTGAGTTTATATCTAGAACTTGCCTCAGGACTTTTAGGCGTACTTATTTCTGTTATCTCTGTGTTATTAGCAGGGGGGCTTTGTGTGGGTCCTCTGACAGGAGTTTCGTCCCTATTATCCCGAGCAATATTCTTTTTGCAGTCTGGACAACGCCAGTTAGCTGCTATGCTGGCCTTTGTAGGGACACCGACGCACACTCTGTGATATAGCACCTGGCACTTGCCACACCTAGCGCCCTCTAACGTAGATATAAAGCGACCGCAACCTCCACATTTGATGCCCGGCATGGTTATGAAGTTTTGTAGAATAGCTTGGCAGGTGGTATAGAGGATGTTCGCTAGATGGCGGCAGTAACAATTCCCGTCACGGGTCGATAGGTCGTTTGCTGCTAACAGGACAGATGGCTCTGATAACAAAGCGTCAATTTTTGATAAATATTGTTATGATTATACGACCCTTAAACGCACTATTTATTACTCACTACAATGTATGTTATGCTGATTGCCACTATGATCACTAATAAACGGATTCCAATGCGCTTTGACTTTGATTTCTATTTTTATTTTAAAATATTTGGACAGCGAGCTACACGGATAGAGACGTCAAACGTCATTAGAACTATTTCAGGTAGATTAAGCTCAGCTGCATATGCAGTTAGAAAAATAAGGCAGTTGACTGATATAGTCACAGCTAGGTTAGTATACTTTGCTTATTTCCACAGTATTATGTCTTATGGCGTTCTGCTGTGGGGATCGGCAGCTGACGTAGATTCAATTTTCATTCTACAAAAGAGGGCAATCCGCGCGATCTATAAAATGGGTCCTCGCAAGTCCCTTAGAGACAAAAAAGAAATTGATATACTGACTGCCTTTTCTTTATATCTTAGAAAGTATTTTGTATGTTCGCAAAAACTTAGGACTTTTCAAAATAAGAAGCGTTTTCCATAATATAAATACACGCAGTAGACATGAAATTGTGATACCCAAACAAGCAAGTCATTTCTTATACACAGTATCCGCTTTTATAACAAGTTGCCACAGTCTGTTACAGAACTTAGCGATGGGAAGTTCAAAACCTACATCAAACGTGTTCTTATCAAGAAAGCATATTACAAAATTAAAGACTATGTTGAAGACAAGGAAGTTTGGCAATAATTCCTTCTGCACATGTGGCTTCCCTGATATCTCATTAACGGCATAATTATGTAAGAGTCTATTATCTGCTCCCAAATTACCATATTTATTTTCATCTTATTTTTTTTTTTTACATTCGTCCTTGACATATTCATCCTATTATTTGACATTATAACCACTACTTTTTAATTAGTGCAAAAAAATGGGGCTCTATCCGTACCCATTACTGATCATATTTGTATAGACAAAAGTAAAAAAAACGGAATCCCAAAATTGTCCACGAAAACTTGTCATAATTGGTAAATTCATAAAAGAATCAATCATTCATAACAACTACTACTAGAAAATACTACGCGCAATGCTTCTCCATTTCGGTTGCTATTCATAAGTACCGGCAAACTAGCGAGGAAGCTCAAGCCACGCCCCTTACTGCGCCAACGTCGCGCATGGCCAGCGATCCTTTATCGAGCGAGAAACAAACAGGACTGAACAGGACAGTGCCAATTTGTTAGAGGAAGTGTGCGCGCGCGTGCTTCTTTTACGTAAATTATTGTTTGTTTACGTTTTTACATACTGTCGCGATGGCTTACCAGTTCTCATCTCGGGAGTACACGGCTATGATACGTGCGTACTTTTTGTCTGGTGAGAACGCGAGTGCGGCGGTACGTATGTACAGAGAAGAGTACCCAAATGCTCGCCAGCCGAACGTTCGGACTGTGGTAAATGTTTACCAGCGTTTACTCGACCATGGCTCATTCCACGCACCGGCCCATAGCCAAGGACGTGGAAGACCGGCGTATTCGCAAAACATGTACGACGATGTAGTGGACTACTTTGAAGAAGATCCTCGGCGAAGTACGAATGATGCAGCTCGTCGTTTTAATATCAGCCAGTACTGTGCATGGTTGATCATTAGTTCGTCTGGATTTCACCCATACCACTACAGAAAGGGTCAAGAATTGACCACTGTGGACAATGAACCATGGATGACGTTCTGCAGGTGGATACTCAACAACACTGAAGCAAATGTGCTATACTCAGATGTAGTGCCGTAACTAGGGCGGTGCCAGCGGTGCCCAGGCACAGGGCGCAGATCCTGGAGGGGAGCAGAAATGACCAGACCAGGGCCACTAACAATACCTATTATTTATTTATTTATACGGGTGGAGTCGCATCTTCCGCGTATATTCTTCTTACAAATAAATAATATTATCAATATTAAAAAGACGATGAGATCGTAAAAGTAATCGTAAATGTTGATGTTACGAGTTACGAACGGCCGGCCGGACCGCGGAAAGCATTCGGTTCGGGTGGTTGTGACGGGGCACCGCTACTACGGGATGTGCGGTGCGAGACGCGCCGGAGTCTCGCAACTGCAACGCAAGACGCAACGCACTGTGGCTCTCATTGTCAATTGTGTATGTTTTGTTATCGATTGCGCATCACGAATATTTGTTTTCAAATTCAATTACAATTAAAATTATGTGTGACAGTGAATAATTTTTGTTTCTGATTTATTGTTTATTGACGAACTCGCTTGGTAAAGTTGGAATTTGTATTTTTTTCTATAATATGGTTTTGGTCACAGGCACTGTCTGACACTGACTGACCTGAACAAACGTATGCTTAATAGGTAGGTACGTATGATTTAATGAGCGGCATTTCATTAAAGAATCGTAGGTAGGTATGTAAATAAAATAGTTGCGACAGAGAAATTAGACCATCATTGTGTGTTATCCTGTCCTTCCTTAGATTCACTAGTGCTCTTGATGGAGTAATACTTATATTTATTTGCAGTTATTAAAAGTCTCACTGAGTCCTCCTCGAGTACTCGATGTGTGGGGAGTGATCGTTCTGTACGTAGTATTATTGATAAAGTAACGATCACCTTTCCTTTCTTCTTTCAGAAATATTATCTGCTGTCTACCGTTCGCTAAGTACGCACGCCATAACAAATTTTATGAACGAAAATTTCATGAGCATTGGTTTACAAAAAAGATGACCAATGGCGAAATGATGCCCAGGCTATGATTAATATACAGTAAAAAGAGAGATGCAATATTTTGTTTCCCATGTATTCTATTTGGTTCTTCCTTGACTAGACAGATAAAGCCAGCGCTTGCTGATGCACAAAAAGTTTTCAATGACTAGCGCCATTTACGTCCACGTATCCCTGAGCACGAAAGCTCTACATTTCATAAAGAAAATTTTATCAAGTGGAAAATGCTCGAACAGCATATTAAAAGTAAGACCACAATAGATGCATCTTTACAAAAGGCTATTGATCAAGAAATAAAAAAGTAGAGACATATTTTAAAAGTGTGTACTAGCATAATTTTATTTTGCGCGGAAAATAATTTACCTCTCAGAGGCTCTCATGAGCATATTGGAGAATCAGGATGTGGAGTTTTCTTAAGTGCCGTGGATATGATTTCAAAATTCGATCCTGAACTTAGAGCGCACATCGAATCGCTTAGTAAAGGAAACATTTCGTATCTTACGCCATATATTCAAAACGAGTTAGTTGATATCCTTGCGCTTGAGGTCAAAAAACAAATTTTAGAAGACATTCGTGCCGTAAAATACTTTTCTATAATTTTTGATTGTACGCCGGACGTATCGCATCAAGAACTGATGTCACAAATATTGAAATTCGTAAAAATGTTTGAACAGAAAGTTACCATCGAAGAACGTTTCATAGATTTCATTCGAACTCATGAAAAAACGGGCGAAGGATTGTCAAAAAAAAAAATTCACAAAATTAGAAAATGACGGATTGAAAATTGAAGATGTTCGTGGCCAAGGGTACGACAATGGCAGTAACATGGCCGGTAAATATCGTGGAGTTCAAGCCAAAATAAAACAAATTAATGTCAATGCTGATTTCTTACCGTGTGCAGCGCATTCTTTGAATTTGTCTGGCATGCTGCTAGTGTGACACCCGAAATGATCACATTTTTTGGAATAATCCAGAAAATATTCGTGTTTTTTTTCGAGTTCTACGGTCAGATGAGAAACTTTAATGAAACACTTAAACATTTCTTTAAAGAAACACGCCGACACTAGATGGGCATCTAAAACTAGAGCCGTCAAAGCTTTAAATATGCAAATACCCCAAATCTGGCGCGTAACTACCAACGAATACAATGCCGAAACAATAACTACAGCTAAAACGATTATGGAACTGATAAACTATAAATTTATATGTACTCTGCAAATTTGGGATCAAGTTTTAGGGTCTGTCGATAGGCTGAATGTAGCTTTACAGTTGAAAACTATTTCTATCGACAGAGCCTCTGAATTAATCAAAGGACTAACAAAGCAGATTCAGAATATTCGCGAGACTGTGGATAATGTATTCGAAAAGGCAAAAAAAGTTTGTGAAGGATGTGGTATCGAAGACGATTTTCCTGAAAAGCGTAAAAAGCGAGTAAAGAGACACGACTTGAGAGAAAGTTCAGATGCCGGCTACGATCTTACCCCACAACAAAACTTTAAAATTAATATAAATGAAGCAATTGATAAAATAATTTCTGAATTCACGAGGCGATTCGAAAAATTACACAACATTCAACAGTTCTTTAACTTTTTGACAGTAGAACACATTACTAAGTATCCAGTTGAAGAACTAAAAAAACATGCTGCTGATTTGAGTATCAAATATTCTGCAGATATGAATGCTACTGAATTTTGGGCCGAATTAGAAACTTTGAAGAGTCAAGTTGAAGCAACTACATTATTTGATAAATGTGAACGTCAGTCAAGTCTAGGTCTTCTTAAAGCTATAGTAGAATTAGGTTTAAAGGAAATTTTTCCCAATGTGGTAGTCGCTATAAGATTTTTTTAACAATGCCAGTGACTGTTGCTTCCTGCGAAAGATCGTTCAGTAAGCTCAAATTGATAAAGACGTACCTACGCTCAACGATGGGCCAAGAAAGTTTTTTTTTTTTTTTCTGTTGGGCATCTCGTAGCTGACCTCTGAGGTCATGACTACTTAACCGGTCAATCCTGTGGTTGCCTTAAGCTGCTACACTCGAAGCCTCCAGCCAGGGGCATACAAAACTAAGCTAAAAAGCTAGGTGAACGCTCGCTAAGGGCACCCCCTGTGGGGTACGAGCCTCGGCTTAGGGCGTCACCGGAGGGAGGACATCAAAGATGGGACGGGCTGGATCAAGGTTTTGATCATTATTATTAATCGGGGAATTTAAAGCTACGTGCACAGCCGAAACCACTGCTGGCACCTCGTTATCGAGCAAGGGTCGGGGAGGAGTATCATTTACTCGGGGGCGCGGACGCGATCGCAAAGGACCTCGACGGCGAGGTCGGAATGACGGGAGGCGTCTGTGTTTGTGTAGAGTACTAGTGGCCCTATTGCTCTCCTGGAGGAGGGTTATGGGGTCATCTGGGTCGGTGAGAATGTGCCTAGGACGGCGGGTACGGCTAATCCTACTTGGGACATAACTGACGGCCTCGACAACCAGAGGGTTGCGATGTTTGACCGCAGAATCGAAGTAACGCTTTGCAAGGCGATTTAGAAATTGGTGGATCGTGGGAATTCTAAGGTCGAGATGGAGACTCTCGTTCCTAACATACCAGGGAGAGCCTGTGGCCCTACGGAGGAATCGGTTTTGGAGCGTTTGCAACCTATGAATATGGTGGGGTTTTGCATGAGCAAAGACGGCACCCGCATAAGTCATGATGGGACGAATACACGCTCGCAATTTGCACTTAAGTGACATCTTGCTGCGTGCGTTTAGGACGGAATGGAGGCTACCGAGAGCCCAAGAAAGATTATCAGGCCTAGCGATTTTATCGATTGAACGCGACGTAGCACGACTCCTGTCGTATGACAATGTAATCAAGGACTTTGCAATGAAGAAAGCGCGTAAAGTAAATCTTTAAGTAAGGTTTACGGTTTGCCTTGAATCTTTACTATCTGAGGAAACTCACACTAAGCGCGTGCGCCGAATGCGTTCGATGCGTAAAGTCGAGATGGTTAAAAGAAACTCACTCTAGGCCCTCTGTACTGATCAGTATTTGGTGTCATTTGTGTATTGTCTATTGTGATTTTTGACAAATATTTTCGAATAAACATTTTTTCACCTAATTTATAAACGCAATTTATTTAAACTTCCTTATTCAGAATTTTACCAAGTACTTAAAAATTAAGTTTACAAAAACTTTGTTTTTGGATGATAGATTTATTTTTATAGACAATGCATTTTATTGTTGAAACCGGTTATTATTAGAAAATATTTCAAGGGCGCGGATATAGCAGCTCGCACCGGGCGAATAAAAGGCTTGTTACGGCACTGCTCAGATGAGTGCATGTTTACTCGTATCGGATTGTTCAATGAACGTAATGAACACTGGTGGTCAATACGAAACCCAATGTTAACAAAGGAGAACTCTTTTCAACACAGGTTTTCTGTTAATATCTGGGCAGGAATCCTATACGACAACATCGTGGGCCCTTATTTTATTGAAGGGCGTCTTACTGGAGAAAGTTATTTAACTTTGCTTCAGACTATGGTGTCTTCAATGTTAGATGACATTCCATTAGCCAACTTACGAGGGCTCTGATTTCAACAAGACGGCGTGCCTCCGCACTGCCATAGCGAAGTGCGTGAATACCTGACGGAGGAGTTTGGGAGTCAGTGGATCGGTCGAGGCGGCCCCGTGGCATGGCCTGCACGCTCACCCGATCTCACGCCATTGGATTTTTTTTGTGGAGTGAAATTAAACGATGAGTGTACATTAGTGAGCCAACAAGTGTAGAACAATTAAAACAGCGCATATTGGACGCATTTGACGCAGTGAAAAGTGAGCGAACCATACTGTTATCGCTAAAAAACAATTTAAGGGTATTACATTGCCCGATGACTTTGAAGATTTGACCTCTGTACTAGTACTTGTTAGTTTGGCGCCATCTACCGGATAAACGACCATACTACAATAAAACGAACTGAAGATTACGCAACAACACAGATGTGTCGCAGAGTTGTCAACGTTTTCGCCTATTTTATTCGCTCTCTGAGAGAACTAATACATTGTGTTCCGCTCGGAGTCTTGTACAAAGTACCTACCTACATTATAATTATTTATTTGATATAAATGATGCATTTTACCTGCTGACCTAGCTTTCAAATGTTATCTGATTGAGCACGGGTGCTACTACATGATACAATCTGAAGGTGTGATGATGACCAGGTAAATGCTTATCGGTTCTCAGTAACGGAAAGAGTTAGGATGACCTAGCTTTCAACATTTATCTAATAGAGCACGGGTGCTACTACATGATACAATCTGAAGGTCTGATGATGACCAGGAAATGCTTATCGGTTCTCAGTAACGGAAAGAGTTAGGATGACCTAGCTTTCAACATTTATCTAATTGAGCACGGATGCTACTACATGATACAATCTGAAGGTCTGATGATGACCAGGAAATGCTTATCGGTTCTCAGTAACGGAAAGAGTTAGGATGATCTACCTTCCAACATTAATCTAATTGAACACGAGTGCTCCTACATGATACAATCTGAAGGTCTGATGATGACCAGGAAATGCTTATCGGTTCTCAGTAACGGAAAGAGTTAGGATGATCTACCTTTCAACATTAATCTAATTGATTACGGGTGCTACTACGTGATACAATCTAAAGGTCTGATGATGACCAGGAAATGCTTAACGGTTCTCAGTAACGGAAAGAGTTAGGATTATCTACCTTTCAACATTTATCTAATTGAGCACGGGTGCTACTACATGATACAATCTGAAGGTCTGATGATGATCAGGAAATGCTTAACAGTTCTCAGTAACGGAAATAGTTAGGATGACTTAGCTTTCAACATTTATCTAATTGAGCACGGGTGCTACTACATGATACAATCTGAAGGTCTGATGATGACCAGGTAAATGCTTAACAGTTCTCAGTAACAGAAATAGTTAAGATGACCTAGCTTTCAATATTTATCTAATTGAGCACGGGTGCTACTACATGATACATTCTGAAGGTATGTTTTGGTACCTTTATTTTTATGTGAGCAATAAATACAGTCTAATTCATAAACAAAATATTTAAAAAAATAACAGCTGTTCCATACAAAAGTGCAATAGGTACTCGATCAAAATATATTTAAATAGCTGTTTTTTTTGTATTTCAGTTTGTCCCATCCATAGTAAAAATTGCTCTTATTCATGAATAGGTACTGTGTATTACAAAAAATTGTCCAGGTATTTTGATTACACCTTATACACAAGTTCAAATTAAATTAACTGACGAAACTTCACATACGTAATGGGTATCGCCAGCTCTTACTAGAAGGAGGGACGTACATGGTCAAATTAAATGTAATTTGACTATGTACGTCCCTCCTTCTAGTAATCAAGTTGGATGTCTGGAATAAATAAAATACAATAAATTGTTTTGGTTTATTATGTCAACAATAAATAAAATGAAAATATATTAACTTATAAATTTATATAAAGTAAACAATTATACAGGGTTATTGGTAAAACACCAACAACCTCTTAAGGGGTCATTATACTCATCATTATGAACAACTTTCACTATGGGAACAAAGCTGATATCGCAAAAAAAAAAAACTGCTGCCCATACATTTATGTTCGCATAAACTAGTAAAAATGTTGGGAACAGCTGATTTTGTTTTCGCGATTTCAGGTTTGGTCCCATAGTAAAAGTTGTTCATAATGATGAGTATAATGACCCCTTAAGAGGTTGTTGGTGTTTTACCAATAACCCTGTATAAACTTATAACCTGTTAGTAGGTAAGTTAATTCTGGAGAAAGAACATAAACATTGTCTTGAGTTAATCACAGCGACCAACTATTCTTATCATTTAAGTAGTCGTTGATAGAATAGTATGCCTTTGAACAAAGGTTGGATTTTACATTAGTTTTAAACGCATTAAAAGCCAAGTCTAGCAAAAAAGAGGGTAGCTTATTATAAAAGGTTATACCAAGCCCAGCATATGAGTTATGAACCTTATGAAGAACCGGTGAAAGAGAGCTCGAATTTTGTCCTTATTTCTAGTGTTAACATTGTGAATATCACTGTTTTTAGTATATAAGTGTATATTTTGTCTAATATATAAGATGTTGGTGAGGATGAATTATATATATTGTTTGTTTCTGCTTGTGATTGCGATTCTTCATTAATCAAATCTGGTAAATCTTCTTCATCTTGTTCAAGCTAAAACAAACATTTTAATAATATACAAGATAATTTTCAAGTGGTTCTGGAGCCTAAGTGCAATAACGTATACCAATTGAAGAAACAGTTTCTACATTGTAAGCAAACAGAACAAGTTACCGGCATAATTTGCACTGCCTCCTCATCAACTGCCATACTAGACAGATCGACGGTTTCTGTTAACGGCTAGAGTTCCTGACTTTGTAATACTGAGGAATGCTGCTTTCTTAATTGCCTGAAAAATAACATCTTAAGTGAGATAAGGTACCATTTTTGCTATTACAGTCTGGTAATAAGCCACACACCACAAAAACCTAAAAATTATTTTAACAAAGTATAGGTCTAAAAATCAAAACTGACATTAGCATAGTCACCTTAGTCTTCTTGAGCTCTTTCAAATGATTCCAAACACGACGGTGCTATGTAGTGCCGTTACTGAGATCCTATACCCACCTTCGGAGTCCACCATCAGGTAGGTGACATCATCAGTCACCAAGGCCTTCATGAGCTCTGTCAAATGAGTGCAAACACGATGGTTCTACGTAGTGCCGTCACTAAGATCCTATACCCATTTTCGGAGTCCACCATCAGGTAGGGGACGACATCGTGATTCACAATGCTCTCCTTGAGTTCTTTCAAATGAGTCCAAACACAACGGTTCTACGTAGTGCCGTTACTGAGATCCTATACCCACCTTTGGAGTCCACCATCAGGTAGGTGACGACATCATGATTCACAATGATCTCCTTGAGCTCTTTCAAATGATTCCAAACACGACGGTGCTATGTAGTGCCGTTACTGAGATCCTATACCCACCTTCGGAGTCCACCATCAGGTAGGTGACATCATCAGTCACCAAGGTCTTCATGAGCTCTGTCAAATGAGTGCAAACACGATGGTTCTACGTAGTGCCGCCACTAAGATCCTATACCCACCTTCAGAGTCCACCATCAGGTAGGGGACGACATCGTGATTCACAATGCTCTCCTTGAGTTCTTTCAAATGAGTCCAAACACGACGGTTCTACGTAGTGCCGTTACTGAGATCCTATACCCACCTTTGGAGTCCACCTTCAGGTAGATGACATCATGATTCACAATGATCTCATTGAGCTCTTTCAAATGAGTCCAAACACGATGGTTCTACGTAGTGCCGTCACTGAGCTCCTATACCCACCTTCGAAGTCCACCATCAGGTAGATGACATCATCAGTCACCAAGGTCTCCACGAGCTCTTTCAAATGAGTCCAAACACGATGGTTCTACGTAGTGCCGTCACTGAGCTCCTATACCCACCTTCGAAGTCCACCATCAGGTAGATGACATCATCAGTCACCAAGGTCTCCATGAGCTCTTTCAAATGAGTCCAAACACGATGGTTCTACCACAGATATAATACTAGTACAGATACCCAATCCCATACAAAGAAATGATACCTCCCTAAGTCTGGCTATTGAGCTGGCTATTTTTCTTCCTCCATTTTTTCAACAGATGGCAGCATCAGCGACTCATAAATTGCCAGAGACTGTAGTTTTATAACGCCATCTAGAAGTCGACTTAGATACTTATGGCATTCACACATCGCACGGTACGTTCAAGGACAAGTATAATAACAATACAACAAAAATATCTCGAGTTGGCGGAATAGTTTCATTTTTGTGAGTTAGCTAGCAATTTTTAAGCGGCAGTGAATGCCTCTTTATGTATTTTTTTTTGTACTTCAATGCTAAATCTAGATTTTCATCGCCTCGTTACCAAATCTACTATTGCTAAAACCCTAAAACTGAAATCACGCGTTCTTCGTCCGAACTCATTTTGACAGTAAGCCCACGTTCGCACTAATGTAATTAAATTGCGGCGATTATTTTTCATGCACTTGATTTTCAACGCTCTGCCGAGATATCGAGAGTTGAAAATCCAATTGTGTTTTTTCAACGCGCTGTGACGAGAGTGTGTCCCAGCGCGTTGGATTCTCAGCGCTCGGTTTAACACCGAGAGTTGAAAATCCCGATAATCCCGTGCGCGATAAAATCCCGTCGCGATTTAATTACGTCAGTGCGAACGACTGCTTAATGTTTTTAAAAATATCAAATAAAACCGGCCAAGTACGTGTTGGACCACGCATAATGAAGGGTTCCGTAGTTGGTAAGTTGGTATCCCAAGAACAAACTTAACTTTGTAGTTGAAAAACATGTTCTCCCAAACGGAATGTATGGAAGAACATGTTTTTGCAACCGCAAATTTAAGTTGGTTTATTATTACCTGTTAACTTATAGAGCCTACTTAGCTGTGATAGTTTTCCTTTTAATTTCGTTATAAATACTCCTCCTGTGATCTTTTATCACATAAACCAAAGCTGGCAGGGTGGGGGGGAGGGACACTTGACTGTAATAAAAATTAGTTTTTTAAAGCTTAATGGTGCCGATTCTCTTGTACACCGAATTAAACTAAATAAACTATTACAAAAATTCCTTGCTTTTGGCTATGAGAATCTTAAACTATTCTGCAAAAAATCTCTAAATTTAAAAATAATTTTCACACACAACCAAAATCGAATTTGACAATCGCGATTTCACGTCTAACCTAAAGGCTCTTTCAAACCGGCGCGACACGCGACGCGACACAAAGACACCGCTCGTCGCGCGACGGTGTCTTTGTGTCGCGTCGCTTGTCGCGCCTGTTTGAAAGAGCCTTAACCCGTGATTTTTTTTTAGAGCCGTATGCGCGCAGGCAGGCCAGCCTCGACGTGTTTTTTTTTTACTTTTTGTATGGAAAATGCTTTCATAAAGGGGGTCGAAATTTTCATTATTTTTTCGATAGGACACACGATTTTCGAGATATTAGCAAACAACAGAAAAAAAAAAATTTGCACCTGAAGAATTCACACTAACATCACCAATGTTAGTGTGAATATGCATCTATAATGTTCATGACAACTAATTTTATTCTACACCTTTTTAATCGCGATTAAAAATAGTCAAATTTATAGTTAGACACTCAAAATTTTAGGTAAAAAACGTCAAATTCAGAACAGCAAAATTGCCATTTTCACTAAATTAATAACTCGGTGCCATCTTAGTACTGTCAAACTAAAAATAGTTTTGTGTCACTTTAGTATAGATACGGAACCCTTCATGCGCGAGTCCGACTCGCACTTCACCGGTTTTTTATAGAAAGTTTTAGAAAGGTATTGGTAAAATGAAAAAAACAATAATTAAGAAGGTAGGTATTTGCCAAAAACATGTTAATAAATTTCTTTCAATTCCTTTATTTCTTTGTAAAGTAGGTACTAGATTATAAAAATATGTTGTTTGATTTTCCTACCAAACGCTTATACAGTATTTGATGGCAAATTGAGTAAAACGCCATCTATTGCAAAGAGCTCATGATTCACTTTGTCATTCTATGGGTTCGAATTCAAGTAAAAGGTTTCACTTATCATTTTTGTTGGAAATACGTGATTTATGAGTTTAAATGGATAAATCAGCATTAAATAAGGAAGTTAAGATTTTTACTTATCTTACTTCAGCCAAATTCAGACGTTTATCAGTATTTAGCAATTGTTAATTTCATAATTGTTGCCTATGCTGCCATCTATGATTTTTTTTCAAGACTAATTATAATTTGTTCGAGTTGAGACCCCATGGTTTACGTAGTGGTTTCCATCCTCCGTCAAACGAAATTCTCAAGATATATTTAAAGCTATAGGAAAAACGATAAAAAATTAACACCGTAGAAATAATGTATTTAATAAATGGATAGGTACTTACAAATAGTTTTGGAGAGCTCGGCCACGCTTCACTTTACATTTATTCTTATATTTAGGCATAGTCAGGCTTACTCTATGATAGGTTCAAAAAACAAAATGAAATTACAATCTACTTTATATATATTTACAACCTTAATTTCTATTCTTATTTTACGAAATATTTATATTTGTACTATTTACAATATGATTTCATTCAAAAATCATTCAAAAGGTGAACTTTTTGGGTTTTATTTGAAAAAAATAACACGCATATAGTCCACCCGTCACAAGAGTCATCGACACACTGATGTGTCGCGTCCCGAGTACGCATCACAGGCCTTGCGGGGGTGCTTCTCGCGGGGTACTGGTGGTATTTTAGGTTTTTATTTATTAATAAAAAATTGTAAAAGAAATGAGAAAAAAAAAGCAATACAAATTGTTAAATACGTCATTACATATTTTTTGGTACAAAACTCATGCCAAACTATTCTGCCGTTACAGAGAAAATTTACAATTTAGGTTGAAAAAGGACCTTTTTAATACGATTTTTTTCCAAAATTTGGGAAAGTTTATTACAATTTTAAACAAAACAATGTATTTGTGATGAACTAAAGTATACCATATATTATTTATATGAAAATCGCACAAAAGGATTCATCTACAAACTTCTTTAAATATACGGTGTTTTTGGGATTTGAGCGATGTAATCCCCTTAATTAAACGTGCCCGTCTGTGTATTGCAAATGGTGGTGGACATTTCGAAGGACAGTTAAAATACCTGTAAGTTTTTTAAAGTTTTGTAAATACGTAAATTATTGTAAATATCAGCTGATTCAAACTTTTTAAATACGCCAAAATTCTTTTTTTTTACAAGTTTTGAAGTTTTAATCTAATTTGATTTCTTTTTACTTTAGTTACTTAATAATTAATTGTTAAAAGTTGATAATTTTGTTGGTCCTAAGCCCAATTAAAGTACGAAGGAAAAGTTTGAACTGAATAAGTGCCTATTATTTTTCTGTTAACCTTTTATTTTACTTTTTTTCAATCGTAATGCGTTTTAGTTACCTACAATTACGATAACAGCTGTTGTAGGCGGGGCAAGTTAGAGCGAGAGCACGCGAACGCGCGAGCGAGAGAATACGATTAATGAACAATATTATGTCCATACATTGAGTGACATTTTGGGATATAAACAAACGCTAATATCTTAGCTGTTTGTGAATATTATTTAAACTACATATATAATAACAAGACCTTCTCTAATAAGCCCTTTAAGTATTTGTACTAATTAAAAATTAGTGGTGTATACCTACGAGTTGATTTCAACTCTTTATTAGTGGCTTTGATAATTGTGTGCACATGATAATTATTCAGATTTATTACAGTTGTAATGGCAATGATGTAATTGCGTTTAATAAAAAGAGGTTTTTATTTTTATTAATTTATATATCTTTTGTATAGATTCTTTTCTATTCTGTGAATGTGAGAACACTGTAGGCTTAGTGGACTGTAGATTTGTTGACCATTTTCTATTTTCTTAAGTACCTGGTACTTATTAAAAGACCTACACTGTCCCCAGTACCTAGTCACACGAAAAAATAGTGGCAGCACTGCCCAAGTGACATGTCAAAATTTTGTTCCGTATTTTAATATTAATTTTATTTAATTATTAAGTGTAATTAAGGTGTAATAATATATGTAAATGTAAAGTAACTGGATTAAAACTCAGGATTATTGTTTTCCTGCAAATTTACAAAGTAAAACACAGTTTTTGGTTACCCACCGTTACCGGTAACCTATCACGAACAGCTGATGTTCGACTTGCGGATTTAAACGGGGAGTATTGTTTACTATTATTTTATAAATAGCACACAATCGTCACATAAGACTCTGTAACATATTAATTGAGGATTAGTATCAACATTTTTGGTTGGTTTGGCTCCCTGCACTGGGGCACTCGCTTTGTTTACATAGATAACGAAACTTAGTACTTATTTTGAAATATCAGAGTATTGTAATTCTATTAGTGTTAAATTGTTCATAACAATAATAATGTTGACTATCCGTATTTTAAATGTAATCTTTATGCAAAACTAGTTTTTATTTTATTTTATCTACCTACCCACATAAGCAAAAGTAAAATCATAAGACAATAGAATCAATGTAACATTTTACTTGATCTAATTAAAATAGTTTAATTTCAATTTGATTCAGCAGCCTACCTCATTTCTCTATAAGTAAATCAACACTAACTTTCCCATTTTTCCTTTAATTTCTAGCTTTCTTTATTTTGTTTTTCTGTCTATTTAGTTCTCACTGTTCCTTTCATTCTACTTTCAGTACTAGTTCCTGAAACCATGCCTGTGATGACCCGTAAGGCTGCTGCTCAGGAATTGGAGCTTAAATTGAGAACAACCGTTCAAGATTAAGGCTTCAAACAGTAAATGTGAACAGCTGTTACAGGAAATAGATGATAGTGAGAAGGAAGTCGAGAAGGTCGTTCACAAAAATACAAGCTTAAAACAGGAGCTAGTAGACCTACATCAACAATACCTAGATGTTGTTGATGAACGGGACAAACTGCGGCTGGTCACAGATGGTTTTAATAACTGTAGTAACTTATATGAGGAGGCTCTGTGTAAGGTTAGGGATCTAGAAGATGAACTAATTCATGCAAATCTACGAATTACTAAGTTACAGAAACAAAAAAATTGTACTCGGGTTAAGGAAACTAGTAACTTGTATGATGAATTATCCAATAGTAATTGTACCCCTCATTCCTTAATAACAATAGACCTTACTGAAGATTCTATATTGAAATATAATAATAGCTGTTATAAAGTAAGTCTAAATAAAATTAAAAAATATGCAAAACTAAATAAAATCATAAATAAATGCAATAAATTCAAGAAACAACAAAAGCATAGTTCCAATAATATTAAACTAAGGAAAGAACGTGTCTTTCTAATAAATAAATTAAAAAACTTTCAAATTAAATTAGAAGACAGTAAAAACATTTATCAAATTGACACCCAACGATTACAGTCTGGAATTGAGGTACTTGAAGAGTCACTACATTCACGTTATATTAAGTATGTGAGCTCTCAAAAACAAATAAAGGAACATATCCTTGCTGCCAACAAGTTAGTAGAAATGTGTAACGATGAGGCAGACAGAGTGGTCCCAATCACTCTTAGCACAACTCAATATTCTTGTCAAAGGGCATCCAACCTTGAGGCTCTTCAACCTGAGGCAACGGAGGACCCGTCCCAGTCTAGAGAGCCTCAGCACGCGTAGCATGACCACCGTAGAAACGAGTTGTGTCGACAGAAGAATAGACAAAAATTACGTTCCGTGTAGACAGAACGGCAGTAAAGTAGAAAGACACAACTGCACTTTTTACGCAATTCACTCTTTTCATAATTCGACTCAGAATTGTTTTTTTTTGTCATAGGATTTTTTTTTCTTTGTTTGTTTCTTGTTTTTTATTGATATTAAGAGTATCGAAGTAAGTATCGTATTTTGGAAGAAAACAATATTACAGTAATATTAGATTTAACCATTTCCTTAGTAATGGTGCCGATTCTCTTGTACACCGAACTAAACTATCTAAACTATCACTAAAACCCCTTTATTTTTGGCTATGAAAATCTTAAAACTATTCTGCAACAAAAAATCCCTAAATTTAAATACAATTTTGACACAACTTAAATCGTATTTGACAATCGCGAGTCCACGTGGTACTTGTTTGTCCTACCCCGTTATTTTATATAGAATTTTTCACTTTTTGTATGGAAAATAAGAAAAATTATTACTTACATGTTCAGTCTTAGGGGTTTGAGGGTTTTATAAAGGGGGGTCGAAATTTTCATTATTTTTGCGATTAGACACACCATTTTCGAGATATAAGCAAAAGAAAAAAAAGATACAGTACTATTTTTGCACATGAATTCGAGGTGTTGGTGTGAATTTTAATTAAGATAATTATTACTTATCACAGTTTTGCGTTCAAAACGCTCTCCTTTATAGGAGAGCGTTTCATGATTTTGTAGATAACCGTATATACTTTGTGGCCGTCGAGTAAAAAGTTTTCTACCGTCTTTAGCATGGCGATTACAAAATCAAATTGTCTTCACTACCTTAGTGATTTTGACAGTTTGGATAGAAAACTTTCTTCTGAAATAGTCTACATGTAAAAGGACCTAGACAAAGATCGTTAGAAGCGGAAGACAAAATGACAGATTGTAGAATGATTTCTACGGTGCGATGTCAAAAATGGAGAGACGAAATGTCAATTTGTATAGAAAGAGCTATGTCTATTCTTCGTAGAAATAGAAAGCGTCATGCTACGCGTGCTGGACTGTATCCCTGATCAAGATACACCACATGTTATACAGGCTTTATCTCAAGTAACACAGACAGATACTTGTTCTCTCCCTTATTCTAGTAAAGATTGTTATTGTTCTATTATGTTTTCAGATAGTTTAGGGAGAGGGCAAGTCCAAGATTGGTTTACGGTAAACAATTTGGTACTAAATAAAACAAAAACCAAATGCATTAGATTTAAATTACCTAATGTTAGAAGTAGCGAATGTGACATCATATTGAATGGGGAAAAACTGGAATTTATTAATCAAACGGTTTTCCTGGGAATCACGCTAGACGAGAAATTACAATGGGGACCTCATATAACATCTCTTGCGGGGCGGTTAAGCTCGGCCGCTTATGCTGTTAGAAAGATAAGACAGTTAACAGATGTAGAAACCGCGCGATTGGTCTATTTTAGCTACTTCCACAGCATTATGTCGTATGGCATTTTACTGTGGGGTCGGGCTGCTGACATTGAATCCATCTTTATTTTACAAAAGAGAGCTGTCAGAGCCATTTATAATCTACGTCGCCGCGAATCTCTCAGGAAACTATTTAAAAAGATTAATATTATGACGGTACCTTGCCAATTCATTTATGAAAATATTATGTATGTAAGGAAAAATCCACATCTTTTCAATAAAATAAGTGATAGACATAATTTTAATACTAGAAATAAAGATAAACTAGATCAACCATTTTTCAGATTATCTAAAGTACATACATCTTTTATGGGGTACTGTGTTAAATGTTACAACAAAATACCTTGTGACATATTGCAATTAAATGAAAGAAAATTTAAAACTCAGATTAAAAGTACACTTTGTAAACAAGCATATTACAAATTAGAGGATTATATCCAAGATAAGAGTGCTTGGAAACATGCTGGTCCTGCTCCATAGGACAATTTAGAATCAAGACAAAATCAAACAGGTTGCTAATTTAATTGTTAAATTTATAATTTTGTATTATATGACATTGATTTTACATTCTGTGATTACTTCCTTACACACCGACTTATTAATTTTAAAAACATTAGGAAAATCGTCTACTTTTACTATGTTTGTAAATATGTGAGCACCATGTATCTATCATATAATTAAATTATCTGTCGTTGCTTCATTTTTAATTCTTTTTACCTATTGTGGTATAGTAATTTTATTCTAGGTGCATCGTCTTCACATATAATTATTTAACTAATGTACGTACTAATACAAACTATTGTAAAACATTTTAAAAGAGTAACGGTGGAGTTTCTTGCCCATTCTTCTCCATACGAAACTACCTTTTGGAAGGGGCGACTAGAATCAATTATATTATTCTGTAAATTTTGACGTTCAAAAGTGCCATACATGGGCCTATTTGAAATAAATGTTTTGACTTTGACTTTGACTTTGGTTAGGTAAATTATTAAGTAACAACCTGAGTCAAACTTCAGTTAATTATTGTATACCAGGGAAATCCTACGAGGAGATAATTTCATCAATAATAGGGAATAAATATGATCCGAAAGCCATTATTTCTGTATTTGTAGGCAATAGTACTAATGTAAAAAAGATGACATCACTGACAGTGTCACTGAAATCTTGAAGATTAATTGTCAGAAAATAATATTGTGTGCTTTTCCATACTTTGAGCACTTGTCAAGTAGGCAAAATCATAATATACATATGTTAAATAATCACATGCATTTATTAGTTAATCACTATAGTGATAAACTTATATTTTTTGACACCAACACTTTTGTTGAGAAAATAAAATCGACTAGGGATACTCCGTATCTGCCTATTAGTTTTAGACGTCAAATAGCATCGCTATTAGCATTTAATATAAACTCAGACATAAGTAGTAGGGTAAGGCCACCTATTGTTGACACTCCACCAATTTATTGGCACGCTGCAGTTATTTATCAATAATAAAGTTACCAGTTTCCGAATACAGTATTTATTTCGGGTAATAAATAGTAGGTTTAATCTTCTATACTACTGGCAACACAGAAACAGTTCCTTTTTAAAGATGGCGTTTCAATAAAAACGTATTTGTCGTGTTCGGACCTGAATAAAAAAAATATCAAAATTCCAGTATTTCTGCTAAGGTAAGAGGTTCACTAATCTCAATAATTTTCGTAAATCTTTTGAGTTTTGGTTATAGATACTGTTTAATTCGATTATTTAGTTGTTTAGCTTTCATTTCCAATCATGATTTTTAATGTTTAGGCTCATTTTTTATACTTTTTTGCGGTGCCAACATTTGGTACACATAAAATGAATCAAACCTTTTTATTGGCACATGTGTCAATATTAGGTAATTATGATAAATTTACTTTTAGGACATAATATACTTTATATCTATTCTTTTTCGATTCAAATTTCAAATAAATACATGTCGTAAGTTAAGAATATATTTTTCCAAATTTTGGCCCACTGCCAATTGTATGAAAAACCATTTATTAGCAGCAGTGTCAATAATTAGTATTTGGGGTGCCAATAATAATTTATAATAATTATTTTCAGTTATCTTCAAAATGAAACCTCGTATAAAAAACATTAATAAAACAAAGATTAATAAGGTAAAGCGGAAGGTTTATTCAGAAGAAAATTTGCAAAAAGCCCTTGTAGAAATAGCTAAGGGCATGAGTAAAAAACTTGTTGCCAAAGCCTTCCAAGTGCCGCGTTCGACCATACAATTCCGATTAAAAAATCCAGAGCATGGCTCTAAACCAGGCCCTCCCACAATTTTAAATAACGAGGAAGAAGAGGCTTTAGTCAACTGGATCAAACTTAGTAGCCAAAAAGGCTTCCCAAAAAGAAAAGAAGATTTGATAAAAAGTGTTTCGGAGTTTCTAAAAAAATCTAATCGGGCGTCCTCTTTTAAAAATGGTGAGAAATGGTTTAAATTATTTTTAGCTAGACATCCTACGCTTGCTTTTCGTACACCTGAAGCAGTTACAGCTGCCAGCTCATCAGTGTCAGAAACTGATGTTAGAGGATGGTTTAGGCAAATTAAAGACTACTTTGATGAAAACAATTTATTTCACATACTTTCTGACCCAAGACGAGTATTTAATGGAGATGAAACAAATTTTGTTTTGTGCCCTAAAACAGGTCTCGTTTTGAGTTCAAAAGGAGAAAGAAACGTGTATGAAGTTGATCACGCCCAGGCCAAAACTTCGTTGACTGTTATGTTTACTTTTTGCGCAGATGGCAATCTTACTCCACCGATGGTCATTTATCCTTATAAAAGATTACCTGCAGAAATAACTACTAAAATTCCTGAACATTGGGGCGTGGGTCTTAGTGAGAATGGGTGGATGAATTCAGATATTTTTTACGAATACATTAAGAACGTTTTACATCCCCATTTGGTCAAAACAGGCATAATATTTCCAGTCATACTTTTTGTAGACGGTCACAAGTCTCATCTTACTTATGCCGTGAGTGAACTTTGTTCTAATTTGCAAATAGTTTTGATTGCACTTTATCCAAATTGTACAAGGCTTTTACAGCCTGCTGACGTTGCCGCATTCAAACCTCTAAAAACAGAATGGCAAAAAACTGTCTTAGAATGGCGCAGAACAAATCCGTCCCAGGCACTCACTAAGACACAATTTGTGCCATTGCTTAAAATCACAATAGAAAAAAGCATAAAGCCGCAAACTATTATCAACGGGTTTAGAGCAACAGGGATTTGTCCATGGAATGCAGAAGCAGTAGACTACAGTAAATGCCTCGGAACTAAAGGCACAAAAACAACCAAATCACTTGACATCACTCGAGATAAAGAGAAATTACTCACTAAAGAAGAATTTGTTAAATTAGTAGGCAAGAATAAGGTTGATTGCATAGAAAAAGGAGAGTTAACATCAGAAGAGTCCATTGATTTGATAAAGAGAATCTGGCATTTCTTCGGCACACCATCAAATTCACAAAACACCATTTCTGAAGAGCAAAATCTAGAAATCATAAATAAAAATGATGACTTTAGTAATTTGGACATCGAAAATATGCAAATATTTATTAACGATTGGCCAAATAATATTGTTGAACCCGAAGAATCAAAGTTAGTCGCTATTTCAGAAGAAATTGTTGTTGAAAAAATCGTAGAGTGCTCAGATGAAGGGAACAAGACAATTGAAGATTTATCACAAGAACCTCATTTTGAATTAATAAACCACAGTGTTGAAATACATAATACACCTGAAGACCAGAATATAGATTTACCAAAGGCTCAATCAGTACAAATTATTTCAGTTCAATGTAATCCATCCCTCACAGCATCAATACCCATGAAAAATCTTACTCCCGTTAAGTTAAATGATATTACCTAAAACACCGATAAGAAAAGGAGTTAAAAACTCTGTTAAAACCCCGTTTGTACTAACTTCAGCACAGTGGAAAGCACAAGAAAGTGAAAAAATCAGAATAAAAGAAGAGAAAGCAGAAGGGATTAAGAAAAGAAAAGAAGAAAGGGAACGAAAGAAAATAGAAAAAGAGAAACGACCGGCGCCAAAGAAACAAAACAAAAAGAAGTCTAAAGACGAAATATCAAAGATATTATTTTCTGAGAAATTTTATAAATTTGATAGTGAAGATGCCATTGTTGAAAATAAAGAAAATGATCAGGAATTAATTGTTATAGACAGAGAGCATAGAGGAGGGAGTAGTGGTAATAGAACATATACTACTGCTGAAATAGAAAAAATGTTGACTGAATTAGATGATTAATACAAAGATACAACAATCTCAAAATGTTGACTGAATTAGATGATTAGTATGAACGATCTCAGTTAATTACTTAATTTTGCTAATGTTTACTTGATTTTTTATAATCTTTTGTAAGAAACTTAAAGAAGTTCCTAAACTGTGTTCTTTGATAAAATATATATACCATTTTTTATTTTTCTTCCAGTATTTTATTTCTGTAAATGCCTAAATTAAAAAATCCATTAGCTTGAAATCAGTTAATATCACATACCTACCTAAGTATGTTATGCTCATAATGTAAAATATAGGTGAGCCAATAATAGGTTATGTTCACTGCTAATAAAGGGATTTTCTATGCCAATGACTGGTCTTTCCACTCAACATCATTTAATTTAAAAAAATGTTAAATCAAACTGCTTAATCTAAAATAAAGTGTAGTGAAAAACGTTCTCTGATGATATTAGAAGAGTTTAAATACCTCTTCTTTGTTTAAATTTATATTGTATGAGCAAAATTAAAAGTGTTTGTGGGATAGCCACTTAAAGTGCCAATAAATGGGTGTTTTACCCTATGTCGAAGTATTTTGTAAATAGCACCACAAAAATTAGTAATAATACTAATATTAAGGTGATTAGTAATATTTTAAACTAGTCAGCAAGACAACAGAAGGTACCAGTAACAATTTTTTGATCTCACCATCAACAAGGTATCTTCTAGCAATCAATTAGTTAATCGTAAAAAAGGGGCTAAGCAGAATTCCTTGAAATTATTTCATCAAAATATTCAAGGTTTTTCTTCCAAACAATTAGAAATTGAATTGTTTTTAGAAAAAACAATGTTTGATATTATTTGTATAACTGAACACTGGTTGAAAGATTATGAAATGTTAATTAATTTTGAGAATTATAGTGTGGGCAGTTGTTTTAACCGAAAATCCATGCTACGTGGAGGTTCATTAATCATAATTAAAAATTGTATAAAATCTAAGAATCGTAATGACATAGTTGAACTATCGGTGGATCATAGCATTGAACTGTCCTGTGTTGAGCTAGATAAGCATTTTATAGTGTGCGTATACAGACCTCCAAATTATCAAAACTACTCTATATTTGAATCAGTAATGGAAGATGTTTTGGCAAAACTTACAACTGGTAATAAATCAGTAATTATTTGTGGTGACTTTAATATTAATATTTTGGAAAATAATTCAAATAGCAGTAGATTATTAAGCCTCTTCAAATCATTCAATCTGTCAAATGTGTTTTTAGAACCAACGCGAATAACTTCGACTACTGCTACATGTATTGATAATGTCTTTTGTTGCTGCGACTATTTAGATAAAGACATTGTTAATTATCTCCCTTCTGATCACAGCGGTCAAACCGTTATTTTTTAATCAAACACACCAATACTAAAAGTGCAGATACAAACTAGACCAATAACAACAGGTAATTTAAATAAGTTTAATAGCACTTTAATCAGCAAGTTAAGTGATCAGGGTCTAAATATGTCCAATGGCAATATTTTGTATGAACAATTCTTTTCATTAGTGCAATCAGAGTTTAATAAGTCTTTTAAGAAAAAAACTAAAACTATTTGCCCTAAGTTTTTATTCAGTGACTGGGCAACTAAAGGTATCAGGAAAAGTAGCGAAACATTATTTGAACTGTATGGCCTTAAGCCGTATATTAAGACGGAAACTTTTAGTAAGTATGTTGCTACTTACTCTAAAACGTTTAAAAACATCTGCAAAGCAGCTAAAGCTTCTTTCATTAGCAACAAAATTAAATCAGCAGATAATAAAATAAAGACAGTTTGGAAAATTATTAACAATGAAACAAACAAGAACAAAGAAATAATACAGATTACACACTAGACACTTCCCGCGGTCTCATTAGCGATAACTTCGATGTTGCTCAGGAATTTGCAACTTTCTTTAACAATATTCCAATTAAAACTACTGAAACTTTAAATTCCTCCCCTTCACTTGTTATTGATTTATTAAAAGCAAATGTTTCAGCCTGTCCTGTGGAATTTAAATTTAAACATATAAACCCTGTGGTCGTCGTAAAGGCTTTTAAGCAACTAAAGATTAACCTTTTGACCGCCACGTCAAAAAAAAACTACGACGTGCCCTCAGCGCCAAGCTAAAAATTCAACCTTAGATACCTACAAAACAGTAGTGAGTTCCGAATGATATCGATAAAAACTGACTGTTCATTTTTAACGATGTTTTTTTTTAAATAAACTTTTAAATTCCTCAAATATAATATACAGGAGTTTTAGTTTGTCCCGCTGTGTCCCTCTATAATGATATGTGTCAAAATTTCGGCACCCTTTACCTTTTCAATCCACAATTAAAAACATCAATCGATAAAATCACGTCAATACCATCACAGCACTATGTTCAATCAAGAAGTACTTTTCTGTCATCCTATGATGACTGTGGCGTGGCCGGCACGGATTTTTTTAATTTGATCGCCTCTGCACTAGAGGTGTGCAAGCGTTATTTATTAATAATATCGAAATAATAATAGAGCTTTTATTTTTATGGTTTCGTATTATTTTATACCCACGACGCAACGGAGTAGTACCTAGTTTAAGTTTGAGGTGAGAGGTTGTTTGTTTTTAGTTTGTGTGGGCCTTTATCTTCACAACGGTTTGTCCAATTTAAATTTATGCGGTTTTCTGTAAAATATTTGGAGTTTGCAATGGGTTTTGGGTAGATAATAACAGCCCCGGATCTAGGGGGGGGGGGGGGGGGGCAAACCGGGGCACATGCCCCGGGCGCCAATTTCAGGGGGCGACAAATTCAAATGTAGCAGACAAGTGCACCACCCAGCACATCGCAACTTTGCAATAAATGAGACGCGCGGCACATTTAACCTTTCTATTTTTTTTTTTTTTACAACCGTTATGGCGCCCCTGTTGGACTGTTGGACCATTATCGAAAAAATTTATTTTTATCGAAATTTATTATTAATATGTTGCTGGCAAAATTTTCATTTTGAGAAAATTTGAATTTCACGGGCTAACTTAGCGCATCCCCATAAAAGATTAGCGGGGGGCGGCAGCCGGCAGTTTTTGCCCCGCCTCAAAAAAAATCTAGATCAGGGGCTGGATAATAATATGGTGATTACTCAATTAATTTAAACAGTGTAAAATTAAAAAGCTATATTATTTTTTGAGAAAAATGTCACGATGTATAAAATTCCGTCTGGGTTGCCATTGCTATTCGTATTTTTATTCCGAATATAAATCACATTTTAACAGTATATGTAAAAAGGAGGAAACGAAAGGGATAGTGATAATTATAAAACATTTACGAAAAATCAGTCTTTTATTTAAGTTTGTAGATAGATATTTTTTTATAATAAAAAATATAATGTAAACAATTTCAAAAAAATCTAATTATAATCTTTTCATACAAGTATAACAATCACTAAAAACTTTTATTTAACTAAATTAACTGTAACGTAGGTTTCCGTTCAGGTCGATATTATTTTTATGTTGTCTGTTAGCTACATCACTACTTGTCATCCTATGGTGACACTGGCGTGGAGGGAACTATGTTTTTCGAACTTTAGAATTGGTTTAAGTTTTTGTCATCTTATGTAAATATAGGTGAAATATAAAGAAAGGAGGTTTATTAATATAAATATAAGAATGAGTCAAGGAACATAATTAGCAAAAGAAATAAAAAAATAATGTTGTTTAATAAGATTTGTTTACGTTTAAAAGTCTGTCATGTAGTCGTGACAGTGGCGTGCTGGGCACTTTCTGGCTTGTCATCTATACATGACTGTGGCGGTCAAAAGGTTAAAATGACCGAAGATCTGTGGGGCATGTCTACTAAAAATTGTCAATCAATTATTGAGACAATTGCACCCTATTTAGCTTTGATATTTAATTTATGTGTAGATCAAGGGATATTCCCGGATTTAATGAAATACAGTAAAGTTATTCCACTTTTCAAATCCGGGGACAGCAAAAACACAAATAATTATAGACCCGTATCGGTTTTGCCGGTTTTCAGCAAGATCTTTGAAAAAGTAATGTTAAATCAAATGCTCAATCATTTTAATCGTAATAACATCCTACACAATCAACAGTATGGTTTCACCAAAGGACGTTGCACAACCGACGCCGGTGTCACTTTATTAAAACACATATTTAATGCATGGGAAGAGGCACGAGATGCAATAGGCATCTTTTGCGACCTATCCAAGGCATTTGAGTGCGTAGATCATGAAACGCTGCTCTTGAAACTTGAACATTACGGACTAGATAAACTTGCGCTGAGCTTAGTAAAATCATATTTGAATGATAGACTGCAGCAAGTTCAAATAAACGGTGTAAATTCATTGGGTTTAAAAGTCAAAATGGGTGTTCCACAGGGCTCGATATTGGGTCCATTCCTATTTTTAGTATACATAAATGATTTACCTAATTTACTGAAAACCCGACCACAAATGGTGTTATTTGCTGATGACACATCACTCATTTTTAAAGTAAACAGACATGCACAGGAGCTTGACGACGTAAATAACGCTATGCTTAAGGTCCATAATTGGTTTACTGTAAATAATTTGGTATTAAATGAGAAGCAAACTAAATGCATAAGATTCGCGTTACCGAATATTAGAAGTAGTGAATGTCACGTTGTATTGAATAAGGAGACATTAGAATTCGTCGAAAAGACTGTTTTCCTGGGGATAACGCTTGACTCTAAACTACAGTGGGGTCCTCACTTAACATCAAGTTCAGCCGCTTACGCTGTTTGGAAAATCCGCCAAGTAACAGACGTAGATTCCGCGATACTGGTCTATTTTAGTTACTTTCATAGCATCATGTCTTACGGTATTTTGCTGTGGGGACGGGCTGCAGATATTGATTCTATCTTTATTCTGCAAAAGAGGGCCGTCAGAGCCATCTACAACCTCCGCAGACGCGAGTCTCTAAGGGAACTGTTTAAGAAAATTAACATCATGACGGTACCTTGTCAGTATATATATGAGAACATTATGTATGTTCGAAAAAATCTCCATCTTTTTAGTAAGATAAGTGACAGGCATAATTTTAACACTTGAAATAGGAACAAATTAGATCAACCACATTTTAGATTGTCTAAAGTACACACTTCTTTTATGGGGTACTGTGTAAAATGTTATAATAAAATACCACTCGATATTCTTCAACTAAATGAGAAGAAATTTAAAACATGCATTAAACGCACACTATGTAGACAAGCATATTATAAGTTAGATGATTATATCGTAGATAAAAATGCTTGGCTTAATGCTGGTCCTGCTCCACAGCTGGGCTCACTAGTTATAATTTTAATATTTGGAAGAGTTGCTTCCCCTTTTTAAAAAAAAAAATATTTTGACATTAGGAACTTAATGTTCATTTTTGTTTTACCAACTTAATTGTTGAATGCTCCAATTAAGTAATGATTTTCTTTCTTTTTGGTGGTTAAATTCTTTTATTTTTTTAGATACATTGCAAACTATAGTTTTGTATAATTTAGAAGCATTTTTATTTTTGTAAATGTGAGACCATGGAGCCGTTTATTAACTTATTAAGATGTATGTTGACTTGAAATAGCATGGCAGTTGAGAATATGTCATGCTCACTTAAATGTCTCGCTGATGGTGGCGAGTGTGTTGGATCATTCGGTTCCCTACAAAATGGTTGAGCTGGATGGTGCTGATCCACGCGTCATGTTCGTGAACGGGCGCCGTCAGTTGAAACTGGTCATCTCTTATCTGCCAGGGCTTATTTTTAATCTTATATTTCCAATTGCTTTTGTTTATTTTTTGTACATTGTTCTCACATATAGAAGTAACAAGAATGATTTACCCAGGATTTTGTAATATCTTTATTTAAAAGAGTGTCCTTGGAGTTTCTTGCCCGTTCTTCTCCATAGAGATCTACGTTTTGGAATGGGCAATTAGCTTCAACTTTCTGACTAACTGACCGACTCTTTGACAATTCAAAAGTGCCTGTAAATGGTTTAATTGAAATAAATGCTTTGAGTTTGAAACACTGTTATTGGAATCGGAAAAGCCAATTATTTTTAAAAGAGTAACCGTGGAGTTTCTTGCCGGCTCTTCTCCATGGGAAACGACCAATTGGAACCGTGCACCTAGCTTCTGACGTTTCATAAGTGCCCATGTAGGTCTATGTGAAATAAAAATATTTTGAATTTTGAACTTTTTGAGTCCTCACCTCTGGCTTGCCTTTATTGACCGGCTGGTGTGAACACTGACGAGGAACGGAGCTCCCACCTCATTCTTGCCTTAATTGGCCGGCTTGAGTGGAGATTCGCAAGAGCAAACGTGCTCGGAGGAAGGAAGTATTCCAGTAACTGCTCGTAGGGATCTTGACCATCTTCAGGGCTCTGGGATTGTTCTGAAAGCCGTGGAATACCTCTCCACTTCTCAAGCACCTCAGGAAGTGTTGCCCCTTTGTCGCTGCGTCACTATGTGCTAGCGACAGTTTTCGGGGGCCCATTATTGAGTGTGTAAGTCACCCCCTGCCATTTTGTCCGTGTATACCATAACATTGATCAGGCAGGGGACATAGGCCCTCCATAGTTCTAAGTAACCAATCCACTATAGCCATCCAAACCCATAGTCCAATATGTTTTGTTTCCATGTTCTGCAATAGCCCTGCATCAACCGGGGGTTGTCCTTGGGTGCACTTGCATAGTGCATACAGGGATAATCGTCAGTCAGTCTCTTATTTCATTTAAAATTGTCCAAAGGGCCTCTGCGAGTTGGCTTCGGCCCCTCGTACGCCTTCCAAAGGACTTCCGGGACCGCATGGTTCCGAGTTATGTAAGCACAAGTATATAATAATAATAAATAATAATGTTTATTTCCAGTAAAATGTTAACAAAGGTTACAAGTACAGTAATATGGTACAACATAAAGTGCATTGACTATTATCTCCTGGTACCCAAACTAGATGTATAGCCTGTGACTTGGAGACCAGTGATTCCATAAGGGTAGATGATCAAAATGTTTTAGTAAAACTGTTTTTACCAGTAACATGGTTGACATAACAATATAATTATTATTTAAGTGGATAGAAAAAATATAAAGTAAAAATAATTAATAAAAAAACTTTTTGTAAGTGTTTGAGTTAAGAGTGAGTTGGTCGTGGTAGTAGGTATGTTGTGTATGTGTAGGTAATATGAAAGTTGCGTTTATATATGGTGTGAATGTGTCCTGGGAGGTGTAGTAGTGGTGGATGTGTGAGTAAGTGTGAAAAAGGGGGGAGTATAGGAGTGTTTGTGTGTGAAAATACTTGAATAAAAGGAGACCTGTTTTAAGCATGTGGGAAGAGAGCGGTCTCGTCATATGATTTCTCAATTAGCTATTCTTTAACTGTGCTTTTGCATTGGTGATAATTTAAACTGTGGATATGGAGAAATTGATTTTATTATATAGAATATAGTTGAGGTAGGTGAATTGGTGTTGTGCGAAGGTGGTTTTGTGTCTAACTGGTGGAAGGGCAATGTTTGCGCGACGTTTAGTACTTGCTGTGGACGGCAGCCGATGTTTCCTTAATACACATTGTAGCACATATAAGCCTCTCACTGTCAGAACCCTGCTTTCCCTAAAAAGTTCCAAAGTAGGGTATCTATAGGGCTTGCCGAACATAACTTTGAGAACTGCTCTCTGAGCTCTCTCTAATTTCAGAAAGTATGTTTTGCAAGCGCCACCCCAAGCTGGCAAACAATATAGGAGAAGAGACTGACAGAGTGAATAATAGACCACCATAAGTGTTTCCAAGTCAGCCGAACAACGGAGTTTCTTAAAGATGGAAATGAGTTTACGCGTTCGGATGACTAAATTATCGATATGACTATACCAGTTCAGGTGTTTGTCAATTTGCACGCCCAAATATTTTATACAAGATGTGGTTGCCAGAGAGGGACAGGTACAGCAGGAGTCTTCAGAACAACTATGTACCTTAACAATAGGCGTTATGATTGGCTGAGTGTTATTACTTAAAGAAAAAGAAACAAGCTTCGTTTTTTCTGCATTTAGGGTCGACAAATTATTGCGAAACCAGTTCATGACAATGTCCAACACCATCTGAGCATATTTTTCTGTTTCACTCCAATCATTCCCATGAACAAGTAGGGCTGTATCATCAGCATAGGTAAATATGAAGCAGTTAGTTAATGGAAGTGAACACAGATCATTAATGTAAATGAGGAACAAGGTTGGACCTAGAATGCTGCCTTGTGGGACGCCGTATTCTAGTCTAGCTTTATCCCTTATTGCCTCATCCAATTGAACATGTTGGAAACGATTCTCCAGATAACTTGAAAAAATGTCAAGTGCAGGACCACGAATTTCCATGCGTTCCAGTTTCGACAGAAGTATGGGCGCAGAGACAGTGTCAAAAGCTTTCGAGATATCTAGAAATAAACCAATACACCGCTGCTTCTT
Source organism: Omphaloscelis lunosa (assembly GCA_916610215.1). Taxonomy (NCBI): domain Eukaryota; kingdom Metazoa; phylum Arthropoda; class Insecta; order Lepidoptera; family Noctuidae; genus Omphaloscelis; species Omphaloscelis lunosa. The sequence continues at coordinate 22,010,126 of OU744255.1, forward strand.
ATCCATGAGGTGAGTCACTTTTTCAGATAGTGCAATTCCGGCTCTGAAGCCATATTGGTTTTCGGATAAAAGTTATGAGCATTAATGTAATTAAGCAAACGGTTGTTCAGTATCTTCTCCAGAATCTTCAAAATGGTTGATAGAATAGATATAGGTCTATAATTTTTGATACTGCCTCTGTCCCCTCCCTTATAAATAGGGTGGACTAGAGCTGTTTTGAAACCGTCAGGGAAAACACCGGTAGATATCGCAAGATTGCAGATATGTGTGATGTAGGGGATTAAAATATTGCGCGTTAACTTCAATATATGTCCAGAAATACCGTCAATCTACTTCGAAATCGTCGGTTTCCAGGACACACATTGGGTTACAAGTTGAAGCTAAACATGATGGGTGAACTAGCATATTCAGACACTGCCGTATATTTGTAGCTAGGTCTTTGCCTACATTAACAAAGTAATTGTTGTGACGGAATGGGTTTACGTGGTGGTACAATTAAGTACAAATAAGACCACGTACCCTTGTCAACATAAGAAGTATAGATATAGTGGATATTACAAAAAGGGGGTAGGAAGGTCTATGGTCACAAAATTCCCTTAATTCCCTTGGGAGTAGCGCAGTACTCTCCTGGCTCAGCCTGGTGCGACGATGACCCCAGCGGATGTGCCACGCTGCAGACGCCAGGAATGGTGACGGTCGGCGGTTGGTCGCGCCTGACCCGTAGATGGCTCGACGTGCTCTCGCGGGTAATTAAGTACCCTGCCCGGAGCACGACGGCAACGTAGAAGCCGGTAAGCCGGTAAGTAACCGGAACCTTGGAGATGTTAGCCGGAACTTCGATCCCCAATATGGGCATAACACTGAGTTTACTAGTGACATGACTCGTTTCGAAAATTAACCGTTACAACGGCGACAACCGTGGCTGAGGAACAGGACACACGTACGAACGTCGTGCCGATGAGAGGGAGAGGGAGCGACACGAATACGTGTGCCCGTCATGTCAGCATATGACGGTGTGTCCTGCCACCGGCCGTGTGCGGCGACGCTCAGGACTCCATCCTGGCAGATCTGCCGCGGGAGGTGACAGGGGAGAGGGAAGCGGGGTCGCCAACGGACTGTGTGGCGACTCAAGGTCACGCGCATCGCGTAGAATTTGTGAGAACTTGGCAATTTGGTTTCATATGTGTAAACAATTGCTTAAAAGAAGCTTAGGTTTAAAGTTATGTAATTATTTTATAAAACGGAACATTACAACGTTACATTGTTGAATCTGTTTGCTGCTGCATGTTTGTTAGGTTCGAGTTGTTGCAGTTCTTTCAATGGTGAGGGTGTGGATTTTGAGTGCGTTATGGAATTAATTAAATCCCATGTTGCTTTGGAGTTTTTTTCTTTTCATAAATTCAGTTTTCTCGTAGTTTATTTTCAATTTCCGGAGCAAAGAATTACAGTAATTGCGATAGCGAGAATACGTTATTTTAAGGATGGGGTTGTTTGATGGAGTTTTTAAAGTAAGATGCATTTTATCCCTGTTTCTAATACAGCGAAGTAAGCCAGAAGTGATCCAGGGTTTGATGTTACGGTTCTTTCGTGAGACGTTGGAGAAGCGAGTGTTTTTGTCAATAATTTGTGTCAATAGAGTTGTAAAGGTGTCCGCTGCTTCATTAGCGTCATTATAAAAAAGGATTGGGGAGAAATCAGTACCTACTCTTAATATCTTATTGGATGTTTGAAATATCGACAACTTTGGAGTGTAAGTGAGCTTGGGCTTAGGAACATCTAGGTTGACACTCAGGAATACAGGTAAATTATCGGTAATAGGTGAGTCTATGACAATGGATGTTCCTGGATGTTTGGTTTTCGAAAGAATGTGATCTAAACAGTTATTTACTCGTGTAGGATATAGGTGCGCCGGTAATAAACCATGGGAGGCTGTGAAAGTGAGGTATTCGTACGAGTGTCTATCATTGTTGATCGGCTTGATATCAATGTTCATATCGCCTATTAAGGTAACGTGTTGAAATTTTATTAGGGGTTTTAAAATGGAATCCAGCTGTTTAAATAATTATCAACGTAGATGAAGGAAGGTGATCTATATAGAGCTAAGATGCCAACATTATTGTAAATTTTGCAAATCAGACAGTTTGCGTCAGTTATATTAGGTTCAGAAACGGAGCAGTGCAGTGAGGACTTAATATACATAACCACCCCATCATTCTGGTTTTTTGTATTTTTTGTGAAGTGGACATTTTAACCATTCATGTTAGGAATTACAGCAAATTTTAGCCAGCACTCGGTCAATATAATGATATCACAATCAATTTTAAGGAGATGTAAGATGGCTATAAAACTATCAAAGTTCTTGTTTAGACTGCGAATGTTGAGTTGTAGTATGGATAAGTTTCTTTGTGTCTTCGGTATTTTAGATATACATTCACCTAACGGTAATTTATAAGATTTTGATACTTGGTATGCATCTGATTCTAATTCAAAGGCATTATTGTGGTTAGCCATTGAAAGTAAATAATATGTTCCTAAATAAAGTGGTGCACATATTTAGGCATGGGAAGGTGAGGCAGACTGTAACTGTATCAGGTACATTTGTCGTGTAGAGGCGTTCAATGACAACCGAAATGGTGAAGTTATTTTTCTCCATAATAAAAATTGTGATGAAGGAGTGGGTACAAAAAGTTTGGAATGGTATTGTCGGCGACAATAAGTGTGTGAGGGACGAGAGTGTGAGTGATGTCCAGAAGTTTATGGATGGAGAGTGAGTGTATTGAGGATTATGTGTATGTGAAGGATGATTGTAGTGGTGGATAATTCTTAATACATAAGCAAAACAAACAGTGTTAATAATCTTAAACATGCGGGGAATACAACTTATAATAAGGTAGAAGTTAGTTATTATGAAACCTGTATAAAAAGACAATAATTAACGGAGGTTTAGTAGTCATTGGTTGGTTTGTGCTAGATCTCGTAGTGTCTGCTCGGGTTTGACCAGTATTGATTTGACTCCCTCTTCCTTCCACAACAGTATGTTACCATTGGCCGTCCAACAAAATTTATACTCATTAAGCTTTGCAAACTCGCGTGCAGCAAAAAATAGTTTTCTTGAGCTGGCCGGGAGGTACTCAGTGACATATATCGGACGGTGGTCGCCAAGACCTCCTACGTTTGTAGTACTGAGTCGAGACTCCTTCGGTTGTTTGTTGTTGTAGCTGCGCACCGAGCTTAGCAATACGTTCTTAGTCTCCATAGTGGTAAATTCGGCAACAACCGACTTGACGGTACCTGGTTTGCCAGGCAGTCGGTAAACGTCGCGGATATCATTGTCTTTAAGAGACACGTTGACGGCAGCACTCACACGGACAACAATCGCAGATAGGTCTTTTGCACACAAATTTTCTTTGAGTGGTATATTGCGAATCTCGACGCAAGAAGAGCGTGATAATTGTTGCAAATCTCCGATTTTCATATCATATATGTGTAACATCACGGCAGTAGTTTATATAATGAAATTAAAAGGAAAACTATCACAGTTAAGTAAGCTCTACAAGTTAACGAGTGATAATCGTTAACTTGTAGATTTCGTTAACTTGTCGTTTCATATTTATTGATACTATGAGTGATAATGATATGAATTGTGTTTTCTGTGAAGAAGATCTATCTTCTAAAATAGTGAAAGATAAAAAAATGTAAAACGGTATTGGAGAGCCGTCGCAGTAAGCCGCCTCAAAGAAAATCTCACACTACGTATGATAATATTGAATTTCCACCAGATCCAGGTGGATCCACTGTGCGTGATCCAGGTTATCACGCACAGTGCTACAAGTTATTCACTGCCATCAAAAGATCTGCTGATTTTCAGAAACCAGAGCAACAGGACAGTGTAAAAAGTGATAATGCACTAGAAGTTTCTGGGGATAGTTGTGAATCACATGTTCCTGTGACTTCCACAACTGAGGCTACTGATGTATCGATAGATGAGTAAGTGCTAATACGAGTCAAAAAATAAATATGAGTAAAAAAGTGAAAAAAAATATATTTTCTAGTTGTCAGATATAAATCCCCCACAAAATAATCGTCAGATTTTTGGTCACTATAGCTGGGACATCGTGATGAACCTTCAGTGTGCTAATCTGACGCGCTCGAGTACTTCCAGATGGCGATTTTATTTTACATTCTCAGGAATTCGCTGCGGGCTTGCGTCACTTCCAAATCGTCAAGTCTAAGAAATGGGAGTATCTGTAGGGTTCATTGAACACCCCCTCTGAAAAGCTGACACGCTTGAGTAGTTTTTTTTTTTCACCCCTCCTGCATGGCTGGGCCCCACCACGCAAATCAGCAGATGAATATATATTTCATATCAGAGACATGTCAGAGCATGAAAAATATCAAGTGTCAGATATTGAGTAACCGCTTTTTTTACAATTTTGAAAATCTGTAGACTCTTCCCACGATCTTTCAATGCTGAAAGTGGAAACATTACAGGACTATTTATTCTTCCTACCATCTAATCTACCAAATCTAACAGATTTCCGTGACGCTCAAGTAAATCCACATTTAGCATCATGGGCTCCCCTACTTATTACAAATGTTCATCTACAAAAACTGCATGCGCAACTACACTAAAGTCAATATGTCAACAAACCTGGAAAAAAAAGTATACTATATTACTAACTATATTATACTATACTACAGTATTTATTTAGACCCAGTTTATATTTCAAACGATGCAAATATTACGTTAAAGTATTTCATAAATTCGCTACAATATTCAATATGGCAAAACACATTCACTAAGACAATGCCTAGAAAGTATAGTTGTGTATACCCTGTACCTTTTTCTTTTCTTTTAATTTGTTTCATTTTGACAGTTCAACAACATTCATTGCGTTTTTTATGTTGTTGAGCAGATTTTTTTTTTCAACTTATGAAGGAATGGATTAGCAATCTGTTTCAAATCGAAACAGATTGTGGTTGTGTTGTATTACGCAATTAGGGTATGGGTGTAATAAACTTTGCGGTTTATTTTTATTTCTTTGCTACTTTTAAATCAGATCACAACTTAATTATTAACTTACTGCGGTCTTCCAGGATAGTAGAGTGTGGAAACCCGCAAGTTACCAACATCAAACTTGCAGTCCAGGTAGTAGTCTTGGTGGTCGGTCAGGCAGAGCTCGTGGCTACCGCAGGCAGCGCCCGCCTGGGCCGCGTCGGGGGGCTCGCGCTCGTCGTCGTCGCTGGCCAGCAGCTGCGCTTCCAACGCTAACGACTCACTGCATAGCACCTCTGCTGGGCAATGAATACTCAAACTTGCAATTTATATTTACATTAGGTCAGTATTCCGCCCCTAAGACGGCCCACTGACCGTATTTTGTAAAAACCACTTGTTTTTAACAATCACCTTCATGTCCAGTTTTATTTTCACTTGAATCTTGTGCATAAGCCGGAAACAAAGACATCTCAATTACTCCCAGTAAACAGTGGTTTATTATTTGATATAATTAAGTAATCAGCACGTTAAAATAATCTACAAAATTGATCTTATTAAACTATAAAATATGTTCTTTTTATTTTGGTATCTCTCCAATCATTAATGAAGGTTGGCCATCTAGTACCAGTTTAGCTTAATAAAATTATATCATCTAAAACAAGACCACATCGTTGTTGTGGAAAACGAAAATTCACAGAATAAAGTAGGTTTGTACTTAAAAAATACACTTCAATTTCAACACCAGTGACAACAAAAACAACAGTACAGCACTGACAGCGTTACAGTGACAGCATGCAGCATCATAGACACAGATCACAGAGTGCCACAGAATAAGCCTGTGGACTCAATATAATTTTAGTCTATTCTGTGGACAACCTAATCCTACGGTTTCCTAGCCTTAGCGCATAGACATTTAATAAGTATGGACTGGAAATAGCTACTTACCAAAAAAAGGTGCATACCTATAACTCAAAATGTCTCTTAAAATGGCTGCCAATGCTAGGGTTGTGTCAAACAGGAATCTTACTAGATATCACGGTTGAATCATATTAAAAAATTATTAGCTAATAGTCAGTTATAATAGAAAAAAACGATTATTGACAATTTATCACTTCCCAAACAATTTTCCGCATAATTATAATTTCATTTATAGAATTATTACTTAGCAAATAAAGTTTTCACAAATATTTGTAACGCAAACCTAATGTTTGGCAAGTGAACGTTTAAAAAAAGCCAAATATTTAGTATCGAGCGAGCATGCAAGTCTTATGCCTGTTTTCACCTTCACTAAGTGACACTTAAATGAATCCCTAATAAAAGTTCACTGTTGGATTTTCAACGGTAGACTCAGCGCTGAGAGTTGAAAATCCAACAGTGCAGTTTTATTTAGGTATTCATTTAAGTGTCATTTAGTTGTCGGTGAAAACGGGCATTAGTGAATTAAATTTTTAACAATTTTACCATAAATGAACATTCGGAATAATACACATCCTTACATATTATAAAACAAAGTCCACCGCCGGCGCCGCGTCTGTCTGTTTTTCTGTCTATCTGAATGCGTAAAACTCAAAAACTACTGAACGGATTTTCAATCAATTTTCACTAATGGACGGAGTGATTCATGCGGAAGGTTTTAGTGTATAATTCATTAAGGTTTTGTGTAAATTGGCTGAAATTTGACGATTATTGTTGAAGATGTCGGAAAAAATTATGCGGTATCATGGGGTCTCAACTCGAACAAATTATAATTAGTCTTGAAAAAAAATCATAGATGGCAGTATAGGCAACAATTATGAAATTAACAATCACTAAAAACTGATAAACGTCTGAATTTGGCTGAAGTAAGATTAGTAAAAATCAAAACTTCCTTGTTTAATGCTGATTTATCCATTTAAACTCATAAATCACGTATTTCCAACAAAAATGATAAGTGAAACCTTTTACTTGAATTCGAACCCATAGAATGATAAAGTTAATCATGAGCTCTTTGCAATAGATGGCGTTTTACTCAATTTGACATCACATACTGTATAAACATTTAGTAGGAAAATCAAACAACATATTTTTATAATTTAGTACCTACTTTACAAAGAAATAAAGGAATTGAAAGAAATCTATTAACTTGTTTTTGGCAAATACCTACCTTCTTAATTATATTTATTTTTATTTTACCAATACCTTTCTAAAACTTTCTATAAAAAACCGGCGAAGTGCGAGTCGGACTCGCGGACGAAGGGTTCCGTATCTATACTAAAGTGACACAAAACTATATTTTAGTTTGACAGTACTAAGATGGCACCGAGTTATTAATTTAGTGAAAATGGCAATTTTGCTATTCTGAATTAGACGTTTTTCACCTAAAATTTTGATTGTCTAACTATAAATTTGACTATTTTTAATCGCGATTACAAAAGGTGTAGAATAAAATAAGTTGTCAGCAACATTGTAGATGTTGGTGTGAATTCTTCAGGTGCCAAAAATATTGTTTTTCTGTTCTTTTACTAATATCTCGAAAATGGTGTGTCCTATCGAAAAAATAATGAAAATTTCGACCCCCTCTATGAAAGCATTAAACTCAACATTTTGGTAATAATTTTTCATATTTTCTATACAAAAAGTGAAAAAAAAAACACGTCGAGGCTGCCCTGCCTGCGCGCATACGGCTCTAAAAAAATCACGGCTTAGGTTAGACGTGGAATCGCGATTGTCAAATTCGATTTTGGTTGTGTGAAAATTATTTTTAAATTTAGAGATTTTTTGCAGAATAGTTTAAGATTCTCATAGCCAAAAGCAAGGATTTTTTGTGATAGTTTAGTTAGTTTGTTCGGTGTACAAGAGAATCGGCACCATTAAGCTTTAAAAAGCTAACTTTTATTACAGTCAAGTGTCCCCCCCACTCTGCCAGCTAAATGGTTGGTTTATGTGATAAAAGTGCACAGGAGTATTTATAACGAAATTAAAAGGAAAACTCTCCTATCACAGCTAAGTAGGCTCTATAAGTTAACGAGTAATAATCAACCAACTGAAATTTGCGGTTTGCAAAAACATGTTCTTCCATACATTCTGTATGGAAGAACATGTTTTTCAACTACGAAGTTAAGTTTGTTCTTGGGATACCAACTTACCAATTACGGAACCCTTCATTACGCGTGGTCCAACACGTACTTGGCCGGTTCTATTTGATATTTTTAAAAACATTAAGTCGTCGTTCGCACGGACGCAATTAAACGCGGCGGGATTTTATCGCGCACTGGATTTTCAACTCTCGGTGTTAAACCGAGCGTTGAGAATCCAACGCGCTGGGACGCACTCTCGTCCCAGCGCGTTGAAAAAACACACTTGGATTTTCAACTCTCGGCATCTCGGCAAAGCGTTAAAAATCAAGTGCACGAAAAATAATCGCCGCAATTTTATTACATCAGTGCGAACGTGGGCTTACTGTCAAAATAAGTTCGGACGAAGAACGCGTGATTTCAGTTTTAGGGTATTAGCAATAGTTGGTTTGGTAACGAGGAGATGAAAATCTAGATTTAGCATTGAAATACAAAAAAAAATACATAAAGAGGCATTCACTGCCGCGTGAAAATTGCTAGCTCAATCACAAAAATGAAACTATCCCGCCAACTCGAGATTGTTTGTTGTATTGTTATTATACTTGTCCTTGAACGTACCGTACGATGTGTGAATGCCATAAGTATCTAAGTCGACTTCTAGATGGCGTTATAAAACTACAGTCTCTGGCAATTTGGGAGTCGCTGATGCTGCCATCTGTTAAAAAAATGGAGGAAAAAAAATAGCCAGCGCAATAGCCAGACTTAGGGAGGTATCATTTCTTTGTATGGGATTGGGTATCTGTACTAGTATATTATCTGTGGCGGTATGGAAACTTTATTAACGTGCGCCGCGGAAATCATAAAAGTTACATAAACTGTATGTTCAACAGTATTGTTCACCTTAAAAAGTTCAACAAAAAAATCGTATACACATCATAAAACTCTGGGCAAAACGCTGGGGCTCTGTCTTGCATAGGGTCGTAGCATAATGCTGAGCGATAGCCGATTTGCGTGGATGTGACGCATGCTTCCCCAACTTTTTTTTAAAACTTTTTTTTTGTATTTAAAACTTTTTTTTTTTGCGTCATGTTTACCGCAAATAAACGTTTTTTCTTTCTTTCTTTCTTTCTTTCTTTCTGTGGAACGGTCTCTCGGTGCTATGAACCAAAGAGTACAGTTTGCTGTAAACCACGGGCCGGACCTAGCAATATCATTTCAGCACAGCGAAGGAACTAGTATCAGAAACTATTACGGCAACGGTACAACACTATTTCACCATGACATAATTATCATTGTAAACAAACGAATGAAATTATGAAATAATAAAAAGGTCTGTTGGACGGAAATAAACCCATATGTTAAAATTTAAGCCGTATTTAATGATCACTTAGCAATTTTTTCATCGAAAGTTTATCACTTTATGTACTATTGCATGAAAACCGGCTACTAACCTGTGCAAAGACAATTGAGACAATTTTCCTTCTTTTTTGCACCACACTTCACAAGACAACACACAGGCATGTTGAATTGGTGTTTTCCAACGTATGTATGTAGTTTTAAAGGAAAACTCCTCGTAATTTTCTCACAAATCTCAATAAAACAAAAAGTAAACAACCACTTGACAGCAGAACTACCATGAAACTTGTCGCATAATATTATGGCGGATATGGCACTTAGAATACCTACAACTGTCACTACGTCTCAACAAAATGTTGCCATTATGAGGAACAACTGAAATATTGTTGTCTCTTTTATCAAATACGATTACCACATTAGAAAGAGTGAAATAACACAATATTTCACATTCTACTTCGTATTTCACTCATATTTGCATAAGCAAATTTATGTATAGAATATCGCGGCGCCTCCGTGTTTTTTCTATCTCAATGCCTTAGCGTAACGCTGAATGACGTCGCTGAGACGTTTTTTATAGAAACAGGTGAAGGTAATATGTTACTTTACGGTTACCGCTCGTCGAGGAAACCGTATTAGACTATGTAGTGGTGCCAAAACAGGGTTGCCAGACGAGTGCGAGTGAAATATCGTATCTAGATTCGAAAATTATCGTATCAGTTGAAAAATTATCATACAACAACTGCCGGAACCACGCGGAACGTGTAGCTAGTTCGCAATACTAAATTTTAGGAAGTTGTGAAATGTGAAAGAAAGTCACATCATTTTTAGGGTTCCGTACCTCAAAGGTGAAAACGGAACCCCTCGTGTGTCTGTCTGTCGGTTTGTATGTCTGTCCGTCTGTCACAGCCAATTTACTCTAAATCTAATGAACCGATTAAATTGAAATTCGGTACACATATGTATTTCTGTGACCCAAACACGGACGTGTAACGTAAATAAGTGAATTTTGAAAATGGTTCTTTTTTTTATTTTGAATTGTTCACCTTTCAAACTGTATCATGTGACATATATATTAAATGAAAGGGCTTGTTACCAGGATCTCAATTTATTTTTAATAATTTTAAAATAGATGAAAAATGATCTTCCCGCCCCCCCCTTACTACTACTTACTACTACTGAGCCTAAAATTTTGAAAATAAAATACAGCGAATGTTTTTTTTTTTTTATTAGGTAGGGCATCTCGTAGTTGACCTCTGAGATCATGACTACTTAAGTGGACTTTCCTGTGGGTGCCTTAAGCTACTACACTCAAAACCAGCCAGGGGTTATTCACCTATGCTAATTAAAAGTAGGTGAACGCTCGCTAAGGGCAACCGCCCCCTGTGGGGTACGAACCTTGGCTTAGGGCGTCAACCGGAGGGAGGACATCAAGGATGGGACGGGCTGGATCAAAGTTTTGATCATGATTATTTTTCGGGGAATTTAAAGCTACGTGCTCAGCTGCAACAACTGCTGGCACCTCGTTATCGAGCAAGGGTCGGGGGGGGAGTATCATTTACTCGGGGACGCGGTCTCGATCGCAAAGGACCTCGGCGGCGAGGTCGGAATGACGGGAGGCGTTTGTTTTTTGTACACTGTGCTGGTTTCCCTACTGCTCTCCTAGAGGAGGGTAATGGGGTCGGCAGGGTCGGTAAGGATTCGTTTAGGGCGGCGAGTTCAATTGATACTAGAGGGAGTGTAACGAGCGGCCTCGACAACCAGAGGGTTGCGATGTTTGGCAGCAGTATCGAAGTAACGCTTGGAAGAGCGTATGAGAAATCGGTGGATGGTGGGGATTTTTAGGTCGAGATAGAGGATCTCATTCCTAACAAACCAGGGGGCTCTCGAGTCCGATAAGGACCAGGCCCGGGTCGACGGCGCGTTGTGTTCCACGCGCGCCTCAAAGAGATGTCAGCAGAATCGACGAGGTCTACTAGGGCCTGCTGCCTGCCTGCCGGGGTTGCGAAGAAAACCGAAAGGGAGATCGTGACCCCCGGCAACAGGGCAACCGAAGGAACACGGGTGGGTTTTAGTCAGTAAAAGTCTGACACGCCCTCCCGCTCCGCCTAAAGCGGGAGAAGTTATTTAATGATTTCCCACCCAAAAAAAAAGGGGGGCTCCCGAGGCCTTCCGAAGGCAACGGTTCTATAATGTCTGCATCTTATGGATGTGACTAGGTTTCGCTTGTGCAAAAATAGCACCCGCATGATTGGGCGAATGCACGTTGTGTACGGACGCTATTTGCACCGTAGTGACAATTTGCTACGTCCATTAAGGATAGAGTGAAACCTTCCAAGAGCCCATGCGGCTCATGCGCGGGCTTGGGTTATGTGCTTTTTAAAGGAGAGATGGTAATCAAGGGCTACACCTAGGTACTTTGCTCGCTTCTCCCAAGGGATAGGCTTGGCTAGCATAGTGATGGGTCGGGGGAGACAGGGTTGGGTCTTTTTAAACGGTTTCGAAAAGAGAACCGCTTGGCTTTTGGGGGGATTGACTTCAATTCTCCATTTCCTAAACCAGGCGCCGAGTTTATTGACTGCGGTTTGGAGAATGGCGGCTATTGAGTCGGGGCCGATGCCTCTGTAGTAAATGGCCGTATCGTCTGCGAACAGAGCCAACTGCGCCATTTTACTTATAGGGATATAGTTGAGAGCGCCCGCTATAATAACGGAGTCACTCATACCTGAAAGGATAGTGTGGTCGTCAGAGAGGAGTTGGGAGTTCTCCGTAAATGACTGGGGAGGAAGGTAGGCCGATATTAGAGTGATCGGCTGATGGCCGGTCATGCCTAAGCGGCAGACTGAGACTTCTAATCGTGAGAGGAGGGGAGGATCCATAGGGATACAGTATAGTTCCTTTTTATAGTAAATTAAAGTGCTGCCTCTGTGACATCGTAACCTGTCGTTGCGAACCACGCGTTAGTTGGCAATTGACGGGTTACGGTGGCAGGGCTTTAAGAATGACTCTTGAATGAGAACGTTGTCAGTTTGATGGTTACAAACGAAAGCCGTGATCTCATCGCGTTGACCATGTATGCCATTGGCATTGAAATAACCTAACTTTAGGGATCGGGGTTTGATAAGGCCGTGTTATCCATTAAAAGGCTTTAGGTTGGGTAGCAAGAGAGTTCAGGACTTGTGTAATATCTGGATACGCGTCATAGATAGCCTGGATCTGGAAGAGATTACCAGTGGAATGAGCTGAAAGGATTTCGTTGGCCATCGCCTTGGCGCGAGGGGAGACGAAGTACAAGAAGGTGGAGGTGATTACGTTGCACGAGTCAACGGAAGCGTTGGGACTGACCACGAGAGTGGTTTGGGGAGGGAGTTGAGAAGGAACCAGGGCTGGAACAGCTTGCTGGTGGTGGCGGTAACTCCAAGGACTGGGCCTCTGAAGGGCTTAGACGCTGGGGCATATGGGAAGAGGGGATTCTTTAAGTGGGCGGAGCTTCCCTCTGCTGGTGGGTGTCGAAAAACTTCGACAGTTTGGCAGAAGTAGATTTGCAGGCTTTGGGACAGCCACGGTAACTGGCCGCGTGACTTACTTGCCTACATAGCAAACAGCTGGGTGGGTCCGGACATTGAGTGCGGTCTTTAAGGCGCGAGCATTCAGAAGTGCCATATTCGCCCAGGCACTTTACGCACCTGGGTGTAGCGTGGCAATTCCTCTGCGAGTGCCCGTATAGTTGGCATCGGTGGCACTGGCCTATAATGCTAGTTTTTGAGGGTTTTTGGATAATAAATCCCATGAGATTACAGAGGGACTTTATTTGAAAAATCGGTTGATTCCCTACTACGGGGGGACACACTAAAAGAACCATGTCGTATGACTCACCGCCTCTGGAGCGGTGCATACGGTGAACTTCATCTACCGGGACGTTTTGCGACTGAAGGTCGGCTAACATCTTGGAAGCGGGGATTTCGCGGGGGATCCGATTGATCACTACGCGGGTCTGTTTTACCTCTGTGACGGAGAAGGCATGGAATGACACACCTCTCGATCGCAGAAGTTTTGTGAGTTCCCTATAGTCGCGGGACGTAGGGATGGCGATTGGCGACTTTTATACCCTGTTGGGTATTACGGGCGTTAGTGTAGTTGATCTTTTGATCGATACACTATTTAGATATATCCACCCACTTTCCCTTGTCCTGAATGAACACGGGAGGTGGCAGGGGGACTTTTTTAACGGTTGGGGAGGGGGTATCCTGCGAGGATGACGCAATCGATTGAGACGCGATGGAGGGGGATGTTTTACTTTCGGAACTTTGTTTTTATTTTTGCTAACTTTAAAATTATATACACAATGACATGAATATTTACTTTGTGAAGAATATTTTTTTTTTTTTTGTTTTAATTATTGTGAACTAGCTGACCCGACTATGTCTGCAGCGCACATTCTGTCAATCGCGCCAACTGTTAAACGACTGATAGCTATGTCAAAAGCGCTAAAGTTACATTAGAAAACTTAGTATGGTCGTTAAGTTTTCTTAAATTTACTCATTTTCCGCTCAACTTTCTTATTTTTTTTCCTTTCATAAGAACCTTCTCCTGATAATAACAGACACAAAAAAAAAGAATTAACGAAATCGGTCCAGCCGTTCACGCGTGATGCCGTGACCAAGGGAAATAGGGATTCATTTTTATATATATAGATGTGAGGACTATGTGGGTCAAATATATATATATATATTTATTTATTTTTCTCAGTTACTTTTAATGATAATCTGGCAGTTGTGAGTACTTTATGCGACCTACCCAAATGTCCTTTCTTTGGTATTGTTCGTCGAATCATTGAGCTCCTTTTAAGTTCTGAGTTGAGCTACACGATTACTGACAAATGCGTGCATGGAATGGACAGGTCCACTCACATCTGTATGGTTCTTTCCTCAAAAGACCATTTTAGACACAAATCTACATGGTCCTCAAATGAAATGCTCTGACCAAGATTATTTCCTGGTTTTTATATACACATTGACATTAATGAATTTTATATACTTTTAAAGTATTATATTATTTAAATTATTGTGAATGTGAAGACTATGTGGGTCATTCCTTTTTCTTTTTGTTTTTAATTTTTTCTCACTTAGTTCTAATTATAGTCTGTCAGTTTGAGTAATTTATGCGGCCTACCCAAATGTCCTTTCTTTGGTATTGTTCGTCGAATCGTTGAGCTCCTTAATTCTGAGTTGAGCTGCATGATAACTGACAAATGCGTGCACTGACTGGACAGGCCCTCTCAATCTGTGTGATGCTATCCTCAAAAGACCACTTCAGACACCAATCTACATGGTCTTCACATGATCTGACCAAGATTATGTCTGGACTTTAAAAGAGACTGTGACCTCTGAGTTTGTTTCGGCCTTTCTTCTCAGAGTAGTCAGATAGGAAACGCCGACCTCATCTAGTTTTTAAAATATGATTGACGTGTAAAATTGTTTGTACAAACCTATTTACAGAAATAAAATCATTTATCATTTATCTCCCTTTTCCTTGGACGGCTATAGAGCCGTCGTCGGAGTGAGAGGTAGAGGAAGAAGAAGAATCGGACTTTACCTCGTCGTCGTAAGAACCATAAGGGTAAGGGGTGGTAGGCCGCTTTGAAGAAGCAGCGATGATGGTCACGTCAGTGTCCATGGACTCTGCCGGACTAGGAGACCTACCCACCTCGACGGCTGGGAGAGACTGAGATTCTAGTGCATCGTTGAAGTCAGCGACGCTTTTGTCAGAGGGACGGGGACCTAGTAACTTAGTTTGAAGCTCAGCGAACTAAGCTCCATACTTAGTCTGAGAATGGTTCTTTACTCATAGATTACAGGAAAACCTATAAGAAGTCTATGGTCTTAAAATAACATAGTAAATCTATTGTGCGTTGAAACTTATATTTGCAGTTGGAATGTATGGGAGAACAAATATTTCAACTATAATGTTAAGTTTGTATTTGAGATAAATTCATCCCAACTACGGAACCCTTCATTGCGCGTAGTCCGACACGTACTTGGCTGGTTTTTTTTCAGTTCAAACAACCATAATCAACATTCTTTTGATTGAGTCTAACATAATTTTTGCTGAACAGTCGTTTCATCTCACTTCGGAGGAGGTTTGCAAAATCGTACTTTTGCGTACGATCAACTACAGGGTAGCAGGGACATCGACGCGAAAACTGTTACTATGGATTCAGTACATGATTCTGAACCTTGAAACGGTTGCTTTGAAATCTTTACCTATGAAATTGCCGTTCTGCCGTACTGGCTATTTCAAGTCTATTTTTTTCTTTTTTCGCTAGTTCAAAGTTCAAATTATTTTTATTTTTTAAATACCTATGGAATTCTTTTTTGAAAATTTGTCATTTGTTTAGTGGTTAGCGTTCTGTTTTCATCGCATTTGTACGTTTTTCATCATCATGGATACGTTAAAAATTCGAGTGATTTTGGAGTATGAGTACCGTCGTGGCAGTAAAGTGGCAGAAGCTGCAAGCAACATCAACGACGTATACGGAGCGAACACTACTAACGATCGCACCACCCGTTATTGGACCTAAGACTAAGACCTAGGACCTAAGAAATGAACCCCGTGGTCGACCGAAAACTTTAGTCGATAAATACTAATTAAAGCGATTATGGAAGCTGATGATTCTCAATCTACAGCTGAATTAGCAGCAGCTTTCGATGTTAGCATCAAAACAATATTGGTCCATTTGTGTCGAATTGGCAAGGTAAAAAAGCTTGACAAACGGGTGCCCCACGAATTGAATGATCGCCAGCGCGAAGCATGCGTCAAGTTGAGCCTTGCACTGCTCAACAGGCACACAAACGAAGGCATATTGAATCGCATTGTTACTTGCGACGAAAAATGGATTCTATTCGATAATTGCAAGCGCTCAGCAAGTTGGTTAGATCCTGGTTCAGCACCTAAACAATGCCCCAAACGAAAACTGACCCCTAAAAAAGTGATGGTCACTGTTTGGTGGTCTAGCGCCGGTGTCATTGATCACGGCTTCTTACCAAACGGGATGAGCATTACTGCAGATGTGTACTGTGAAGAACTGAACATAATGATGGAGAAGCTCGCACATATTCAACCAGCTTTGGTCAATCGTTCGGCTCCGCTGCTCCTGCACAGCAGACGGTCTCCAAGCTACAAGAGCTGGGTTTGGAAGTTCTCCGTCATCCACCGTACTCACCAGACCTTGCCCCTACAGCCTTCTACTTATTCCAGAATTTGGATAACTTCTTGGCAGGGAAAAAATCAATAACCGAGAGGCAGATCAAAATGCCTTTGAAGAATTTGTTGCCTCCCGTCCAGCAGACTTTTTCAAAAAGAGCATCAATAAGCTACCACTACGTTGGCAAAAAAGCATTGATTGCATGGATTAATAAAAATAAAATGTATAGAGAAACAGGGGCGTAAACTTATTTCATGAAAAACGGCAATTTCATAGGTGACAGACATAACATCACGCCTTGTTTCCCCGAAGGATTGGGCAGAGGTGTCCCTGTAGCAGGTTCACCCACATTTCGCCAGTTGTATTTTAAGTCCCATTTAATATGGGTGCCAAAATAAACCTTATTGCCATCAACCGGGCACAAATCCAGACTCCGGGCTGCTACTGAGAAATTCCAGATAGAAAAACCTAATAACACTTTGCCCGACCCGGAAATCGAACCCAGGACTTGATGCTCAGCAGTAGCACTTGCGACCACTAGACCAACGAGGCAGACAAAGAATTTAATAGGTAAAGACCTAATATTACATCGGTTATTAAAAAAAATCTGCTGTTTCATAGAAAAGTATTATACCTACGCCGATCATTTTATAAATAACCAACGAAGAATTTCAACGCACCCTTTTTTTTTTTTTTTTTTTGAGGGTGGGAAATCATCAAATAACTTCTCCCGCTCTGGGCGGAGCGGGAGGGCGTGTCAGACTCTTACTGACTAAAACCCACCCGTGTTCCTTCGGCTGCCCTGTTGCCGGGGGCCACGATCTCCCTTTCGGTTTTCTTCGCAAACCCGGCAGAATTTCAACGCCCCCTGCGTTGAAATTCTTCGTCTGCGGTTCTGCGGTTCAGAATCATGTAGGTACTGAGTATATGGTAACTGTTCTCAAGTCGATATCCCTGTATATTGTATCATACATCGTACCGGTGTCGAAATTATCGTACATGTACGATAATTATCGTACGTCTGGCATCCCTGTGCCGATTCCCTTCTACAACAAACTAAGGCTACGGTTTCCTGGAAGAGCGGTGACTGTAACGTAAGGCCGTAACGTAAGACCTACACTTGTTTCTATAGACAATGGTTCAATGATGTCATTCAACGTTACGTTACGGCCTCACGTTACGTTAAAGCTAACCGCATTAGTTACGCGAGGCGTTTAGGTGAGGGAAGGGGTCAAGCCGAATATCACATAATCTCACGTGGGGAGAGGGGGGGCAAATATCACGTAATTTTTGAAGTGAAAACTTCTTTAGGCACGTTCGGCATTTTTGAGATAGAAAAAAACACAATTGAACTCGCGACACCGTTACCGACACCTCATTTTTGTAAATTCGATTGTGCTCTATATTTATATTACATTACGGATCATTGTTCCATGCAAGTATTTTTACTTTAATTTTTTTTTTTTTTTTAACGAGGTTAAAAACTGAAAGCTCATGACAAGAGGCAGCACAGTTGTACGTCTTTAAACCGCCATTGTTGAATGGAGTGTAGCACTATTAAAAGACGAGCCAAGGACAGGGGAAGCGTCTACCACTGGTAAAAAAACAGCTTTAGTCAATAAATTAGGAACGTTTTTATAATTTATAGGTTAAAGAATGTTAAAGAATGGAGGCGATAGAAATAACCTGATCAGAGTTGAAAACCAACTCGGGTATTTTTTTTTTAAATTTCTTAGAATGAATCTAACTTAGAGAAACTATTATTAATCTTATACCTTTAAACGAGCAATTCTTGTATATTTATGGTCACCCGGAATCGGTTGCCAGGGCAGCGCGGAAATGCATCGGCGGCGCGGCACCCTAGGCCGCCAGCGCGACTGCATCGCTCCCACTACAGCCCCTTTTTTTTTTTTGTGTGTGAAATTATCAAATAACTTCTCCCGCTCTAGGCGGAGTGGGAGGGCGTGTCAGAATCTACTGACTAAAACCCACCCGCGTTCCTTCGGTTGCCCTGTTGCCGGGGGCCACGAACTCCCTTTCGGTTTTCTTCGCACCCCCGGCAGGCATCGGCCCTAACGGACCCCGTCAATTCTGCTTTCATTTCCTCAGTTCACGGTACTGAGAAATTAATCAGGAAAATCCTAGCTTCCACACTGATTAATTTAGATATGCCGTGCCACACCGAGGCTATGGATGCCTGGAGACTCGCTTGCCCGAGTTTCACCTGTGAATCAAGTTGTATTGACATCTTCAGCAGACAGTACAATAAAGTTGACCATAACTTAATTGTACTATCTGCTGAAGATGGCTGACTTAAGCTGCTTAAAGACCTTTGATGGCCATGAGAGCTCAGTTCTGAAAATTGAATTTGTGAGCAGAGGCCAACAAATACTATCAAGTGGAGCAGATGGACTTCTCAAACTATGGAATATAAAAACATCTGAGAGAAGAATGTCTTTAGATAATCATGAGGGCAAAGTGTGGTCTTTAGCTGTCAATAAGAAAGAATCTGTAGTAATTACTGGTGGTTCAGATTCAAAGTTAGTAAAACTGAAAGATGTTACAACAGAAAGAAGTAGAACAGTTAGCAAAAGAAAGAGAAGAAATTATATTACAAGAACAAGAATTGATGAATTTGTTGCACGATAAGCAACTGATTAAAGCTCTGAAATTAGCGCATGCAAAGACCAATGCATGTTTTAAAAATAGTTAGTGAGGTTTTGGCTGGTGGCAATGACAAACTTTATGAAACACTCTGTGGAGGACAGAGGACTAATCAAGTAGCAATGAAAAAAACAAACACACGAACACTACTACAAGATTTATTGTCGGTATATCCACAGGTTTTAGCTATTACAGCTATTATTTCAAATATTATTACAATCGCTGGTTTCGGGCAAGGATGGCTACAGTTCACAATTCTATCTAAACGCGGTTAAAACTTACGAGACTAGTGCACTCTTTCGTGTCTGGAAGCGAACAGGGCCAGTACAATCGAAATGTGGGCGGAAAAGAACTCGTTTACAATCAACTTCCGGTTCCAGAAACTTCTAGAACATTCAAGTAATCTCTACAGTGCTGCCTCGTAGTGTCAAGAGGCGACTACTACAACATTCATTCATAATATTACAATGCTCATTCATAAAACAGCGCCTCCAGTGTCGAGTAGCGAGCATTCATTCATAATATTACAATGCTCATTCATAAAACAGCGCCTCCAGTGTCGAGTAGCGAGCATTAAATCGATATTTTCGCGTAAACTATTCACTAATTCACTGCTTCCGCTACACGACAACAGAGGACGCTACTTGTGTATCAGCCACACACTCAAAGAAATCAACCACACTCAAAAAGAGACTGTTGAAGTTTGCTGCAGAGTGGAATACAAACAACTGGAGTGGAATACAAACGAATTCGGTGTGGACTTAGTCTATGGGTGTGGACATTTACGTGTTTCGGGAGAATGACAGTATTTATGTATGTAACTATGGCAGAAAACTTTCTAGATGTCTTCTGCTTGGGGATCTATGGCCTGTTAGTGGGGAATGTGTCAATAAAATTATGTTGAGCTTGTTGAAATGTGGCTTCAATTTCTGTGTTTATTTCTGGGGCAGCATCAAAGTTAGTTATCGTAGGTCCAAATTGACCAATATTTATGTCATTCAAGAAATTTCCATCATCTGTATTTACGAATGTAAATGAAATAAGATGTCTGTAGGATCTGTTCTATTGTTTAGAAATATGTGAGTTGTGAACGTATTTGTAAGTGTGTCAGTGATGTAAGTATTTGTATACCGTTGTTCTAAGTCTTTTTGTGTTTGTGTATTCAAGTGATCGATACTTATGTCTTCAATATTTTGTGTATTAGTGTTGTATTCCCTTAATTCAGCAGCTATCAGCTATGGTTTTCAATTTCTTCTAATCCGTTGGGGTTTATATAATTGTTATTTAAAATCGCTCTAACTTGATCAGATAATCTTTGCTCTGTTATATGTATTAATTCCGGATAAAAATTTATGAATTCCTCAAGTAAATATTTTCTATAAGCTGTTTTATCTGTTTCTAATTTTGTGGCAGTGTGTTTGAGTGAAAGCTTCCTCAAAAATCAATAAATGGTGTTGTACCATTTTCTAAATCACGCTATTACGATTTTCCACAAAGGTGTTGTAGGAAATCGTTTTATTAAACATATTGTACTCGCTGAAACTTCGTTTTATTTTGGTTTATTGGGCAGCTGTCGGGTGCACTAACATTTATGGTCCTTCGAGCCGGACATATAGATATATATATTTGTTTTTCAATGTGTGTCACGGAAAACAGGGTCGATTACCCTGAAGTGCCAGGTGCCTAGTTTATCACGGATGTGGTGATCAGCGGTGGACGAGGACGAGGTTCGACGTAAACAGGCACCACCAGTGTCGTGAAGATTTCGATGTGAGCCACAGATGTGACATCTTACCATCGAGAGTAATGTCAAGGACGTTGACGTAACATTTGCAGCGACGTCATCAGTGACGTAATTGGAGAGGTTTGGTTGACGCAAAACCGTGAGTTACGATCCAAACAGTTTTTAGTCTATAACTTTAATTTTCTCAGTGAAGTGAAATTTAATTAAGAAGTGTTTGGGACTTGTAGAATTTTAGCATTCGTTTTAGACTTATGATATAAAATCGGATATAGGTTCCCACCTATGTCCGATTTTTTAAAAGGTTTTCAAACACTTGTTATTTTTTCAGTTTTTTCATTGAATTGTAAATTTTATTTGTGTTAAATTATTACCGGTTGCATTTAATTACTGAGTTAGTTATTGAATGATTAAAAGGTTTATAGCTTATTACACAATGGAATCCTTACGTAAACTATAGTTCCATAATAAAACAATAATAGAACAAGGTAGTATTAATTTAAAAAAAATCCCCTAAAGATCGTATCACACAGAGTTTCATAGAAACACAACTAGAGTCATTAGAGTCACAGTGGCAACAATTTGTCGAAACTCATAGGCGCATTGTAGAGAAAGCAACTGATGAAGACTTAGTTAAAAACGTTTATTTTACATTAGAAGTTTACGATTTAACTGAAGATTTGTACATAAACTATAACTCAGAATTAAAAGAGCACTTACTCCGTCCATGCGAAAGTGCTAATCTCAGTAGTAATAAACATTCTAATCAAAATAGTACACATCTTAAATTGCTATAAATTTGTTTGTTCCTAAGTTCTCGGGTCTCTATTCTGAATGAGTTACCTTCCGTGATTTATTAACGTCACTTATCCATAAAAATGATGCACTGGATGATGCACTGATAACTAATGGAGAAGTAAGTGAATAAGTTTTCTAAGATGATGACATGTATCATCATATCGCATAACATCTTAGAAATGATGATACATGTCTAAGATGATGACACGTATCATCATATCACATATCATCTTAGAAAACTTATTCACTTAATTTTCCATTAGTTATCACACTAAGAACAAGAATTGTCAGTTTAGCTGTTTCACATAATCGTCTGCACATTTTGGCTATTACAAAATCATATTTTTTTAAATGTATATAGCAAATTGTATTATATTTTGAAGGAGACCAGTCTATTTTACCCGTCGCTTCAATCCATTTTTCTTTACAAACGGGATTACGCGGAAAACTGAAACATGATATTCAAATTCAAAATACTTATATTCCAAATTCGCATTATTTATTCCAAAAGTCCAAAATGCAATCCTCATAACTTTGTCAATTTGTGAAAATCGATTTTCGATTAATCAAATCGATTTAAAAGTAACAAGTAGTACATCACTAGTAACACCATTCGACAGAAAATGACAAAAGCCTCTCTACCACGAAACTTACACTTTTTCCGTCGTTTACATTTTGTTACTGTTACATTGCGTATACGGTATACACAAAGCGCCCAATGATGGTCCCTCAAAGCAATGTCAGCAATGTGAAATGAATAGTTTGAAGTAGGAATTTATCTAATCTTTTTTATTTTAGTAGTGTTACTTGAATATCACAATAAATGATTTTAAAATTAATTACAGCTATTTAAGCAACAATATTACTTACCGATGGTAGGTAAGACCTCCATTGACTCGATTTACTACCCTAGAAGAGTGTTTACAGTTTATAACGGCATAATTTGGCATTTTTATGTCCTCGAAGACACAACTCGCCACTGGCGTGTTCGAACACAAACTAAAATAGTAGCGCGTCAAGTTTGTGCATTGCACAAACTTCGGACACGCTTTGTCGGTCGGCTTGTGGTATCTAGTCATTGCACAAACTTCGGACACGCTTTGTCGGTCGGCTTGTGGTATCTAGTGGTTATTTCACTCACGCTAGTTCGGAACGGGTTACGCTCAATTCGATAGCGACTACGGAACGCAGCCTTCTGTCAGTGGCAGTCTCTGTCACCTGTCACATCTGTCAGCTTGTTACGTCGTGTCGTGACCGTCGGTGTCGTGTCTTCCTTTCCTTTTATTTACTGAGTGACTGTGTTGTGGGTATTGTGTTGACATCGTTGGTTGTGTATTGATCGAGACAGACAAAGTTATGATGAGATATAATTTAAATAAAATAATTTCTCTAACACGAGTTAACAATCAAGAAGTATCATTTCTAGCATCAAAACGACTGGTGGACGATTTAAATAGATCGTATACCAACGTAAGTATTGGAAACAGTAAATAAGTTTATCATGTATAAATCTATATTTCTAACTAGTGCGTATTGTCCCACTGCAGGGCAAACGCGAGAATTAATAAGTTGTAAATAAAGTTTAACATAACTTACTTACATTGCTTGCAATAAAGCATAATTATTTAATAAGTGCACTCAATCAAACAGGAGGTTAGCACCGCGAGAGATGCGCCGGCGCCCGCGCAGGACGCAGCGGCGCCGCTCGTGGACTCGTTTGGACGACGTCATAACTACCTGCGTATTTCGCTGACTGAACGATGTAATTTACGATGTAAGTTTTTTTTACATTTACCTACTAGTTTATTGTATAATGTAGGTTACCCAGTACGTGTACCTAAGACGACCCACTGACCTACAGTTCAGGTAGTCCTTGGAGAAAAAAAGTCAGAGAGTCGATCTCAGGGGCGGGTTAGTTGTTTGAACTGCGAAGCCCCTTGATGATGAATTTAGATCATTTATATGAGATAGTAATTGAACCAACACTTAAAAATCTTGTAATTCTTATCAGACGATTCCAATTGTTTTCATCTTATCTAAATGTACTAAGTGTGGTCAATCATTATTTCTTTACCACAAGTAAACAAATCAATTGATAAATAATTTTAATTTATAATTGATTTAATTGTCTATCTCAATACTCCAAAATTGTAACAGTAACATCACAAGCACTATGTAACCTTTATGTCCTTAACATAGGTTTTCATAACCTAGCTAGGAGAGCAGTGCTCATCAACACATTGTAGAAATAGTACTTATTTTGTAAAACTGTTTAACGTGTTTTACAATGCTTTGTTGTTTGAGTAAATAAATATTTATTTATTATTTATCATTGCTATCCACAATATTATGGTCTTCATTATTTACAAATCAACAAAGATAGGTTTTCTAGACAAATATAGTTTTATTCAAATCAAATAATTTATTTGCTTATAACGTAGGTATACAGATAAGATGTAATTTTTATAAAATGGTCCTGGTTCACTAATAAGTACACTGGTTGCTGTTTAATAATATCAGTTATCCATCAGAGAGCAGGCTTCATACATACAGGGGGCGAGTCAGTAGTACAGAAGGTTTCAATGTGTGGGCTGCATGCTCAGTGAGGCCTGCTGCGAGGTGAGCACAGGCATACCCAATACATTTGGGACAAGACATGATAAATTCCACATGTTTGGTGTGTTTAGTGATCACAACGTTTTTAACATAGTATAAAAATTATCCAACTTACTTTAATTCCTATGTTTAAGTTAACAACTTATCCCTATATTTTGTAAAAATTAAGAAAAACAGCAATTTTTGCAAAGGGGAAATTAACCTAAGTTTAATGCCTTAAATTAAATGCCAAAAAAGACAAAAATGAGGATTCTTATTTTTATTGTTAACATAAAAAATAGTGTTTCCATTGACACGAATCACACAAGCACCGCAATGTGGCATGCTTAAAATCAGTTCATCAAAATCACTTGAGGAATGGCCGTGTTCTTTCTAACAAGTCAAAAAGTTGTTGTGGGGTATGCACGGCACCCTAACTCGGCAGAGCTCTTCTTTGGAGCATATCCCATGCATGCTCATTGGGTCATTTGGTTGAGGTCTGGCGATTGAGCAAGCCACGGCAGAACGTTGATATGAGCATCGGCAAGAGTGCGTGTTACGACTCTAGCCGTGTGTGGACGTGCATTGTCGTGCATGAGTCGAAACGAATCGCCCAACCGGCTTCGCAAAGGGATGATCGCGTCTGAAACAATCCTCTCGGCATAAATCTGAGCATTGAGGTTGCCCCTGATCCAAATGAGATCGGTTCTATCCATCGTTTTGATCAAAATACCGGCCCAGTTAAAACATTATTGTTCCTCCTCCTTATGAATGAACTTCCTGCCAAAATTTCAAACGTTCTTGACGTCCAGAGATCCTCCAAACATGAGTACGTCTTGTATCCGGCGTCATACCGAAACGAGATTCATCGGACAAGCAAACACAACGCCAGACCGACTTCATTCACGTAAACGATTTCGGTTGGTTTGGTCGATTCCGACGAGCAGTTTTTGGATGTAGGTACCGGTCCTGTCTGCGAGTGGTGATGCGAGATTGTCCTCCATGCGCTCAGCCACGCTGCCCGTGATACAATAGCGTGTCCAGAGGCGGCAGCGACAGCAGCGACAGCAGCGACAGCCACATTACGCTGCCTGGAACCAGCTTGCAACATTCCGACGGCTCTCATAATTTCTTCTCATGTCAAATGATGTCGTCGCTCCATATCGATGCAATTTTTTTCAGTTCCGATGCAGAAATTGTAATGGTTTTGTAAAAAAACGCTATATTACTCACTTTTATAGGAATCCTGATTCACAGTTGCTTTTCTATTTTTAATCAAAATTTAAAGAAGATTATTAAAATAGTAAAATTCACTAAAAAGAAACAATAGCGATCCAGAAAAGTTAAAATAATAATCCTCAATTGCGGCAATACTCAAACGTACTTGATCTCTAGACACTTTTGATGTGTGTAGGTACAGTATTTCTATCTTCATAATGTCCCTCGGCAAACTTCGTGTTTCTGCACTTGGTGCAGACCTGATACTCTCAATCGACTTGGAAGTATATAGAGTTGTTAATACTCTTTTAACTTAATGTAATTTATTTTTTAAATGGAGGAAAGCTGCTAAAGTTGCAGGTACGACAGTTAGGAAAATAGTTTTACAGCTCTATACATACAGGGTGGCAGGGACACCGAAGGGAAAATTTGTTACCATGGATTCAGTACATGATTTTGAACTTAACTAAGCACTTCATTGTTGTTTTGATTTATGTGTGAACTATACAGGGTGGCAGGGACATCAACGCAAAAACTGTTGCATTGAAATTTTTCGTCGGTTATTTAAAAAAAAAACAGCAGTTCTATACATATAGACCGCGTAGGTATTGCTCTTTAGTATGAAACAGCACATTTTTTTTTTTTAAATAACCGACGAAAAATTTCAATGCATTTCAACAGTTTTCGCGTCCATGTTCCTTTTTTTTGGGTGGGAAATTATCAAATAACTTCTCTCGCTCTGGGTGGAGCGAGAGGGTGTGTCAGACTCTTACTGACTAAAACCCACCCGTGTTCCTTCAGGTGCCCTGTTGCCGTGGGCCACGATCTCCCTTACGGTTTTCTTCGCAAACCCGGCAGGCATCGGCCCTAGCGGACCCCGTTAATTCTGCTCACATCTCTTTGACAACGCGCCGTCGACCCGGGCCTGGTCCTTATCGGACGGCGAGCTACCCATTGCTCACCGTCCGCAAGCCCGCGCCTACGGTGGCCGGAAATCGGTTCGCGATTCCCGACGCCCAGGGCGTCTCCTCCTGCGGCAGTTAGGGGCGTGAGGGCGCGAATTTTGCCTCTCCCTCACGCGTTCGGCCTCCTCCTTCGCGAGTATTACTGCTTCGCAGAAGGAGGTGACGGCCTCCCAGTTCCTCTCGTTCCGTACCATGGCCCGAATTAGGGCCGGACGCGAGAGATCACCACCGCCGATCGCCTCCACGAGGACACGGCGATGCTCAGCCCAAACCGGGCAGACTTCCACCGTATGCTCCACCGTGTCCTCCGGGCGATCCACACAATGGTGACACCCGGGCTTTTCCTCCCGCCTTATCCTGTTTTAGCCCCTGAATGGTTAAGCAGGGAGATGTTTTTGGTAGACATTTGTGGAATTGTATCGTGCATAAATTGTATTGTTAAGAAATACGCTCCATTGTCGGGCAGTTATGAAAAAATTGTGGTTCTAGTTCCGATTTACGCCACGCGTCAAAAGAACCTTATAGTGTCGTTTAGTCAAATTCTTGTAACCAATTGGTTATTAACACTTAGGCAAATATCTACTTTATGTTAATTTAATTTCAGTTCATTTTAAGATGAACTAGTGCTACCGAAAAGTCATATTTTTCCACTGCAAACACAGAATAAGCTTTTGTGGTTTGCTTTTAGTTTTGTAAGCACCAATTAATAGGAGCAATAGATTGTTCCCTAGATAGAAAAATGATTTGAACAAATCTAAAGTGAAAGAGTCTATTTCATGCATAAGGATCTTCCCTCGATGATACTATTTTTCGTGTGAGCTAATCGAAAAAAACTAGATTAATTTTAGAAGTCCATATAAAGATATGATCTTCTTTTCCTTACCTCAAAATATGTCCAAAATTGAAATTATGTAATGAGTTGCATTGTATAATTAACCTTGTAATGTGCACTTGGTGAGCAGATGGTTTTAAAGTAATTTTTAGGTAATTCATTCGTAGTACCTACATTTATTGTGTGGTACCTGATGTTGTTCTAATTATCACAATCCATCCAACATCTACTTTATCCTCCCAATGCTCCCCCCCCCCTCTTATTTGTTTCCTTGATAATTTCACGTTTGTGCTGTAATTATCATTGAAATCTACTAGTGTAGTAATCTACTATGTGTAGTTAGGCATTTTGATTTTATAATCTTTGAATAAGATCACTCATCTCTGCCCAGCCCTTTGGGAAATACGGGCGTCATGTTATGTAATTCGACTAAGTTCACTAGTACTTTATTTTAGTACAGGTATTTCAAGTAACGGTTCAATTAAAAATAACTTAACCTTTTGACCGCTTGTGTCGCATATATGCGACAGAGAACATGCATCATTTTTCTATTTTCGTCCTATTAACTGCGTGGTACAACTAAAACTATTATAAAATAGAGCTATTATTTACAACAATTACTTAAAATAATGTTTCATAACTCTAAGCATTCAAAAAACTTAAATAAAAATAAGTAATTGGCAGCTTGGACTTTTCTTCCGCGTCTATCGCGCGCATCGCGTAAATATGACCATAGGGATGGGATACAATGCAATGCGCATTTTAAAAACGAAATAACAAACAGTTAAATAATCAGGTATAATGTATCATTCAGCATAAAATAAACGGTGTCATAAGAAATAAAGTTAAATTTAATATATTGCCTTGTGTTATTAATTCTTTTCCTTTTTATTTATAAGAAAAACTTCTCATATCAGGATCTTTGTATAATGCCAACATTTGACGTTAGTTCTCATCCCTAGACGCCTATGCTTGCAACATATTTCTCTAGTTTTCTAGTTAGTCTAGCGCGGCTGTCACATTAATACGACCACTGCCTACGTCACAAGCGGATCAAACGAATGGAAAGTTACATTAATGTTGTTCGTGGGTATTTGTGCATTGTCGATAAAATAGTCACATTTCAAATTACTTGTTACTTTATTATTTTCTTTTTTTACTTGTTTGTTTAAAGATGAACGATTGTGATACGAAGAAAGTGATTAGGGTGGTTAATTTAAAGGCTCCTACGAACAGGCGCGACACGCGACGCAACGCGACACAAAGACATGAGCGGTTTCTTTGTGTCGCGCCTGTTTGTAGGACCCATAAGGCTGATTTAAAATAAAAACATAAAAAACTTTTTGACTTTTTTTTATCGATACAACCACGGAACAGAAAAAACAGCGGTTGCTCCTCCTTAGTTATTGTAGGTATTATTTTATCGATTTGTAGCCGCGCGCTAGGGGCACGGCAATTGATATTCAGCCAAGCGCTTAAAAGGTTCATAATCAAGCCTAGCAATTAGGATTGTTACTTTCCGAGCCCAAACATTTAAATACACTAATGCTTAGTGGTATTGTTTTATCGCAGTCTTGATAATTTGCCAAATAAATTTTCAAGATAGGTTGGAGGAAAATCTTGTTTTCCGTTAGTGTCACTCACTGGTAATTTAGTAGGAAGTATGAAAATCCTAATATGGAAGGTATTAGTGAATGTATATTGAATAATTAACCCTTTATTGGTTATCAGTCTCGTAATGGTATCTTCCAGATAGTCCTAAGTGACAGAGATACATAATGGGAAGAGATCATAATATGATTTCATCTATAAGCTACTAAGGTATATTATACCTAGGTGTATATTTAGGAATGTTGAACAATAATTGTTAGTACAAATTGTCAGTATATAAAACATATATAGTGTTTACTGGGAATTTAAATTTCCTCCAATATAAGTATGGTGGAATTCTTACAGCTCTACAGGGGCAACAGTTTTAGGTCCAGAAGGAACTGTTGAGACTGAAATATATTCTTCTGTTAAACTCTTTGTCAGTCTGTAATGTATGTCGATAATTGGTAACTGTGATGGTATTGAGACGTTTAGATATTGAATTTCATAGATATCAAATATTTTCTTGTCTGTATCTTTGTGTCCATACTTCAACAGCGGAATGTAACTGTTTTGTCAGCATTTTCGGCCAGGTTGTTGTTGAGGCCTACCATAAATATTAATTTTTGTTTTCAGTAATAATAATAATAATTTCCCCACTGCCGTCTCTTTACGTTGATGTCGTGGTGGGGCTTGCGCGCTCCTGAACTCTAGGTCTGTGTCGGTCGAGTTTACTTTGCCGAAACGGGTCTAGGGTGAGGAGCCAGACCAAGAGAGATACATAAACCCGCAGGGCAGCATGTGGCGAGCTGTTGGGCAGTAGCGACCCTACGGACTCAATCTCCCGGAAGAAGTCTTGTTCTTCACCTCTGGCTTGCCTTTATTGGCCGGCTGGAGTGAACACTGACGAGGAACAAAGCTCCCACCTCATTCTTGCCTTTATTGGGCGGCTTGAGTGGAGACTCGCAAGAGCAAACGTGCTCAGAGGAAGGAAGTATTCCAGTAAGATGCTGGTAGGGATCTTGACCGTACTTCCGGGGTTGTCCTAATAGCTGTGGAATACCTCTCCACTCCTCAAGCACCTCAGGAAGTGTTGCCCCCTTGTCGCTACGTCACTATGTGCTAGCGACTGTTTTCGGGGGCCCATTATTGAGTATGCCAGTCACCCCCTGCCATTTATTCCGTGTATTACATAACATTGATCAGGCAGGGGACATAGTACTTCCATAGTTCCAGGCAACTAATCCATTTTAGCCACCCAAATCCATAGCCCAATATGTTTTGTTTCCATGTTCTGCAATAGTCCTACACCAACCGGGGGTTGTCATTGGGTGCACTTGTATAGTGCATACAGGGATAATCGTCGGTTGGTGCCTCATTTAATTAAAAACGTCTAGCGGGCCTCTGTGAGTTGGCTTTGGCCCCTTGTACGCCTTCCAAAGGTCCGGGCCCAGGGTCCCGAGAAATGTCAAAAGACGTGAAAATTATAATTTATTTATTTCTCAGCCATAGTCCATCTCCATCCCAATCAGTTAAAACATAAAGATTATAAAATTTTGTGGTGTTGGTGGTTTTTGGTGGTGTGATTCCTATTATAGACCGGTAGTAGGATGCTTTATTTTGTTATTTACATAAATAAATAAACAAATCAACTGTTTTGCTAATTAGTGCAACTGGCTGTGCTTGTTTTACGTTTTCTCAATAGAACTGGTAAGTTTCTCTATTATCATAAGAGTGTCTTGTAGTTTTAATATTTATTCATTGTTATTGTTCCGGTTTTCATTTGGCGGTAATGGACATTGCCAGGTTTTCTGGTCTGTCAATAGTTTGTGTTTGTCTTATGTGCTTCGTAAGTGTTACGAGCTGGGTATGAGATAAATTATTTACTACCAATCAGACAATTAAATAACTTTATTAAACACAAAACACTTAAAACGTAATCACAAATACACTACTGATCACTATTCGCTTAGATATCGCACTTCTAGTTCACTTCGATTCGCTTCGTTGTATCGCCTAAATCAGACTGACTCCATCGTGTGTCGGCGCTCTGCTTTTATACCGACAATATTCACGAACATTCTGGCTAAGTGTAGAACGGTTCCAGAAAAACATCAACAAATAAACATTACCAGGAAATACAAAAGTAGTAGGTATATAAAAAATAATAACCTACTTGTACCGAATAAAGAAATAGGTACTTTATGCCCTCGGCGTACGGTCAAAATTACAATGACAAGTCCTAATATTTTTATAAGTAGTTACCTACTTAACTTCAAACTAATAATAATGGAATGCTTCTCGAAGTTTTTAGCGCAAACACACTGTAATCCGTGCTTTCTCGAAAGATCTCGTACGTACGACGTAACACTCTCCTTAGACATGCTCGTCCCGAGCATCATTAGCTCCGTAGTATCGGGCCAATCGGTCTACATGAACAATCTTAGGCGCACCTCGTAGACCCTTCTGTATTCGATAGGTGAAATCGTTGATCCTAGTCACGACTCGGTATGGTCCATCCCAATTTGCTTGCAATTTCGGAGACTTCCCCTTGCTCCGCACTGGATTATGTAACCACACCAGTGAACCCTCGTCGAAACCCCTACTGTTTGCCTTGCGGTCATAACGGGTCTTCATCTTCTCAGACATCTGTTGGCCGGATCGTCGGATATGCTCATAAACATCATTCAACTTGTTACGCAAATCATTTGCGTAATCTGTTACACTACGTGGAGCATCAGGGGGAGTTCCAGTGATTAAATCTGCAGGCAACCGCAATTCCCTTCCAAAGTTCGCGAAGGCTGGCGTCACAGTCGTACTTTCGTGGACTGCGCTGCGGTAGGACAGTAGAAACGGCTGTATGTGCTTGTCCCAATCCCTTTGCCTGCTTTCCACGACTTTTGCCAGATATCTCTCCAACGTTTGGTTGAATCGTTCCACCATTCCATCAGATTGTGGGTGGTAAGAGGTGGTTTTGGTTTTGTAGGTACCCATCAATCGACAAGTTTCCTGAAATACTTGCGATTCAAAATTCCTTCCTTGATCGCTGTGTATTTCTAAGGGTACTCCAAAACGACAGAAAACTTCCTGAACTAATTTATCTGCGACAGTTGTAGCTTCTTGGTTAGGAATGGCGAAGACTTCTGGCCACTTTGTGAAGTAATAATCCATGACCACCAGGAAGTACTTGTTTCCGCTCTCACTTTCTGGAAATGGTCCCGCAACGTCTAGTGCTATCCGTTCCCAAGGGGCTCTAACGTTGTACACTTTTAATGCACCTCGGCTGCGTGTGTGGGGTCCTTTCACGGCCGCACAACTGGTACATTTGCGACACCAGTCCTCCACATCATCTCGACAGTGGATCCAGTAAAAGCGTTCTCGAATTTTTAGTACAGTCCTTTTTACCCCCATATGTCCTCCTGAACATCCATCATGGTAGAGCCGTAGAACATCCGGTACCTTAGCTTTAGGGACAACCATTTGTAGATGACAGCTGTCCCCTCGAGCGTTTTCCCATTTACGGCACAAGACTCCATCCTGGATCACCAAGCTGTTCCATTGCGCCCAATAACTCTTCGTGATGGAACTCATCGCAGCCACATCACTCCACTTAGGTTTAAGAGCACCAGCTTTGACCCACTCGAAGATCGGTTTGATGTCCGAGTCATTTTGCTGAGCCTGCTGTAGGGTTTCCTTCCATTCATCGCTGAGATCTGTTCTAAGCATCCTCACGGGCACTACTTCCTTAGTCTCTTGCCTAGCACAGTGCTTACAGTCTTCGGGACAAGGTCTTCTTGACAAGGCGTCTGCGTTACCGTGAGTTCTCCCACTGCGATGTTCAGTTATGAAGTCAAACTCTTGTAGGAGTTCAATCCATCTCGCCACTTGCCCCTCTGGATTCTTAAACTGTAATAGCCACTTCAATGCAGCATGGTCAGTTCGTAATTGGAATTTACGTCCCAGCAAATATTTACTGAAGTGCTGCAATGTCTTTACTACGGCGAGTAGCTCCCTTCTTGTAACGCAGTAATTTCTTTCTGGTTTGGATAAAGACTTGCTGAAGTAAGCTATCACAACCTCTTGGTCTTCTTTCCGTTGAGACAGCACGCCCCCAATTCCAGTATTACTTGCATCAGTGTCAACTATGAAGTCATTTTCAGTGTCAGGATATCCCAAAATAGGTGTATTGCACAGACGTTTCTTTAATTCCTGAAATGCGACGTCGTAGTTCTCGTCCCAACAGAATTGCCGCTTTTCCTCAGTGAATTTGTGCAGAGGTTTCGCAATGTCGGCAAAATTCTTGACAAACCTTCGATAGTAGGAGCACAAACCCAGAAATGCTCTGACCTGTGTCTTGTCTTTCGGAACTGGCCAATTCTTGACGGCGATTACTTTTTCTGGGTCTGTTCGAACACCTTCCCCCGAAACTATGTGTCCTAAAAAGTTTACTTGTTGTCTGAAAAACGAGCACTTTTTCGGACTTAACTTGAGATTTGCTGTTTGGATTTTCGACAGCACTCGGTTGAGGTTTTTAAGGTGATCTTCAAATGTACGGCCCACGATGATAATGTCGTCTAGATATACAAGACATGCGTCTCCAATCAATCCAGCGAGTACTTGCTTCATCAACCTTTCAAACGTCGCAGGAGCATTGCACAAACCGAATGGCATAACTTTAAACTGCCACAACCCTTTTCCTGTTGAAAATGCAGTTTTCTCCTTATCCTTGGGGTCTATTTCTACTTGCCAGTAGCCACTTTTCAGGTCAAGTGTGGTAAACCACTTCATACCAGTCAGCGTATCCAGTGTGTCATCGATCCTAGGCAGCGGGTAGCTGTCCTTCTTCGTGACGTCGTTCAGTCGTCGATAATCCACACAGAAGCGCATACTGCCGTCTTTTTTCTTTACCAGGACCACAGGAGAACACCATGGACTCGATGAAGGTTCTATAACACCGTCCTTCACCATTCCCTCAATCATGGTTTCCACCTCTTTTTCTCGTGCAACTGGCAGTCTTCTTGGTCGCTGACGGATTGGTAACTCGTTGCCTGTATTAATCTTATGCTGAACAAGTCCAGTTCTCCCTATGTCAGCATCGTTTGAAGAGAAAGTGTCGGCGTACTGAAGTAACATCTTCTTAGCCTTGTCCATTTCTCCTTTAGTTAAATCGCAGTTTTCCAAAAGCGTTGACACGTCAAATCTTGCACTACGAATTTTATTTCCGGTAGGTGGATCCTGCAATTGACGCATCCAAGCTACTTCCTCGCAAGTACCGATCAAGGTGCCCTTCTTGATCACATGCTCCTTGTCACTTGGATTCAGTATGCGTACTGCTGAGACGTTGGCCTTGACCAGAGTACGTGCCATCTTCCATGGGAAGTCATTGTTCACCCTTTCTATCAGAACACTTCGATCTTTGTGTCCAGAATTCTGTGGTAAACTAATTGGCACAATTGTTTCTGATCTGCGAGGAAGAACAATCTTTTTCAAGCAGTACACTTTTCCTGATGGTGCACCTTCCATGAAGACTTCATCTGAACCACATTTCAATACTCCTTGATCAACGTCGATCTCGCAACGATGTTTCCGCATGAAGTCCAAGCCCAAGATGCAATCGTCCACTATATCGGCCACGATGACATTGTGCTGGTAAGTTCTATCACCCAATTTTAACTCCACGAACGCCTCGGACGATTATGTGCTGACCGGTAGCTGTTAGTAATCGTATACGGTCGTGGTTATCGACGTAGTCCCCAAGAAACCGACTTGCTAGGTGAGAATTGACGACCGTGTGAGAAGCTCCAGTATCCAACGTCAGTTTGCATGGTGTTCCGTTGACTTCGCCTTTGATGGTCAGGCTGTTCCCATCATGTGCTTGCGAGATCAAGATTCTCGGGGCTCTTTCAATACCAGCCAGCACCCGCCCCCCAGTCCTGGCATTTACTCGTTTTCCTGCTGTGGCTGGGCAGTCACTTCAGCCACCCTTCCCTGCTGGTCTTCTCTCGGGGTGCTGCGCTTAGGACAGCTTGACCGAAGATGACCCCTTTCTCCGCAAGTGTAGCACCTAGGACTGTACCCTTGCGGCCGGTCGCGTACAGGTGATGCTACAACCTCCCTGACGCGGTGCGTTCGGTGGTCCTGCCTCACTGCCTCTACTTCTAAGGCATGGGCCAAGGCGTCTTTCAGCGTCTCATGATGCCCAAGTCTCACAGCGGCTCTAACTTCTAGGTCGCGTATTCCATCAACGAACGCTTGTACCAGATTCCCATCGATAAGTGCAGGGGCAGACTGGTATGCTTTCCGAACCAGCTTTTCAACTTCGAGGGCCCACTGCTGTAGGTTCTCGGCACTAAGTTGAACACGATCCTTCAACTTAGCACGAAATACGTGCTCCAGGTGTGCGTCGCCGTATCTAGACTCTAACGCCTCCAGCAGCTGCTCGTAGGTTACATTCTTGCCGAGCGCCTCAAGAATGTTTAGGGCCTGGTCTCGGAGGCCCAAGGTGAGCGCAGTCATGGCTTGCGGTTTTGTCCATCCATTCGCCTTCATAACGGCCTCAAATTGAATTTTATAAGCCGACCACGAAGATGTGCCATCGAATGGAGGCACCTTAAAGCCCCGCGCTGAAGGTGCAGCAACTACTGAAGCTACAGTCACGTCTCCAGTCTTCAGTGCCCCCAAAGCCTTCTTCACCCCAGCGATCTGAACTTCGGCTTCTGAGAGGCGATTCTCGTGCTGCTGTACCTGATCCTTCATCACCTTTAGGTCTTTGCCAAAAGTTGCATGAAGATCCTTTATGAGGAGCATCTGCTCGTCTTGGCGGCGGACCTGCTCCTCTTTGTCTCGCTGCAACTGCTCTTCCAACCGGCGAGCCTGCTCCTCTTGACGGCGAGCCTGCTCCTCTTTGTCTCGCTGCAACTGCTCTTCCAACCGGCGAGCCTGCTCCTCTTTGTCTCGCTGCAACTGCTCTTCCAACCGGCGAGCCTGCTCCTCTTGACGGCGAGACTGCTCATCTTGACGGCGAGACTGCTCCTGTAGCAACGCCATTAAAGCTGACAAGTCTGGCGCCATTGATGCTGTAGAAACTGCGGATGGGCCAGCGGCTGGCACTGACGTAGGCTGGACACCACCCGGTGTCTGTGTTGGAGAATGTCCAAACCGCCTTTGGTCCATGTCCTGCTGTCGCTGACTCCTGGTACGGATACCGTCCGTGTCGTCCTTCGGTAAAATTGGCATAATTTATCCCTCACTTCTGACACCAAATTGTTACGAGCTGGGTATGGGATAAATTATTTACTACCAATCAGACAATTAAATAACTTTATTAAACACAAAACACTTAAAACGTAATCACAAATACACTACTGATCACTATTCGCTTAGATATCGCACTTCTAGTTCACTTCGATTCGCTTCGTTGTATCGCCTAAATCAGACTGACTCCATCGTGTGTCGGCGCTCTGCTTTTATACCGACAATATTCACGAACATTCTGGCTAAGTGTAGAACGGTTCCAGAAAAACATCAACAAATAAACATTACCAGGAAATACAAAAGTAGTAGGTATATAAAAAATAATAACCTACTTGTACCGAATAAAGAAATAGGTACTTTATGCCCTCGGCGTACGGTCGAAATTACAATGACAAGTCCTAATATTTTTATAAGTAGTTACCTACTTAACTTCAAACTAATAATAATGGAATGCTTCTCGAAGTTTTTAGCGCAAACACACTGTAATCCGTGCTTTCTCGAAAGATCTCGTACGTACGACGTAACATAAGTATAGGGTCAGTCGTTACTTTCCCTATGATAGGTGTAATAACCAGTACAGTTTGTTTATGTAATATTTCAATCCCTTGTTCCCTCAGTTTAGAGGAATCTGGGGTAAGGCTATTTGGTGGTGGTGGACATTGCCAAATTTTCTGGTCTGTCAACGGTTTGTGTTTGTCTTATGTCCTTCGTAAGCATAGGGTCAGTCGGGAATCTGGGGAAAGGCTTTCGCCTTATGAATTAATATGGGAGCATGTAATACTTTGTATGGGTATGTTCCATTTCAGTTATATCTAAAATCAAGTTTCCATAGGTATCTGAATAATTTGTCATCAATCATTGTATCACAGAATCATGTTAACGAAGTATTTGAATGTATGAATGTAAAGTTTAACAATTTTGCTTTATTGTTTTAATTTACAAAATAGATATCATTTATCAGTTTGTGTCAGGATAAATAAATCACCTAGTGCTTAGATAAGGCACTGAGTATCTTGTACACGGTGATTTGTTTTAATTAGGTATATTTGTTTTTCAACAGAAATATAATAGCATTCTAATGGGCTGATGTTTATATCGGTAACAGGTATGTGTAACATTAGCTTATAAAAGGTAATCTGTCCAGAGGAAGTGTGCTTTCATGATAATATTGTTGATGTGAAAACTAGATCACATAGTGTTGAAATAACATGCTATGAGCATCTCGTGCTAAGCATTTGTGCACTATGCCAAATATCTACCAATCTAGTTAGCGAGGTAGAATCCTGCACTCACTATAGGGAATATAATGCTTTTGCAAGTTTATAGCGTACAGACAATGTGCAGGGTTAAGTGAGGCTATCTCGCAGCTTTTATGCTCATAAATGAAAAGCATTTAGAACCACTTTTTTACAATTTCTTAATCAAGATCATAGAAATGGGACTTACCTCTTACGACGAGTACATACCAGCGTTAGCTATGAAGAATAGCATCGCTAAGTGCATCACGTGCCCCATTGGTAGTTTCTCATCCAGCTAGTAACGTGGAATTAACGTTGCTGATGACATCTCGTGTCCACTGAAGGGGTAATGGTGACCAGCGCATACCAGCTTGCTATGTACAGTAACATCGTTAAGAGCATCACGTGCCTCTGGCAGGTTCTTATCCAGCTAGTAACGTGGAGGTAACGTTGCTAAGGAGATCTCGTGTCGACTGGAGAGATAATGCTTTAACAATTTTTCAGCAGAAATGCAACAAGCAGAGTTAATATCCGCCATAGTGCTTTTATTATGTATAAAACACTGTCAGTATCACGTACCAGGTGGGCAGTTAAAGCGACCCATTCTCGCACATTAAGGTTGTGGGAAGCCTCAGAATTTAAATACATCCAATATTGGTCAGGACTAGGAGTGCTTCTGATGTATTAATTGGTTTCATTGATGAGCACCGCGGCCGTCTCAGGTTTCCACTAACGATGCACTTAATACACTTTCTATCACTTAGCATAGTTAACATTTTATTATTTTAGTAAGAGTATCATAAACTTATTTTACTTCACGGCGATCTGAAATGTAATTCGTTAAACAAAGTAGTAATTCTTATGCACAGCGTAGACATCGCGTTCGTTTAGATATAAAATATTATAAATTTATATTTTTTTAATAGAATTATCGTCCTTGGTGGCAACACACGCAGGAATGTCACTTTTCTTTCGCGCGCGTTTTTTCATCGCACGAAAAAATTTGCTCTCTTAAAATTATTCATTTAAAATAAGTTTACGGAACTTTTTACTAGAATAACAAATGTTAATTATGTTAAGTGATAGAAAGTGCAATTAGTGCATCGTTAGTGAAAACCTGAGACGGACAAGGCGTCCATCAACGATATTAACAGGAAAGCTGATAAATTACCTACATCAGAACTAACTAGAAGCAGCTTTAGTCTTGAGTTCCTGACCCACATTAGATGTACTTAGATCCGGAGGCCTCCCACAATCCTAATGTGCGAGAATGCCTGGCTTTAACTGACCACTTTGTACGTGATACTGACAGTGTTTTACAAGCACTATGGTGGACATTAACACAACACAACTTGTTAAAGCATTACCTATCTCGCCAGTGGACACGAGATGTCTTTAGTAACGTTATCTCCACGTTACTAGCTGGATGAGAAGCTACCAGAGAGGCACGTGATGCCCTTAGCGATGTAACTGTACATAGCTAGCTGGTACGCGCTTGTCAGCATTACCCCTTCAGTAAGCACGAGATGCTCTCAGTAACGCTAATTCTACGTTACCAGCTGAATATGAAACTACCAATGTAGCACGTGATGCACTTAGCGATGTTATTCTACATAGCTAACGCTGGTATGTACTCGTCACCAGGGGTAAGTCACATTTCTATGATCTTGGCTAAGGAATTGTCAAAAGTGGTTCTATATACTTTTAATTTACAAGCATGAAGGTTGCGAGACAGCCTTACTTAACCCTGCACACTGTCTGTGTGTTATAAACTTGCAAAAGCATTATACTTCCTATAGTGAGTGTGGAATTCTGCCTCGCTAACTAGATTGTTATCAACGAGTACAAGGTACTCTCAACAACATTGATTCTATGTTGCTAACTGGCACATATCTGACATGGTGTGCACATGCTTAGCACGAGATGCTTATAGCATGTTATCTCAATACTACGTGGTCTAGCTTTCATATCGAGGATTGCCATTTATAACAAACAAAATATAGCTAATTAAAAGATATCACTGTGTACGAGATACTCAGTGACTTATCTAGCTCTAGGTGGCTTAATTATCCTGCCAAAAACTGATAAATGATATCTATTTTATAAACTGAAACAATAATGCAAAATTGTGCAATTTTTACAGGCATACATTTAAATACACAAGATACTTTGTAAACATGATTC
This sequence comes from Omphaloscelis lunosa, assembly GCA_916610215.1. NCBI lineage: Eukaryota > Metazoa > Arthropoda > Insecta > Lepidoptera > Noctuidae > Omphaloscelis > Omphaloscelis lunosa. The sequence continues at coordinate 22,049,811 of OU744255.1, forward strand.
TGTGATACAATGGCTGACGACAAATGCTACCTCTGGAAACTCTTGATTTCAGATACAAGTGCAATGGACTAAACCATAATTGGAATAATACAAAGTATTATTCTATGCTCCCATACTTATTCACATAAAACAAAGCAACCTTCTTAAATTACATAAAATTAAAATATTGTATTCAGAAAGAATGATAAAAATACCTAATAAATCAGAATATGCCGTAACTTATTAACTAACTAAATTATTGCAGACAACTTTGACCATCTACTTTGTTTAACGAATTATATTTCAGATCGCCGTGAAGTAAAATTGGGAATCAAACGAGCTTACCTGTTAAGCGAAGTCTTGATTCTAATTTTACGAACGGTGATCTGAAATATAATTACCCACCCGCCACTAGTTAATAGCCCCAAAGCTGCAATAATTAGTCTACTTAATTCACTTATTTTTCCAGGAAAACCTAGTGAATGTAAGTATGCGGAACTTCTCTGTACAGAAAACAGAGCTTGTTCTCCATCATAAGGATCTCTAAAATTAGTGACATTCCTGCGTGTTTCCACCAAGGACGATAATTCTATTAAAAAAATATAAATTTATAATATTTTATATCTAAACGAACGCGATGTCTACGCTGTGCATAAGAATTACTACTTTGTTTAACGAATTATATTTCAGATCGCCATTCGTAAAATTAGAATCAAGACTTCGCTTAACAGGTAAGCTCGTTTGATTCCCAATTTTAAATGAATATTTTGACGAGAAAGAATTTTTCTTGTGATGTCAGAAAGCGCGCGAAAGGAAAAGTGACACACTGAGTTGCCAACACATAGAAAATAAGGTGAAATAGTGTAACCACCTAAAAAAATACTTACTTTAACTCTAAAAAAATCGCGATGTTGAAGACGTGTGTAGGAATACTACTTTTCATTCCATCTATTCGAAAAGGTCGACTTGGTTCGCCTTTAAGTGCACCCAAAGGTGTTATTTCTATAACAAAATTTTAGCGGGCAGTAATGAGTTTTCAATCCTCTTTATAATTGCGCCGTAATTATCTTTGCCGCGCACTTTTTGTCAGCGCCAAAGAAATCGAACGCAAATATTGTTTGAATAAAGACTGGCAGGTACGACGGCCCATAGTCGCGCCGCCGCCGGCTGAATAAAAAAATAAGGAATCAAATTAAAAACGCGCGAACGACAGCCCGCGTTTTCGTCAATTTTCACGGATTGTTAGAAATTCATGTCAACCATGAATTTCTAACAATCCGTGAAAATAAATGAATTCTTCAAGTGACAGTGAAAGTATAGAATTAACTCCTGAAAGTATTAGAACTGACGCAAGAAATGTGATGGATAATCTATTACCTGCAAAATCGCGGAAGAAATATATGAAAGCCTACGGTAATTTTTATGAATTGAGAAATGTAAGAGGCGGCAAGAATTTTTCAGAATTTGTATTTTTGGCCTACTTCCAGTACTTAGCCAAAACTAAACAACCTTTCACTCTTTGGAGTATCTACTCAATGCTAAAATCAACAGTCAGTTCTAATAACGACGCAAAACTGGACACATTCGAAATTAATGGTGTATTTGAAGAGGATGTCTGATGGATTTAAACCTAAAAAATCCAAAGTGTTCTCAGTCGAAAACGTGGAGACTTTCCTTAATGAGGTACCCGACAAAGTCTTTCTTGCCGTAAGAGTAAGTAACTATGTATATGGTGGATTAGTAAAGTAAAACCATAGTGTTTTAAAATGCGCATTTTATTGTAACCTGTACTTCGATAGATTAGGCTTTAATTTTCGGAGTACATGCAGCTTGTCGTGGCAATGAACTTTTAAAAATAACTGTTGATGATGTCGAAAATCACTCTGATGCTTTACTGTTAGTAAAGCTGACAAACACAAAAACAAAAATTTACCGGTCCTTCATAATCCGAGGAGAATACGAAACTGTTGTATAGAAATAGCTGGACCTGCTTCCTGCTGATATGAAAACCAATTGGTTTTTTATCCGTTATCAAAATGGCAAGTGCTTCAAACAAGTTATGGGAAAAAATAAAATTTCTAACATGCCACAAAAAATCGCTACTTATTTGAAGTTACCAGATAACAAACTGTATATAGGTCATTGTTTTCGTCGTACTTCTGCTACCCTTTTGGCAGATTCTGAAGCGGACTTTCCTAATAATTCCTTTCGATTTTCCTAATAAAAAAAAAAAATCTGTGTTAGGATTATTACACATTTGCCGGGAATAAAGAGCCAATAAAGGCAAAAACGTTATTTGATTAGAATGTTTTGAAGTTCTTTTTTCTGATATTATAAAATCGATAGTGAAATATACCAATACAAATGTATGCTAACTGGTCTAGTTAGCATACTTTTGCATTGGTATATTTCATATGCAGGTATCACTTAGCCAACATATAAATTCTTTGTATGCCGAAACAACGAGATTAACTAAAAGCAGTTTGGAGGCTTTTGTTATTAGCTGGATTATTCTATTCTGGTAGACAAAACCTCAATGATCTATCTATGGGCTATTGATGGCACTGGTATAGAAATTTTTCGTTGTCTGATGCAGTGGCGTAGCTAGTAGAAAAGGGGGGCCCTTTATCAAAATCATGTTAGGCGACTTTCAGCCGTCTAATGAGGCCCATTGTGAGCGACTATCTTTCAGCTTCCTAGGTCATCACTGGCAATCCGCACTGGTCACGACTGCGATACGAGAGACGAGAAGATATTGTGTAACTTCCCGAACACTGCCCAGCCGAGTCGCATTCGACGATTGACTTCTTTCTCGAAATTGAACCTGGTTAACGTAGTCTACCACCGAGTGTAGTCTCTGATCTGCATGAGGGCCGAAGGTAAGTGACGTGGTTGCCATTGAAGTTGATGCCTACCCCTTCCCAATCTAGAACTTTGAAGACATCCTCCAGTGCAGCGTTTAACAGTTTCGGAGAGATAACGTCTCTGTCTCACCTCACCTCGCTGCAGAAGGATAAGTTTCGAGGTCTGGTTTTGGAGTCTGACCGATATAGTAGTGGTGTTTTCATAGAGACACTGCTGCACCTTGATTTACCGATAGTGAATCTGGCACCGTTGAAGAGACTGCAATACAGCCCAAGTCTCGATCTAATCGAAGCCTATCTCGTAGTCCACAAACGCTAAGCGGATGGGCAGGTCATTTTCTTTGGTCTTCTGTACAACCTGCCGCAGCGTATGTATGTGGTCTACAGTGCTAAAGCCTTTACGGAATCCGGCTTATTCGGGAGGCTGGAAGTCGTCAAACCAGCGCGCGAGACGGTTCGTGATGACTCTTGAAAACAGCTTGTAGACATGGCTCAGAAGTAGGATACATTCTTAAGCTCGGCGTTGTCGCCCTTTTTTAAGAAGAGTATCACCGCACCACTCACATACACACACACTCTGTCCGCCTGTGGCGTTTTACCCTCGAGTATTACTGAATGAAACAGCTTGTGGGGCTTAAGAACGGATTTTCCACCGGCCTAGCTACCTGATATTGTATAATAAAAATATTTCCTCAATCTTTCTCTTGTTATTTTTTTAATACTTATCATACATAACGCTCAATGCTCATGTCCACATCTAGTTTCTACCATAGGCAATAAATGATTGCGTCTTTAAACGAATGTCCAAAATATGATTGGAAAAAATATAATTTTTGTTACTTTCAAACTCAAATAGCATCCAGGGGATTAATTGTAGACTTTCGTTGTAATATTACAGAATGTTCAAGATATTATTTCCCATAAAAAACACCATAATTTTTTTCTCGCACTTTAATGTTTGGGTACGAAATGAATGGCGTCCTTTAGGAGAACCATGACGTCTAACGAAATGCCAAAATACTCTAGTCTGTGCACTGTTTTTCTTTTTTTTAATATGTCGTGGAAACGCGGTGCATTAAATACCGCAAAAGGGTAAGATCGATGCTTTCGAGATGTGCTGTTGGCGGAGACTGCTTCGTATACCATGGACCGCTATGAGAAAGAATGAGTCCATACTGGAGGAACTCTACGTGATGTAGAGCTCCTCCAGTAGCGGCTACAATATGTCAAGAACGTGCCTTCAGTTTTTTCTGGCATAGTATGCGTTCACCTAGGTATTGTTTATAAAGTTTCATTATAGTGGGCCGAGTGGAAGGAAAACGCACTCAAAGTCAAAGTCAAATAATTTATTTCAAATAGGGTCATAAAAGGCACTTTTGAACGTCAAAGATTAAGATGGGCTGCAAGATGGTCAGTCGCAATTAAGAAGGCTGCGTCAATGATTATAATTCACTAAATTTAAATATTCACGGGCGCGGCTAACTTTTGTGGAGTGACAGTACTACCTGATACCTGCAAATTGTAAAAAAAACAAGATTTTTATTTCGCGGGTTACCTTATTGATTTTTTAGTTTCAACGCATAGCATATAAAACCTTGGTTGGTTTAAAAAGCGACGTAAAGTGTTGTGTTCAAAATAAACATTTATTTATGATTTTTATACTTAAGTATTTATTTTTAAACAACTGCAGTATTAATTGCTTTGTACTAATAACGTTTTTCTCTGACTTAAAGTAATCAGTATATTTTATCTAAGTTTTAGCATCATCATAAAGATGATCAACCTATAACTTTCCCACTGCTGGGACACAGGTCTCCTCTCTTTGAGATAGAGTAAAACCGTCGCTGACGCCGTGGGACGTCACATGTCTTCGAATTTTTGGTTTTAGGAAATGCCGGTTTCCTCACGATATTTTCTTCACCGTTTTGAGAGCAGTGGTGATGGATTAATTACACAAAATGAAGTGCCTGCCTGGGTTCGAACACACGACCGTCCGTATGTCGAGGGCGTTACCACCTGACCACCATTGCGCAGATTGCGCTATTCTGCATGCTGTTTAGCAGGAGGACTGAATAATTTATCATTTATCTGGAAATTAGTTTGCCTTATAATATCAAGGACTTAACAAACGTATATTAAATTATCATGTGAACAAACATGTAAAAAAAAAACATTGTTTGGTGAATTAACGCAACGAATTCGAAAGTGCCGATTCACCGAAGCGGAACATTTGTCTGACCTTGGAGTGTTTATTAAGTTGTTAAACATTGATAAACTAGGTGTATAATACGAGGAGTGCACGTATGTGCACGTGAACAGGTGCTGGCAGTGTACAGTCTTTGCAACATATCATTATGATAGTGTATTGAATGTACCTACTGATTATCAGCTTTAGTATAAATATCCATTTCAACAAAATTGTTTGAATTCATAGCAATGTTAAGTTCTAAGCCACTTCTCATCTCATCAAGATATCAACTTATTTAACTTGATGATTTAAGGCTCGTAAAGACCAGCGCGATATCGCGGGCGCGACAGGCAGCGGGACCGCGAAGCTCAGTCTGCGCTCGGTGCTTGGTGTGGCAACACGCCGTGTTCGAGTTCGCGACAAGTCAATCCTCATCCTGAGGATGCCTCGTTGAGAGGTGAAACACGTGTCGATTTCTTCCAGGGTCTTTTTAAAACTCTTTAGAAATAGCTAAGCGGAACAGGTTACTGAATATATCCACATCATCATTTTAAGACATTCCATAACCGTATCTACTGCTTTCGAGCTCTAAAAGTTTCCTTATAGAAACTGGGGGACTGCTTAGGCATCTCTTGTCTCAAGTAAAGTATCTAATTAGATAAAAAAACCAGCCAAGTTCGAGTCGGACCACGTACAATGTAGGGATCTGTAGTTGGGACGAATTTATCCCAAATACAAACTTAACACCGTAGTTGAGAAACACGTTCTCCCATATATTCCAACTGCAAATGTAAGTTTGTACGCACAATATTGAGAGATTTACCATGTTATTTAAAGACCATAGACTGTTTATATCGCTAGATGGCGCTGCGTCTAGCTCAACGTAAAACAAACGCTCTGATATAAAATATCTTTAAAAAATACTTTTATGTGTATAAGTCAATAAAACTAAGTGAACCAACTAAACATAAAGTAATAACTAAGTGACAATGTTATCCACGAGTTTTATACGCAAACTGAAGTTAAACCAAAACCCCTAAATTCTTATATTATCTCATAAAACAATAAAATAAGTGACAATTCGCAATTAACGATAAAAATTCAACCCTTAAAACATTCTGTGATCTAAATGTACCATAACAAGTGCAAAAAAAACAAGAATAATAAATAATAACGGAATGCAAAAGTGATTCATACAGTGATTTAAATTTCAACCGTCACAACTATCAAAAAAAAAAAAGATTTGTCACAAATACTCAAAAAATTCGACAAATTAATATAATGTGTAGTTGACGCAGTGGTTAAGGCTTATCTACTATGCCGAATAACTAGCGTCACACGATTGGTCGCGAGTTCAAATCTCATCAGTACAACGCGCCCACTTTTGGTAAATTGAAGAATTCATATTTGTAATTTAATTACGTGATTACGCTATTCATCGAACTTTACAATATAGTCTTGTTTTTTTTAACAAACGAGTACCGAAAATGTTGACTGCGTTTCTATTGGTCCACGTAATCAACATAAAGTCCGTTCCACACAAACACTGTAGTTACACTACCTGCGCGTCGCACGTGTTTTAGTGAGTGAACCAGACGATATTGTTTGTGCGTGAGTCATGGCGGACATGTTTCCTGTAGTTAAGCCTACTAAGCGCCCTTTGCGATCAGAAAAACAAATGATATACAATTTGTTTAAATCACTTCAAGAGTCTGATTATAATAGTTCACATAATGAAATTGCCAAGACAATAGCAAGTTCAACAGGAATTCATGTCTCTACGGTGCACAAGGTAAACATTTTTTTTTACTTACCCACTTTTGGCATTAGAAAATAATGTAACAATTTAAATTATTTCTTATATTAAATAGATAAATTATTGTCACAATGACATATAACTCATTTTATAAATATATTTTCTTGACAATTTAAAAATGGCCATTTAGACATATGTATAAAGCAAAGACGTCACAACCTGATAATAAGGTTAACAGGGTTTGTATCTTTTTTGACGACGATAGTACAAAGTTATCTCCATCTTGCCGCTGAGGGTAATTAATTATGTTATATTACAGATATTATTAGATGTGTTTCGTTTTTTTAGGTTATTGGAGAGCTGGAATCAGGTGGACCACCAAAATCACCGAAAAAGAAAGGAAATCGCTTGAGTGTAATTAATAAATTTGATGGTTTTACGAAAAGCGCTCTTCGAAATGTGGTGCACAAATTTTATTTTGAAAATGAAATGCCTACATTAGATAAAATCCTGAACATCGTACAGGAAGATTCTGATTTCTCGTCTACGTCAAGATCAACATTGTACAAAGCACTAAAAAAAATTGAATTTTCCTATAATAAAAGAGATAGAAACAGTATTTTAGTAGAAATGCCGGATATAGTTTATTTAGACGAAGTAAAAGCAGCCAGACAAAATGGAATTACTATATATTATTTAGATGAGAAGTGGTTAAATGCCGGTCATACAAAATCATAAGTCTGGGTTGACAATACAGTGACTACATCGAGATCTGCATTCTGAGATGGTCTATCAACAGGATTGAAAAATCGGTCAGGTAATATATTGTGTTTAAATAACAATAACGCTTACACTCACAGTCCCCCACTTATCCGTTTAATTTTGTATTTTTTAAATATATTTTTCTTATAAATATATATATATGCACATATCCTATAAAAAATACACACTATTTAAGTGACGGATGCTTTATTATTATTGCAGGAAAGGGCAAGCAGCTTATTATTGTACATATCGGCAGTGTTAATGGATTTGTAGAAGGAGGATTGAAATATTTGGAATCAAAGAAAACCGGTGACTACCACCAAGATATGGACACTACATTCTTTGAACATTGGTTTCAAGATGTTACCTAAATGAGATGAGAATGCAGTTATTGTTTTAGATAACGCATCGTATCATTCTCGAAAACTTGACAAATCATCTACAACTTCATCTCGCAAACAAGACATTATTGAATGGGTCGTAAAATATTGCTTGTAACGAATCAATGTTAAAGTTGCAACTTTTGTATTTGCTTAAGCAAAACAAAGATCATTTTGAAAAAATTGTTGTTGCTGAGGTGGTTAAGTCCACAAATCGTCGCGTCATACGTTTGCCGCCGTATCACCGTGAGCTCAAACCAATTGAACTTGTTTGGGCTCAGGTGAAGGGCTACGTGGCAGCAAAAAACAAAAGTTATAAAATTGATGAAGTTCGAACTCTTTTGTTACAAGGAGTAGCTAAAATGGTCGTCATGTGTTAATCATGTGATAACAAAGATCGAAACAAAAGTGTATGGAGTCGACAATCATGTAGAAAATATGTTAGAGCAGTTTATTATTGACGTAGCTACAGAAAGTTCATCAGAAGGAAGTGATGACGATAGTTTTTAAGATTATAACCAGAGCCAGAACCAAACCTGGCTGTAGCCAGAGCCGAATCCCCAGTTTGTCGTACCTTAAAGATGTTAAATGCCGCCAACCCTGAATGTGATGTGTTTGCAGATGAATGCAGTAAAATTATGCGTATATGTCTGGTGTTCTGTGAGAAAAAGTATGCTAGGGAGTCCACTGTTCCATGTTAGTTTTAAATTAAATTAATATCAAGACTGTTATTGTATCTATTTTAATTAATGTAATTGGTGTTGTACTGTTTTAATTAACTATAAATATAAGAATTGTAAAATAATTATTTGATTTATATGTTCTAGTGCATAATAAATATACTATTATAATATTGTTTTATTGTTATTTATTTATGAAAATGTCATACAACGCGAACAGAAAATTTTGTTACGAATATACTAAGTATGCAAATTTAAATAATAAAATAATAGTTTAATTTTCTCTACAGTAAAGGAGACGGAAACGATAACATACACTCTTGGGCCTGAATGTAACGAGATGAAAATGGTGTAAATTTATAGATTCAAACATATATTAGTGTATTTCAGTAACTAGTTGCTATCCCATAATTCAAATAGCGATCTATAGTATCAACAATATCCAAACCTCAAAGCGGCGGTAAAATCCAAAATAACAATTCCAAGTCAGACGTGTGAGCGATCTTCGGTGTCCAGTGTAAAAGCATCGGTCGTACAAGGTAGACAGGATCAGAATTAGTAAAAATCAAAGCCGTGGTCGTTGGAATTGAAAAATAATCGCGAAAGCACTCAAAACGCAACAAGAAACATGTGGCAACAGTCTAGTAGGGGTGGGCGTTTCGACGATGAACCGTTTACAAAGACCGTTTTCTGTTTTGCGACGATGAAAACGTTTTACGTCCTGGTTTCAAACATTGCATAAACAAGTCTACGAATTACTTGGTGCGATTTTTTATTTTACACCTAAGAAAATACCGACGACGACCAATGATTCAACTATCTATTGCACTCGTCGCGTCGTCGTCCTTAATATTCTGCGTTCGTATACAAATAGTCCTTACAATAAAAAGTGAACTCTTTTCAATGAAATACAGTCAATAATGTACTACCCAGTTGTCAATACTGTCGTTCGTGATGCGAAAAAACTATTTCATACAGTTGTAAGAAACTGCACTCGACGAAAACGCAATTCTATTCCATGTTGGATAAGTTTCGTCCTTTAACCGTTTTCTGCAACCGTATTCGTCGTCGGAAAAACGGTTTCGTCCGTGAAAAATTCGACAACGACCCACCACTGTTGTCTAGTGTCAATGTCAGTCAGCTCATGCCAGTGCAGAACATGCACTGCCAGTGACATAGACTAAAAATATAAGACTGATTCTAATCGATTTCAAATCGGTATCATTATTTAGGTTTTTCAGTAATGTATCGATGTTTTATTTATTAATATGACTGTAATTAAATGCACTATATTGTATAAAAGTATATATATAACACATAAACACGTACAGCACTACACGATCTCACCCCACACGACTACACACACATAATCCCCCCCCTCACACATCACATCCCCATTCACACTCCCATCCCCCCCTTACACACATACACACACATTACAATCATACAAAATTCTAATTTTAAGGTCTGAATCATTGTAGCTTAAATGTTTGAGTATAGGTTTATTAACACACTTATTTTTAAGGTGTCTTTAGTACACGAAGTTACAGTAGAACACTGACTCCTAAGGCACAGGGTTCCCCTAGTTTAGGAGGCAGGGTTTTTCATTATTTGTGCAGCCTTTTTTTAAACCTATCTACCTATAAAATGTATTTGTCTAGTAATGTATGCAAAGGTATTTCGTGTCAATAAACATATTTTATTTATTTTTTATATATAGCGCATTGAGTTAATTACCTAATGCTACCTAGTGCAAGGGTTTTCTTTTTATAATTGTTTAATCGATTACTCAATTAATCGATAATCTCACGAAAACCATCTTTATCATATTTCTCCGCTTCCAGATAGAGAATTGAGCTGATTTTTGTTATACAAGGATAAAAAATATGACAAATTGTTTAGATCATATCTCAACTTATTACATTTGGGCCCACCGTTTCCCATATCCTTTTCGAAGTCTTCAGTATGAATGGGCCTTAACAATTTCAAAACAAGAACAAAAGCGTTGGCCCCACCCTGACCAATGACCCATCTCACTCTGTCAATATCGGAAATGTGCGAGACATCTCAGTATTCGTTTGTTAAAAAAAACAGACTATAGTTTACAACAAGTAATATCAGCAGCGCCCGCATGGTGGCAACAGTAACATGTTATAACTGTAAAAAAAATGTAAACATAAAAAGTACTGCTTTGTGCTCCGCCTGTGATAATAGGTATGAATTCGATTGCGATGGCTATCCACAACCAGCATATCGTCTCAAGGATGCAAAAGTTAAAAAAAATGGAGATAGGTGTGCATCAGAAATAAAAAGTATGCTACCCGTACACAATTCGATGCAAATAGCCAAAAAAGTACTATACCCTATTACTTTTCAGTTCTAAACAAGAGCGACTAATTTTTTCGTGTCTAAAACCACCACGCACCATTTCAGAATATTTCGTCAAATTATTGCTAGTGTATTATCCAAACAAGAGTTACTAGAAATAACTGTTCAGGAATTAAAAGAAGTAAATAATGATCCAGACCTAATATGTTTATCTGAAACTTTTATTTAAAAAAAGGTTTTAAAAAAGGAGAGGTAAAAATACCAGAAAAAGAAATAAAAAGGTTTGAGCAAATTAGTGAAAGATATGACAGCACGTGAACACAGGACTGCTTTAAAGAAGTGAAAAGAACACTGTACTATATACCGAGCTAAACAAATGAGACTGAAAAGCGTTACTAATACGTTTATTCGTGAAAATATTATCAATTCCAGAAGAAGATACTCCCACTTCAAGACAGCTTACTCCATTTTCAATTCAGCTTTCTACAGCTCTAAGCCAACAATATCCAGTATAAGTTCACAGCAACGAAAATCACAATCCTTAAAGGCGAAAACAAGACTATAACAAAGAAAAAAATTAAAAGATCGCAGATTTAAAGAGAAGACTTGAGAAATACAAAAAAGGTTGGCGAGGCTTGAAACTAGAAACAAAAATAATGTTGAGGACACACCAAGATATTAAAAAAATCTGGCTTCTTTTCTGTTATCAGGCTCATCTAAGCCTGATAACAGAAAAGAAGCCTGATTTTGTTGTTAATTCTGGGGGTGATATGAACAATATTGGTCAGTTTGTCAAATAAATCCAAGAGCGATGCCTTGGCGTCACATGTATCTCGATTGACGGTAACGATATCCAGGCAACGATCGATAAGTTAAAAGAGGAAGCGTTCAATTAGAACCTTACCGACCCTGACGACCTCATTACCCTCCTCCAGGAGAGCAGTAGGGAAACCAGCACAGTGTACAAAAACAGACGCCTCCCGTCATTCCGACCTCGCCGCCGAGGTCCTTTGCGATCGCGACCTCGTCCCCGAGTAAATGATACTCCCCCCGACCCTTGCTCGATAACGAAGTGCCAGCAATTGTTGCAGCTGAGCACGTAGCTTTAAATTCCCCGACTAATAATCATGATCAAAACTTTGATCCAGCCCGGCCAATCCTTGATGTCCTCCCTCCGGTTGACGCCCTAAGCCAAGGTTCGTACTCCATAGGGGGTGCCCTTAGCGAGCGTTCACCTAGTTTTAATTAGCATAGTTGAATAACCCCTGGCTGGAGGTTTTAAGTGTAGTAGCTTAAGGCACTCACAGGAAAGCCCGGTTAAGTAGTCATGATCTCAGAGGTCAACTAGGAGATGCCCTACATAAAAAATAAAAAAAAGTTCAATTAGAAGCTTTTCAAAGGCACCTTGAATGTGCATCTGGTTGCAGGTGATTATTCCAGTTTTATCCTCGATCTCCCAGCAAAATGTAAAACCCTAAAAAATAAAAGTTTCTGCTGCTGTTGCAACAGCGGGTCTTGTGAGCATTATAAGATGGGTTCCCTCCCTCTATTTGGCAGAATTTTGATGCTCCGAAATTTATTTGGCATAACACACTTGGCATAATCTTCTTTAAACGAATATATATATGGCATAAAAATCATTTAATATAATTATTGTTTGGCCGAATGTTTATATGTCCGAATTTACAAAGGCATACTTTTAAGATGGCAGAATTTTATTTGGCATAATTACTTTTGGCAAAGCTTAATTTCGCATAATTTCGTTTCACATAACGTTTATTTAGAGCGTGTACTACAAAAGTTAGTGAAGTGACAGAACCGAATCGCTGCAAAACCTACTGCACGTAGTCTTGTCTGCCCTACCCCTAGAGTGTAATTTAAGCCCGCGTAGGCGCGGAGGGGCGAGGCGGCCCGCGATCTGAGGAGCAGGTGGTTTTAACGCTCGCCGCCGCGGCTGAGGCTGCCGAAGCTGCTGTGGTGAGCGTTACAACCATCTGCGACGAGAAGCTTGCGTGGGACCGCCGGAGCCCCGCAGCGCCGGAGCCGTGACAGAAACCATGCCTGCTGCATGTTGCATGCTTGCTTGCATGCTGCATGTTTGCTTGCATGCTGCATGCTTGCTTGCATGCTGCATGCATGGTGTGTGCTTTTTTGCATGTTTGCATTCTACATGCTCGATGCATACATGGATATGAAATTTATGTCAAAAGACGATTCTGACAGTGAACTTTCTGCAATATCATGGTTCTACTTTTAATTATTATGGATATGAAATTTATACCTAAAGATGATTCTGACATTAAAAACGCGTAATTTTGTAAATTATGCGTTTTTAATGTATTATAAATAAGTGTATGCCAAACGATTTTCTGCGAAATGAAGTTTATGCTATGCGCTGTTATGTAAAATAATATTATGACATAAAAAGTTCTGCTATAAAGGGTAGACCCTTATAAGATAGGCAGTATCAATTTTGATCTGAAACCCAGATAGACGGTTGAAGATGTGTTCACAAAGTCCGAATCGGAAGAAGAATCAGCTGAATTGACACCAACACCAAACACACCTCCAAAAACACATGATGATGAAATAACTGGAACCAGTGGCACTCGAAATTCATGTTATAATACTGAAGATTACGTTCTTGTGAAATTTTCAGCGAAAAATGTGGAATATCGTTATTCCGCTATAATTATTGACATTGATGAAGATGAAAATGATTTACGGGTGAGTTTTCTAAAGATTCGTGACAAGAAAGTGCAGACCTTTTTAATAGATGACGATATTTCAGACGTGTCGTTTGATCAAGTTATCCAAAAGCTGGATCCTGACTTGCTTCAAAAGGGGAAGATAATATTTTATAAGTTCCCTAATCAAGTCTACGAGCGCTAATATTTCTCAAATGTTAAATTACTCATTGTGATTATAAGTGCCTTATTTGATTAAGAAAAAATATTTTTTTATTTGTAGATCTCATTTGCAATTGTTATTATTTAGATGTTGGAAGAAAAGACTATTATGTAATAATTTTATATTTTATTTTGTTAATAATATTTCGTAAAAGACTGCATATATAGCATTTAATAATTGACATTAATAATAATTAAACTCTAAGTTAATCGCAGGTTAAGTACAAAATGTTTCTAGTATCTACTATGTTTGTGATATGAAAGTATTTAATTTGTAAGAGAAGTTATGTTTTTTTTTTTTTTAATAAACTTTAGAATTTTAATTTAGTTGTATGTTGATGCATAAATATGGCATAAAAATAATGAATTATTGATACTAATAATATCACTTTCTTCTATATAAAACAGTCTCCTGTCTTATCGCACAGTCCCCTGTTACGTTCAAAACAGTCCCCTGTTGCATCTAGTAGTCCCCCTGTCATGATTTACCAGAAAATTACAAATAACTTGAAAAATTCCAAGAAATTCAATTGGCCCTCTTATGTAATAACAGTAATAGTTACTTTCCTAAGCAATAGTATTATATTTCTGCGAAAGTGCTAAAATAATATGCCAGGCCAGCATTTGTATGGGCCATTGCGAGTTTACAGAGAATCGCCCATAAATCTCAGTGGAATTTTCAAATTTTTCAGGAGTTTGAAAATCTCAGTTGGCGCGTGACCGCAACGATGCAATGCAAATACTGCGACTCTGTCTTCCTTGCGCATCCACTCCATTTTAGAAAATGAACAATATTCCAGAAACGTTTGTTTTTATTTTCTTTAAATAATCAAATTTCGAATAGCCGGTAATATTTTCCTCGGCTTGCATTGTAAATTCGAAATTTTACCTATGTGACAGAACTTATAGCCCGACTACGTACACAATTTTTTTAATTTTAATATTATCTTATCTGAATTTGCTATTGTTTTTATAATTTTCCTAGTTTTAATGTTGTATTTCCTGTGCGTGTCCCAAATAAAAAAAAAAAAATCTTTCTTGCTTTCTTTCTAACTCTATCTGCTAAGACCATAAGAGATAAATTTGCAGAATATTTTCTAACAGATGGCGCTGTAGCATGGCAAAATAATTTCGTTTAGTGAGCAGGATGAAAAAATGTGGCCATTTATGCGATACATTTTGATACCTACTCGCATATACGTAAATCAAAACCTATAGGTACTTCCCGTCGACCTAGAATCATGAAATTTGGCAAGAAGCAAGATGTCACAGCACAAGTAAAGGAAAAAGTCCGAAAACTGTTCATATTTTATTTAAAAAATACTATTTCAAACTGACATTTGCTGTTTGAGATTTGAACGTGGCGTATATTATAAATGGGAGAACATGTGTCTCAACTATAAGTTTGCTTTTGCGATAATTCATCCCAACTACGGAACCTGTCATTGTGCGTGGTTCGACACGCACTTGGCCGGTTTTTTTTTTAATTTTTCAGTTTTTATTATTTGCTGTAATACCGGGACAAGCAGATGGACGGATGGACAGCGGAGATTTATTAATAGGGTTCCATTTGGTAACCTTTGGGTATGAAACCCTAATAACCACGTGACGAGAGAGCTGTCAATAGCATCTGGTTAACTGACTAAACAAAATACCTGTCACTTCAGTTGTCATGCTACGTCACAGTTATACTTTTCAATTTAGTAACGTTATAATTCGTTGAGGTTTAATAAAGAAACAGTATTTTTGGGCTGTTTGCAATAATAGACAGTATATTATTATTATAAAACTAACCAAAAAAAATGCATAAGCAGTCACATCTACGATGAGTAGTTTATGAATGAATGCTAAAGTTTAAAATACATTAATAAAAGATGAAGCTATCGTAAAAACGTTTTTACAAAAAAAAAAAACAATAATAAATCTTTATTCAGTATTAAAAAATTGGTAAAATATTAACATAAAATCTTAGAAATAATTTATAAAGGTATTAGAATGGTAGATGCCTGTACTAAGATAAACCTGTATCACAGGCGGCATGAGCTCTTAATGGTAATTGTAGGACAATAAAATTCTTAACAATATTTAACATTAGAAGTCTTGAAATAAAGGCAAAATTTTATTACCTAATTCATATTTTATACCTAGTTTACTTAAATACTGTTTACCTTAAAGATATAAAAAATAACACACACAATATTTATCTTAAATACGTAAATTATTATTTAGTTTGCGTAAAATATAATAGTTTCTTGCACTTTATAACCCAATTAAAACACATGATATGATTTTGCGTCAGCAGAATTTGTAAGTGGGTTAAAAACAATGTTCCACAAAATTAAATAACGTTTGAGGCTATGTGTGTATTCGATTTTACTGCGGGCGATTAATGTGCTTAGACATCAATAAAATCAAGAATTTGTGGGCCAATGCTGTGTTTTGTTGAGTCAGCAGTAGGCATTAAACACGTTAGTCTGGACTTATGGTATGAAGGTCTAGGCGCCTTCGTAGTCGATAGAGTTGATGTACCTGTACTCCGCTATTTTCCTAGCAGGACAATCAGCGTCTCCCGTTTTGTGGTTATTTGGCTTTTTAAAGCGTGAGCAAGTTGCACATTTCGGTGTGTCAGCTTTTTTCGCGCATTCTGACAATGAGTGTCCTTCTTCTCCGCAGTGACCACACGTAGATTTCAGCACTCTGCATGTTTTTGCTGCATGACCATATTGTTTGCATTTGTAGCATCTGGTAACCAGGGTGAAGTCCCTGATAGGGCAGGACGTCCAATTTATAAAAAGCCTTGTTTGGGATAATAGGGCTTTACGTATATTCGCTGAATGACGTAGTTACAGGTCGACGCATCTTTCTTCCCAGATTTGTGGCTTAATTTAACCATACTCAAAAAGAACTCCATAGGCATTGCTGGAAACTTGTCGGCTACGTTCTGTTCGTAAATGCACCTGAAGACTTCAGTTTCAACCAAAGTAGTCGGCACACCTACAACCACGATCCGAGGTCTGCGCTTGTTGGGTTTGTCGGCGGTAAGTCCGGATGTAGAGAGCTGGACTGCGTCCTTGAGTTTATCAGCGTCGTGTTTCGTCTCTGTACTAACACCTCCATTTTTGGTCTTGCGGATACCACGCACATGTAGCTTCATTTGATCAGGGCGAATGATTTTTTGTACAAGGTCTTTTGTTTTGTCACTAGACTTTAATTTATCGTTGGGATAAATAGCTACAGAGGTTAAATTGTTCGGTCGAATGAAATCATTTGCTCCCTTCTTCACCATATCAGCAAACGAAACATTTCCCCAACCAGAGTCCTTAATCGTCTGTTTGAGCTCCGAAATATGTTCCGACAGGTCTCGCTTTTCTTGAAGGGCATCAACGGCGTTATACGCGTGAATGGCTTTCTGCTTGAGCGACTGATAAAGGACTGCCATTTGTGAGGTTCCAGATCCTATTTTACGGCATATGGTAGATATTTTAATTTTCTGCTCAGAGTTGAGTTTGCCATCCGCGGCAATAGAGCAAACTTCATTTAATTGCTGTTCGATGTCTGACATCCATTTTTGGATCTCGGGTGTTGAAACAACATCAACCATGACCGACTCAAGGGCTGGGTTTTTCGTTGTCGTCTTCGACGGCGAGATGGAGGGGTGCACTGGCCCCCTTGGATTGAAGGGGCTGTTATCCATTTTGTATTTATACGAGTTTTCTATTTCCTGTCCATTATTCACTAAATCTATACTCTAAGCAAAATTACAGTTGCATTACAGTAATGCACTAAAAGGAGGTCACTATTATTAAAGTAGGTAATTATTAAATATTGCTAACGAGCACGTCTGTACACTGCGAATGAGGGAATCTGAATCATCTGATCAACTACCAACGAAAAACACTATAATGTGAAAAATAAATTAAATTTCGGAAGTCGGTGTCTTTGGTTTGGTATTTTCTTTATTTGTCACCGACTTCCGAAATTTAAATTATTTTACACTCAGCAGTATTTTTTTGGATTGCGGTTGTTTTTTTGGAAAAAAAAATATATTTCTCGCTTTTTTGTGAATTAGTTTGTCATGTATCTAAGTTAAAATAGCCTAGTGTCAACTGCTCATCACCTTTTACAAAATATTGCTTTTTTCGATGCAGGGACGTTAATCGTTGAGGAGTTCTCCTGGTACCTCTCCATCTGGTAGCTCACAGAATGCATAATTATGGAGTGGCCTCCATAATTATGCATTGTGACGAGCATAAATTGCTTGGCAACCATATTATAGTAATGGAATCGCAACCCGTGAAATACCTACTTATTATTGAGTAGTTCCGTTGGCCATCTGTGATCTTCATCATCAGTCCCACTTCACCAAATGGTACTTTCCGAGAGCAACTGCACAAGTTACTATAGTAAATACACAAATTGCTATAGGTGTGCCTATAATATTTGAAGACATCCCTCGTTTTTTCCAGGATCCCATCATCAGATCCTGGCCTGGTAACAAAGGGATCATTTCAAAAGTTCATCCGTTCAAACAAAAAAAAAAATTCATATCCGTCTATTTATGACGGACGTATGCCCGAACCAAAAGAAAAATATACCTATATGTAAACATCCGCATTGATAATAATCCTCCTTTTGGAAGTGACACGTATGCGGATATTGCAGAGCCCTAGGATTTATTAAGGAGAAACGAAATGACGGATAGCTAGTAGCACACTGACGTTTTATTTTTCAAGTCAAGATGACAGATTATCAAAACCATAGAACAAACTTAAAACTATATAACATTCCTTCCCCTAGCTTGACAAAATAAAACATAAATCTAAAACTTAATAAAAGCGCTTATAATCTACTCTAGGCATATTTCTCATATTTTTCCCATCAACCGTTTGACTTATTGGCTGTCTTAATTCTACAGGAGTATTTCTATGAGTCGCATCTGTTGCATCATAAAAAACTTCATCTTCTATGGAATTTTCTCTATTTCCCTCCCCTCCAGAGTCCAACGTACTTCCAACTCCTGGAGGTGCCGGATTCGGTCCCGACTGTTTCAAGGTTTCTTGTAGAGTAATATCTTCTAGTTCAATACGACATTCATTCGGCCTGTGAATATTTTTTGCTATGCCGTGAAATGGTATTAATTGATTCTTGTGTTTTTTAACCTTCAATAAGGTATTGCAGTCCTGGACAATATAAACTACTCGTCCAATTTTTTTAATTATTACGCCTCTAATCCAACTCCCTTGTTTATTTGTACTGTTTTTTTATACCATACGTTGTCTCCTTGCTTAAAATATTTAATTGTTTTGTAATTTTTTTCTTTAACCTGTAAACACTGTTTGTTTTCGACGTTTTGGGTGAGAATGACAGACGCCCACGCCAGGGTAATTAAATCTAACCGTGATCTCAGTTTATGACCAAATACCAACTGGGCAGGTGAACAGCCCGTTGCGGAATGTATGGAATTTCTATAATCAAATACATATTCAAGCAAGTTATTGTTTAATCCTGTAATGTTACTACTACTTAGCATACAAGATTTGATCCCTTTTTTGACCACTTTCACGTAACTTTCCGCCTGCCCGTTACTAGCCGGATGATAATCCGGCAACGTCACATGCGAAATACCGTTTGAAACACAAAAAGTCCTAAACTCTGAAGAAGTAAACTGTGTGCCATTGTCATTGACTATAGTGTGTGGTAAGCCAAAACGTGCCATGTATTCATACATTTTATTAATCACCGATAATGATGACGTACTCGTTCATATATCGTAGGCTTCTACCCACTTCGAGTACGCATCCACAATCACAAAATAGGAACGGTTATGTATGGGGCCGAGAAAATCTACGTGAATACGATAGAACGCCTGTGGTGGATGTGGCCACAGAGCTGGCGGCGCGCGCGCAGGTAACTTTCTCAACTGTAAACAAACCTCACAATCAGCAATCATTCCCTCTACGGCGTTATCAATTCTTGGAAACCAAAACCTGCTGCGCGCTTGGGCTTTCGTTTTCACAATACCCAAATGTGACTTATGTAGCTCTAATAATATATTTTTTTCGAATTGTCTCCGGAATAATTACTTTGTGCCCTCGCATAATACAACGGCCTTCATACGACAACTGGTCAACTTTGACATAAAAAATAAGGCTTAATTAATATATCTGATAGTCGCTTAGGCCAACCGTTAACAATATATGATATAACTTTAATTAATACTGAATCTTTAAGAGTTTCATTACGAATTTCTCTAAGTGTAACGGGTAAACTACCATCGATAACAAAGTTAACATACTACGCGCGATCTTCTACGGGAACTAAACTGTCGTCGGCCCTGTAGCCACGCCCGCCACTAGCCGCCGTCGACTCACTGTCAGGCAGACTGGCGTGCGATAAATAATCTGCGCTGTTGTCGGCGCTGCGTATGTATTCGATGGTGTAATTGTAACCACTAAGGAACATCTCGTAACGTTGCAGCCTATTTGCGGAGACCTCTGGAATACCCCGATATGGACCAAAGATAGATAAAAGGGGCTTGTGGTCTGTATGAAGCACGAACGGGACTGACCTTCCACATAAGTACTGGTGAAATCGTCGCACTCCGAAAATAATAGCAGTAGCCTCTTTTTGTAACTGAGAGGGTCTTTGACTGGACGTCGTAGCGGAAGGACGTCTTGAACGCTCCGCGTTGTAGGTTTTTGGATCGTTTGGTGTGCGCCCGCAATATTACAACGTCGTGTTAATTGCCGGTCATCAACCTCGACCACTGTTTTTGTTGTTTGCTGTGGCTGTGACTTTACGTGTCGATAAATAAATACATAATACAGTGCAAAAGTGAGGTGTGCTAGACGTTCTTGAACCTATGCGAGAAATCTAGGGCAATAGAGGGTCTAATCGTTTGCCGAAGGTTCCAGGGTCATTCAACGACGGATCCAGAATAATCCGGTGAGATCATTCCATATCTTCCCTCTGCAAAATACATAACTCGACCTGTGTAGGACTGCGTAAACAAACGCGCGGAGCTCACTATTTCATAAACTACCTACCTACTGATCACTCAGTCTATAAATCGAATTCCTGTATTTCAAACTCAACGATAAAGTTGGCTCCAACGATAGAATCAGATACCAAAACGACTTGCATTTTGAATAGTTTCTAGCAAGTGTAGCGACCAATAGAACTGAGTTCAATTCTCGGCTCTATTTCGATTACGTCGCTAAAATCCAGTGGCAAAGTTCGGTATATTATTTGATAGATTAAGGTATAATATCGTGAGCGCGAATCTGCAGTTGAGTAGTGACTGGCGAAGTTTGGAGGTTTGATGCTACGCGCAAAAGAAAATTTTATTTTTAAGCTTCAGGTATAAGATTATATGTGCATAGTAGAAGTAGAATGTCAAGATAAAATGAGATAATGTATGACTCTAAAAATAACAGTGTCGCTTCTGATTACGTGTAAAAATATTTTCCACAAAACTTTTTAGTTTGACCTGAGTTATAACTTCTTGCATGCTGATCATTATAACTTAACTCACAGAAACTATTCTAAACAAATTGGCAATTTCTCTAGCCGTACAAAAGAGTCGCGTCCGAGGCAACCCTTTTTTTGCTTTTATTTTTTGTTGAGCAATTTACCTTAGTTTTTGTGACGAAAGGCAAATGAGTATTTAAGCTTAAGTCCATTCAACAAAAAGAAAAACTCCGTAACAAGATAAATTTCTATAGAAAAATAAAAACTGTCTCGAAACTAAACCCACACGTGCGGACAATGGGAGGCGCAGCGCGGTATTCTGACTTTTAAACAATAGTTTTACAATGGTAATAATATCGCCCATGAGAACAATTCCCATCTGGAATTGTCTGTTTAGAGCGATAGCCCACCAAATAAACAATATAATGGGACTAACTTTCGACCACATGTCTGTTCGCCGAGACCTCGTTACCTATGTTTCGGATAACCGCGGCGACGCCAGAATTTGCTTAGCACTTAGAAATAACAGTCAAGATTTTTTCCTAACAACAAGATTTCTCAGGAACAAATGATAACAAAATACATAACCGCGCAGTTTAACTAGACGTTCTGAGGAGGAGAAGACATCCTAATTGCCGCGGCTGAATTCTATCTCGTAAATGTGCATGTGCACATAAATCACGAGAACACACTGGTGTATTCACTTGCCGGCGTATCAGTACCCGGAGACATACATATCCTTTACAAAGACCAAAATTATGATAGCTTGGTTATGATCGCCGACGAACAGTACGACAATAACCTGCAAAGACTAACGCAAGAAACAACCCACAACATACCAAAACGGTAGGATTATAGTAAATACAAAAAAGCGACGAGCAAAGGCAATCTACAAAACCTCAATTATGGAACAGCCCCCAATTAGCTAACTCATCAATAACGTGTGAACAGTTAGCATTAACATTACGTACACCGATATCGGATGAAGTTGCGGATGACACTTACACACTTAGAAATCAGCCTTCTGCAGCAACAAAGTACACTTGTTCAGACCTGCGTATTGCAACTTGAATGTCTGTAGGGCCTCGAAACCAACGAAAAAAGATAAAATAGATACGAAGCTTTCAAATAGGGGCATTCACGTAGCCTGCCTATAAGAAACAGGGATAAATTTAGGAACGTACAACTCCACCCACTTCGAATGGCACCCATCTGAAACCGCAGGTAGAGCTCACCGGGGATATGCAATTGTAATAAGAAAGGATGCCCAAATTAAAATAATAAACAGGAAAAACGATACTGACGTGATAATCTGATCCTTCACAGGTGTATTATATTGTATTGTATTATATAACTTGACTAGACAAAAACCAACAAAATGTACTTTAATAATCCTAGGCGACTTTAACGCCCATATTAGTAAACAAGATACAATAAGTTTCCAACGCAAAGGGCTGATCAACTAAAATCTTCATCATGACTATTCCAATTACAACGGGGAAATGTTAATGGATATAGTCCACAGGGAAAAACTGCAAAGAGAAATAACAAAAACTAGATCATCATGCAGGATAACATGGTCAAAGGGCACGCAAAATCACAATTGGATCACATTATCACACCACAGGCAACAGAAAACTCTTTAATTGTAATAAAGGCGAATAGGCAGGTAGGGCCTTATCCAACCATAAAATAATTTGGGAGCAGCTAAGAACAAGTCGAATTATAAACAAAGATGACAGCACTAAACACAAGTCACAAAAGAAAGATACAATTTCGACCAAGGATTTCAATTACAATGTTACTATGCCGCTCCCAACATCAAATCCAACAAAAAAAATATATATCGAGCTTGCATAAAAAAAAACTGGAAAACATAGGAATCGACTCAACTGATGAAAGCATCGAAATACCATAGTTTACCATAATGGCTGCCTAAGAAACCTTGTTTTTTCAGCCGAGTCACACTAGGGATAAAAGAATGTCAGGCAATACTTCAAAAGATTAAACACCAAGAAGAAAACAAAGGGTGCAGTGCCTTTTTTACTGGAGTGGGAAAAAACATCCTTCAAAACGCATGCAGGTACTATATTTATTTTACAGGAAAAACAAGCAAATATCAAAACGCCGGAGAAAAAACGCTTATTTACCAATGTCCAAATCGGAGCAAATTCTAAAAAAATCCGAAGGCCCAAATATACCAACAGTTAACATAACAAAGCCGTTAACCGGTGCGCAGAATGTAGGACCCGCTGTGGATGACGTAATGGATAATATTAACAAAATGCGGAACGGGACAGATATTTAAAAAAATAGATGCAATAATAAAAGAACGAGGCAACTACCAAGCGGCCTTTTTAAACAATAGATCTACAGATGATCACATATTTACGTTAAAAAGGGTATTAGACGAAGAATGGCGCGCAGGTAAAAGAATTTATGTACTCGCTCTGGACATAGAAAAAGCTTTTAACAACGTTGACCTCCAAGCACTGCGAGACACAAAGTCACACATACAAAGAACTAATAAGTTACTAACCAACAGGATAATCAAGGTTTGCATGAGTGAACGAAAACATATCAAATGGTGTAGTCAGCAAAGCAGTTGGATTATCAAAGGAAAGGGAGTTAAACAAGGTGTCCCGTTGTCCCCTCGCGTTTTTACACTGGTCATGGATGAGGTCCTTAGAACCCTCGTGCTTTCTCGCACACGTTCACAGACTGCGGCGAACCACATGGAACGACAACCTTAAACTACGAGTTGACGTACTTCGACAAGGAAATCAACTTTTGGATGGACACGGCTGCAGATTGATATAAGATTATCAAGGCTGCCAGCGAGACCTACAAGAAACCTAAACGGATAGCAGCGAGGCTTCTGACGAAGACAGAAACAGCTAAAAAACATAGCACAGCAACGATATAGAAAAGAGCCGAGAATGCAGCTTAACCTAATCAGAAGATTCACCGGTCAAGATCGACCTGAACCAACATAACGGCGACGTCGTAAAAAGATGCCCATCCATAGATAAATATCACCCAGTCTCTCCACTATTCCATTGCTTACTCAAGGATGCATATCCGGTAGGCTCGCTAATCCCTCCTTATCCTAAGGGCACGTCTTCCCTACCATTAACGCGCCACCCGGTCTACTCCCAGATATGCAATAGCCTATGTAGCACCATGAAACATGAGGCTCCAGGGGCTAGTGCAAATTTTGGGGTTCATTCGATTTATCGAGTCTGGTTAAACCACGCTGGGATTGGTGCATTTCATTCATTCATTCATTCAGTAGCCTCTTTTTGTAACTGAGAATACCGCTTCTCTGCTGCATTAAGTGTACGTGAAGCGAATGATACAGGGCGCTCCACTCCGTCTGGACTCCCTATCTGTGACAAGATAGCTCCTAAGCCGCTGGGCGAAGCGTCCACCTTCAAAATTATTTTAGCATTTTGATCAAAATGAGCAAGCATCTGATTTGAGACTAAACATTTCTTAATTGCTTTGAAAGCATCGTCATGTATCACCTCCCATTTCCATTTATTGCCCTTTTGCAACAACGAATAAAGCGGGCTCAAAGTTGATGATGCGTTAGGGACAAAGTTCCTATAATAATTGATTAATCCTAAAAACGACTGCAACTTATTCACGTTTGATGGTATAGTGCTTCGCCTATAGCCTTGACCTTTTCATTTGATTTCCTTAAGCAATTCTTATCTATAGTATAGCCTAAATATTCTATTTGGTCCTCGAAAAACGCGCACTTATCTTTACGAAGAGTCTTGTAGTCGTTGCAAGACCGCACATAACCTCTCTAAGTGTTGCTCTTTAATTGCCCCCGTAATACAAATGTCATCAAGAAAACACAACACCGTCCAATCCCGACAGTAAACACTCCATGGCCCGTTGAAAAATAGCAGGAGCACTTGCAAGACCAAAAACTAATCTTGCATAAACAAATAAACCGCGATGTGTATTGATATAAGTTATGTTTTGAGATGCCTCATCTAACACAGAGTAAGCTTGCGTTAAGTCCAATTTGCTAAATTGTTGACCGCCGTGTAATTTAGTAAAAAGTTCTTGAGCGTTATCTATCCGTTACCGACTGTAACGGATACTGTTCGACGATCAGCTGTTTGTTAACGCTTACCGAATAATCAACACACAACCTGATTGAACCATCGCGCTTTAATATAGGTACAATTGGAGAGGCATAATCTGAAAACTGAACCGGTTTTAACACACCTATGCGTACCAAACGATCAATCTCACCGTTTATTTTATCTCTAAGTGCGAAAGCTATCGGACGAGCTTTAAAAAATATGGGCTTTGCGTTTTCATTCAACTGTAACTTAACTTTATATTTTGTAAATACACCTAATTCATCTGAGAAAACAGATGGAAATTGTAATTTTAACTGTTCAGCAATATGAGTTGCTTTACAATAATTGAATTGCAACATGTGTAATCCAAACAAACTAATAAAATCTCGCCCTAAAATTGGGGGACCACCATTGCGAATCACTCTTACATTAACATCCTGTGTCTTGTCCAAGTATCTAATAGGCAATTGCACTATTCCTAAACACTGAATAACACAACCTGTATATGTAAACAATTGATCTGTCGTTGGTGATAATGGCAACAATCTAAAATATTTTTTGTATACTTTTCTGAAATCGCTGTGACTGCCGATCCGGTATCTATTTCAAACTTTAGCTTAATATTTTGAATCGAAACTACTAAAGTCATAGGTTCACCTCTGAATGAACATATTTTTTTTGTCTTACCGTCATCGTCACTCTCGCCCGACCCGCCAGTTCCTACGAAATTGATCTTTTTGCACATTCGGCGTAGGTGGCCCTTTACGTTACATTTCTTGCATGTATAACTTGCAAACCGACACTGAGACGTTTTGTGGTTCTTGTAGCCGCAAACTGAACACTATTCATTGTTAACGCACGATTCCTTTGAGTTTCGATTTTGAACAACAGCTCACTCGACGGCGGCACCTGTCCCGCTACCGACGACGATGCTGCTGCTCCCTTGCGTGCGCTGTACACGCTCTCCGCCAACTCCACTGCTTTAGCCAGTGTGGTTTCTTGAAGATCACGCGCGAAAAGCTTGTCTTTCTCCGGTCTCGGCCGCATACCCATAACAAACCGGTCGCGCATTGCCTCTTCTACATTCAAAAATCCGCAATGTGTGGT
Source organism: Omphaloscelis lunosa (assembly GCA_916610215.1). Taxonomy (NCBI): domain Eukaryota; kingdom Metazoa; phylum Arthropoda; class Insecta; order Lepidoptera; family Noctuidae; genus Omphaloscelis; species Omphaloscelis lunosa. The sequence continues at coordinate 22,076,340 of OU744255.1, forward strand.
CAGACCGCGAAGCCTAGCAGCCCATTGCGGAAATGTTTCTTCCAGACTTTGATTAGCGGCATAAAAATTGTACCGCTCTCCAAAACCACATTTTTTTGGGGTGAAGTGGTTGTCAAGAAGAGTGAGAACATCTTCAAAAGGCACCTGCGATATATCCTTTGGCAAAGCCGAATCGGCCGCAAGCTTGTACGTGCCGTCGGTGAGTGCGCTCAGCAATATCGCCCGTTTCATACCTACTGGGTCCTTCACATTATCGACATCGTTTGCAATGAACCACTGCAAAATCCGCTACTCATAATTTTGCCATGACTGGTCGGTATGGTCAAAACTCGACAAAATACACGACGAAGTGAGCAATTTTTTTAATATTTTTTCGTGGGTTCTCGTCGCCAATGATACGTATGCGGATATTGCAGAGGGCAAAGCCCTAGGACTTATTAAGGAGAAACGAAATGACGGATAGCTAGTACCACATGACAGATTATCAAAACCATAGAACAAACTTAAAACTATATAACAGGAAGTTGGACAAAAATCTAAAATATATTTAAATTGGTAAAGTATATCGTATTTTTAAACAAGTGTCATCTATTAAAACCCTTTTTAACAGACTTCAAAAAAAGGAGGAGCTTCTCAGTTCGTCGGAAACTTGTTTTTATTGTTAATATTCCCAAATTACTCGAAGACGGCTGTACCATTTTTTTTAACTGTGTTTTTTTTTCAGTTGAGTTCATTGTCATTTGGTCACAATCTGATGATGGGGATCTTGGAGAAATCGAGGGACTTCTTCAAATATTACAGGCACACCTACAGCAATTTGCGTATTTTTTTATATTAACTCGCGGATTTGTTCTCGGAAAGCACCATTTGGTGTGGAACTGATGATGAAGGACATGGATGGCCAACGGAACTTCTCAATAATAATTAGGTATTTCACGGGTTGCGATTCGACTACTTTAATATGGTTGCCAACAATTTATGCTCCACAATGCATATGGTGAAGTGGAGCTCATGGTGAAGTTCCAACGCTCTGCTTAGCGCCAAGAGATGAAAATCCAACAGTGTGTTTTTTCAACGCGCTGGGACGAGAGTGCGTCCCGGCGCGTTGGATTTTCAACTCTCGGCGCTAAGCAGAGCATTAAAAATCAAATGCACGAAAAAAAATCTCTGCGATTTTATTATGTCCGTGAGAACGTCGCGTCGGCTTAGTGTTTTACTGTGCTAGTGCGTGGTGCACCAATATTAATGACGCCACAATGAACTCCACAACAGCGGCAGCTGATAGTGGTGTTGCGAGGGGGTGTTTATACTATCAAAGAAATTGAAAAGAGGACGGGGATAACGATGAGTGACATACTTTTAATATAATAATGTTTTTTTTTTGTTTTTTTCTTTATTTTCTAAACGTTGCCCCATACTAGGAATTTCTCCTGTATTGTGGGTGCGTTTACAAGTATTTAAACTCACATACACAAACAGCCAGACCCGGAACAACTACTTGTTGGTCATAAAAATATTTGTTCCGTGCGGGAATCGAAACCACGACACGCAGCGCAGCAGTCTATCGCGGAACCACTGCGCCTGTTATTTGATAGATAACATTTAATAATTGCCTGAGGCTCACGGCTGGACACAACTGCAGAAGGGTAGCGCGAAACAGAACGCAATGAAAACGCTAGAGGAGGCCTATGCAAGAGAAAAACCTACCTAACCTAACCAAGAGACTCATTGCATCCAAGACAATGGCTACCATTTTGAACATCTTCTTTTACAAGGCTGCGCCGACCGGCGGTCGCGCAACAATAGATAGGTAATTCGTTAATTGATTCTCATTAGATAACTTTTGTAAGGTATTTATTTTACATTTCGCGACAGCGCGCTGTTCGTCGACTGGTTTGCACCCAAGACCGCGCTAGATAACGATCATAATAAATTATAAACTTACCCTTAAGCCCACGTTCCCACAAAATACAAGTATCTGAATAGCTAATGTTTTATTAATAATTAAGTTTTGTTTGCCAATAAGAGGTAAATGTTGTATGTAATTTGTTAAGTATGTGTGTGTTTTATTGTCATAAATTTATTAAAATAAAGAGCTGATTTTTAAAACGTTGTTGTATATTTAACCTAACTATGAAAAATAAAGCAAGTAGGTAATCAATTTTGACCCATTTGGAAACAACCCTATGGGTTTAAATGACCCCTAATCGATTCAGTACTGTACATCCACCCTTAACAAACGTCACGTAAGGCCGCAATACTGTTAAGGGAATGACAATACATGAAAATATATAATAAGTTAAAGGAAGTTCCTAAGACCTACAAGCCTAGCAGTCCCTACGAATCTAAGCCTTATATGCCCTACATACAGCCCTAACTTATCATATACCTAGTATGATAGATAAATAATATAAATAAGTTTAGGATGTCTGCACCATGCGACCTAAGGTTAAAGACGGAGAGTAGACAGGATTTCCAGGTTCGGGAAGGGTACACTCACTGCCAGTCCCGCAGACTCACGAGACTGATCAGAGATGGCCAAAGATTTCTTGGCCACAGTGAGGGGTAATGAGACAAAAATATAGTCAAAGTTAAATCATTTATTTCAAGTAGGCCCATGTATGGCACTTTTGAACTTCAAAATTTACAAACTAATATAATTGATTCTAGTCGCCCCTTCCAAAAGGTAGTTTTCGTATGGAGAAAAATGGGCAAGAAACTCCACAATAAAATTCAAATCTGATTTATTAACAATATGTTACAGCTTATATACTACGATTTCTTAACACACACTATTGTATCGATCAAATGCATAGGATTACATTAATAATCTACTATATAAAAATAAGCCGGGTTTTCCTTCCTGACGCTATAACTCCAGAACCCACGAACCGATTTCCACGGTTTTGCATTCGTTGAAAAGGTCTCGGGCTCCGTCAGGTTTTAGGTAGGGTAGGTAGGTAGGATAGGTAGGGTAGGTAGGGTAAGTAGGGTAAGTAGGGTAGGTAGGTAGGGTAGGTAGGTAGGATAGGTAGGGTAAGTAGGGTAGGTAGGTAGGATAGGTAGGGTAGGTAGGGTAAGTAGGGTAGGTAGGTAGTTAGGTGCGCCGTAAATAAGTTCTTAATGCTACCCGTGCGAAGCCGGGCCGGGCAGCTAGTAATAAATAAATATTTATAATATTTTATAAATAAATAAATAGGATCACAAACGTAAAAGAAAACGCCCTTGCAGACAAGAAAGTATGTTCTACTGTATTCCTAGACGTAGCGCAAGCATTTGACAAAGTATGGCATGAAGGGCTTATACATAAACTGAAGAGCCTCTTACCAAAGCAGTTTGCAGATATATTAAAATCCTACATTCTGAACAGAGTCTTTAAAATAAGGCAAGAAGATGCCTACTTAGAACTGAAAGAAATGAAAGCTGGCGTACCGCAAGGAAGTGTGTTCCGTCCGGTCCTGTACCTACTGTACACTTGCGATATTCCTGAATTAGAGCAAAGCACGATTGGTACCTTTGCTGAGAGCTGAGACTGCCACGAAGAAGCAGTAGAAAAGGTTCAAATGGCTGTAAATCAAGTTTATGACTTGATCAAAAAATGGAGGATTAAACTTAATGAATCCAAATCTGTTCACATAGATTTTACCAACAAAAAACAACAGTATTCCCCAGTTTCTATAAATAAAAAAAACAAGTCCCATACGAGAATACAGTATCAAGTATCTCGGTATGACCCTTGACGCCAAGCTACGCTGGAAAGCCCACATCAAGAAGAAAAATTATGAACTCGACTTCTGATTCAAAAGAATGTATTGGCTGCTTGGAAGAAACTCCATGCTATCCGTGCAAAACAAATTGTTGCTATAAAGACAAGTCCTGATGCCAGTGTGGACTTATGGTATTCAGCTATGGGGCTGGACCAAACAGACCAATATAATAATAATACAACGATTCCAGAACAAAGAGCTAAGGGAAATTATAAATGCACCTTGGTACATACGAAATAATGACATAGGTACACAGGGACCTAAAAGTTGAGTTCATCGAAAGAGTGATCCAGAAATTTGCAGAAGCTCACGAAAAGAGACTTCTTCAGCATGTGATCGTCGAGGCAATCCAGCTTCTCAACCACACTAACATAAGACTAAAAAGAACAAAACCGTTCGAGCTAGTGTTTAGTGTTAGTGAATAGTGTAAAGTACAAAAGTGCCAAACAAACACAAGAACGAAGTGTATTCGCCTTAATGAATAAGCACAACTAAGAATGTGTCCAATAGCACTTTTCTTATTGTCTCTAAATAAGAAAAGTGCTATTGGACACATTCTTAGTAAAGACAATTTAATAGTTTGGGTTATAATTATATTACTTATTAGTCTATTTATAAGGCTAGATTGTAATAGGATTAGGGACCATCCTATTGTTGAACCCTAGGACAAGGGGAAAAAAACTATTTTATAAATTCTTTGTGTTCTATACGTGTAAGATGCAACCAAATCAATATTTTAACTGGGCCGCGCGTGAGCCGGGCCGAGTGCTGAGCCAATGTCCCAAGGTAACATTGAACAAGTAGTTTTGCTGTGAAAGTAAATCTAACAGTTACAAACTAGTCAAACACTTAGGAAATGAGATATTTTGCGGGCTTCCAACTACGTATGTGCAAAATTACGTCGAAGTAGGTATTTATTGCTTTACTGTGCTATTAAGAAGGGTCAAACAGTTTTAAAAATTTGATTTATAAATATTAAGTTTTTTTTTTTAGTTAATTGTGGTAGAGATACGTGTTTCAGTGATTTTACAAAATCTAATAATAGAAATAATAAAAAAGGGGATGGAAGTTTGTACTAAAATCGGACATGGTATAGATTTCCGAACTGCACGCGTGTGAACCGCGTGGAAAAGCTGAAAATATATAATAACTGATAATAACTAATAGATGACTTGGTGCACATTCACAAGCGCAGCGCAAATCGAAAAAAACACCCCTGAGGCCTCTGCCTCGAATTTCGCGGGCAGCGGGGTGGCGGCGGCGGCGGCGGCGGCGCGGGAGCGGCGCGTTCAAATGCATAGATTTATATGTAACTGGCCTCGAAAGCAGCGGCGCGGGGAGCGAGCGGTTCCATATAAAACTATGCGTTGCCGCGCCGCCGCCGCCGCCGCCGCCGCCCTCGCCGCCGCCTCGCTGCCCGCTGAGTTCGAGTCCGCGGCCTTATAACTGAACGCAACGAGCACAACTTTTTTTACAAAATATTATATATGATACGTATCTATAGTTATAGTGCCACGCGCTCCCGCAAACGACGTGCGTGAGTGGGATAAAATAATAAAAACTTATCGCACCCGCTCGCGCTCGCACGATTCGCAGCGTTAAACTTCTAATAGTCCAAAGTCCAAACAGTCTAGGTTGATGTGTAGCCGTGTGTACTACCAAGACAAAATCATTTTACTGCCGAAAAACAACCATTAAAATTTTAGCTTGTGTCAATCATTATCCAATAAAATATATTATTTAAATTGGGTATTTATTTAGATTAAAATATGCCGTGACAGCATATCATTTAAATGAATACTTTAAAAGATATGACAGGTTCAAATTTACTCGGAACAAAATAATTATGGTTGATGGCGGCAGGCGCAACGCTAGGAGTCAATTCAAATTAAAATTATTTTATTTCACATAAACTTACAACTCCAGGGCACTTATGTAGCGTCAGAAGCTAGGTGCACGGTTCCAATTCCTATGGAGAAGAGCCGGCATGACACTCTACGGTTACTCTTTTAAAAATAAATCGTTTTTACAATGTTTTTAAATTGGTATGAGAGGACAGTGCAAGTGTAGACCTATCAATAAGTATCAGGTACTTAGCAAAATAGAAAATAGTCCACAAGTTTACAGCCTACAACGTTCTCATATTCACAAATTCTAAAAGAAAAGAGTCTATATAAAGACGGGATCTTTATATAGACTCTTTTCTTTAGTAGTAGATACGTTCCCGTGGGATATTTTCCGACATCCACGCGAGCAAAGCAGCGGGCAAAAGCTTGTATTGAATAAAAAATAACGAAAAAATTAAAACTGTATATCCTGCTTTAAAGGCTCTTTCAAACAGGCGCGATACGCGACGCAACACAAAGACACCGCTCGTCGCGCGACGAGCGGTGTCTTTGTGTCGCGTCGCGTGTCGCGCCTGTTTGAAAGAGCCTTAAATTGTCTTTTTTTTATTTTATTTAGTCAGTAGATTTGATTTTTACGTTTTGAGTTGCGCAGCCGTATCTGAGGGCACGGGTAGTCGGGCAGTCCCACCGCCGTCCACATACTTGTAACCAGCCCCGCAAAACGTTCCCTGTCGCCCGAGTAAACAGACTGTGGGACTGTCACCAACGTAAAAGTCGGCCTATGTATGATAGTGTAATACGTAGCTTTCGAGTAACTCAGAGAATGTGTTATTGCGTTTGCAAATTGCAATACGTATGTGTAAAGCCAGGTTTGCACGGGCGTTTTTATTCGCGCTTTGCATTTTCAACGGTCTGCTTAGCGCCGAGAGTTGAAAATCCAGTGCTTGAAAAAAAATCGTTTCGTATAAAAAAGCCCGTGCGAACCTGGGCGAAAGGTAATCTAATAAAAAAACACTATCACAGTTTGCATTGTGTCATTGTAGACGCACTGCTGATTGCTGGGACATTGCTAGCCGTGACCCCTGAACCTCCTCTTGATAATTTCTTATTTATGTCACAGTCATGATATGATTGACAATAGTAATGTTTCTGGATTCTAATGGATGGTGTGCATGGCAACGACCGCGATTACTGATTAGTAACTAAAGCCGGCAATACATATTGGCCAAGTCTCAGCAAACGCGAGCGTAGGTAAATTGATACAAGGCGACTGCTACGGTGTACATTTTGGTCAAGTTCGAAAGAGACCAATACCAACTGCCAATGTTTACGAGTTTTTGTGGAGCTATACACATATTGGCCGTAATTGCCGAGTGCAGGGGAGCGCTTTTGATTTGTGCAGAAAAACGGACACTGTTCCGAAGTCAGACGAGTCGTAGCAAGCGATCCCGATTAGTGGCAAGGCTCGCACGGAAATCCGATACAATGCGAGATCAGCTTGCCTTCGATTGGCAGAGATATGACCAACATATATTGCCGGCTTAATGAATGATATTGATGTTGGTGGGTTCCTCGTTCCACGCGGAGTCTTGGACCCAGCTGATAATAGATAAGAGCGCTCTTTCGTCGTATGCCACAGGTCAGTACTGCATGCCCGCTGAGGGTGTGCCGCTGTCGGCGCGCAGCGCGCTACTGTCACGCACGGAGCTGCTGCGACTGGCCCGCGTGTTTGTGGCGGCCGGCGTGGACAAGGTGCGCCTCACGGGCGGAGAGCCTACGCTGCGCAAGGACCTCGCCGACATCATACGTGAGCTCCGTTGTACTACTGCACCGCCCGCTCACATGCACGAACAAGCCCGCGTGATTTCAATTACCTGATTCGATATCCGACACTAATATCGGTTTTCATAATCAAAGAACATTCACACATAGGTACACGGTTAGTTCTTGTTCATACAGCAGCCTTTCATAGACCTTTCACATGAACACGCCTGCTGCTGAATGAATTTCCTGAAAGAATACTCAGTTGGGTCGTGCCGCTCGCAACGCGCGTTATCTTATATTGTGGAAAGTGAGGTCGTGTTTTTGTGTGTGCAGAGGGGCTACGCGAGGAAGCGGGCGTGCGCTCTGTGTCCATCACGACCAACGGGCTGGTGCTGACGCGGCGCCTGCCCGCGATGCAGCGCGCTGGCCTGGCCGCGCTTAACGTGTCGCTCGACTCGCTACGCCCCGAGCGCTACGAGCACATGGCGCGCCGCCCGGTATGTCTCCCACTAACCGTACAGTTCGAAAGCGCCCCCGATTGGACCCTAACACACGAACGTCAATCGGCTCCCAGGAGTGGTTCCTAAGTGGAGCCTAGAATGACGACATACGACACATCAAATTGATAATGTAAATATTTATTTATTATGCTACCTATCAAATCTCATGAGTTAGCTATAGTTGAAAGAGCCGGATAAAAAGCTCATATTTGGCGCCCAGGATTATTAATTTATATTTATAACATCCAAATGTGCAAATGCAATAATCGCCACTTTGATGACAGTCATGATCTAAAACAGGGTATCCCAACCTTTTAACATACGCGCCCCCCTAACTCTCTTTTAAAATCACTACATCCCAGAGTTACTTTGTCGACATAAGCAGAAAAGCATAAGAATATAAAGCGAGCGAAAGTGAGGTCGAAAATTTTTGCATCCCCTTGGATAGGTTAGATTTTCTTTTGATCATTCGAATAGAAATATAAGTTACTTAGTCGAGTTCTGCGGAAAAACTCAAGAATGATGACAATGCATAATGTAAGAGCGAGCAAAGCGAGTTCAAAAAATGTAGGTACAATTTCTAATTCGTAACATTTTTCTTTTGACCATTCATACAGAAAAAGGATTCACTTTGTCGAGTTATGTAGACAAGGCGAAGAATCAAGAGAATGCAGAATGGGAAAGCGAGCAATTGTAGCACGTCGCCTCGTATAGGTTCGGTTTTCTTTTGACCATTCATTCACAAATGCAGATTTATGCAGAAATGAAGCAACAGCACCTACCTAAGTATTATGAAATGATCGGGTTGTGAAAACTAGCCTTAAAATTTTCTAAATCATCTAACATAAAATGTAATATATCTGTAGACAAACTGGATGAAAACTACATTTAAAGGCATTTATATTTATTTAGTTTGACTTGTCAGTATTAAATCAGAAAGCTAGTTGTCCGTTCGCAAAGCTAGGTCTTCATGGAGAAGAAGGACAAAAATCTCCATGGAAACAGTATTACAGTATTCTAAATGCAGTATTACATTAATCAGTATTACAGTATGCACAAGAATGCTCCCCTATAATCGAGATGTCGCGACGCCCCCGCAAGGGTGCGTGGCGAACGGGGTCACGGCTTCGCCCTTCGCCCGCGGAATCAACACTTGGCCCACAAATATGGGCCCTTCATTTAGTTCGCCTCGAACGGCGTAATAGAAACGACCGCATTTTGTGAAGCAAAATGCGTTGTGGCGCGCCTACAGAAATATTCATAGCAACCATTTACATAGACGCATTTTGCCTCACGAAATGTGGTCATTTCTATTACGCCGCCCGAGGCGAATCAATGCCCATGAGGGGCCCATGTTTATGGGCAAACGTGTTGCCTCCGCGGGCGAAGGGCGAAGCCCTGACCCCACTCGCCACGCCCCCTTGCGGGGCGTCGCGACGAACGTTTCAAGGCTATCGTCGATAGCCTTGAAAAAGGCACTTGGTGATCTTAACCCGATTGTTTATCGAACGGAGATCGGGTGTCTACTGAAAAATCACGCTCTAAAAAGAATGAAACAAGAAAATATTTCAGACAGAAATTGAGACATAGGTACAAAAATGGTCAAGTTAAAGCCGTGGTTGTCTGCCATTATAATTTTGTAGCTGTACAGGCATGCGACTACGGCTTTAGCTTGACCATTTTTGTACCTATGTCTTGATATCAAATTACTGAAACACGTATTTCTCCATTACTAATAAAAATAAATAATAAATTACTTAATATTTATTAAAAACTGTTTGCCCCTTCTTAACGACACAATAAAGCAAAAATACCTACTTCGACGTGATTTTGCACATACATAGTTAGAAGAACGGAAAATATCCCATTCCCTAGGGAAAAAACCTTACGATTATTAAAATGTATGTTTGTTTGCCTGGAAGCGTTTGACCAGTTTGTAACTGTTTGATTTACTTTCACAGCAAAACTACTGAATTGATTAGGGGTAACTTGAACCCATAGGATTGTTTCCAAATGGGTCAACATTGATTACCTACTTGCTTTGTTTTTCATAGTTCGGTTAAATATACAACAACGTTTTAAAAATCAGATCTTTATTTTAATAAAATTATGACAATAAAACACACACATACTTAACAAATTACATACAACATTTACCTCTTATTGGCAAACAAAACTTAATTATTAATAAAACATTAGCTATTCAGATACTTGTATTTTGTGGGAACGTGGGCTTAAGGGTAAGTTTATAATTTATTATGATCGTTATCTAGCGCGGTCTTGGGTGCAAACCGGTCGACGAACGGCGCGCTGTCGCGAAATGTAAAATAAATACCTTACAAAAGTTATCTAATGAGAATCAATTAACTAATTACCTATCTTTTGTTGCGCGGCCGCCGGTCGGTGCAGCCTTGTAAAAGAAGATGTTCAAAATGGTAGCCATTGTCTTGGATGCAGTGAGTCTCTAGGTTAGGTTAGGTAGGTTTTTCTCTTGCATAGGCCTCCTGTAGCATTTTCCATTGCGTTCTGTCTCGCGCTACCCTTCTCTAGTGGTGTCCAGCCATGAGCCTCAGACCATTACTAAATGTTATCTATCAAATAAATAATTATATTAAAAGTATATCACTCACCGTTATCCCCTGGAAGGTGCGATTCTGAGTGTATCGCTCTACTCGCCGCTTATACCTACGAATACGGTTCGCCCATGCATACACTTTCTGCTTCAGGAAGTTGATGCGCTCTGTGACACGGTTCATATAGTCCTGAGGGCTGATATCAGTCCCTAAGAGCGCCCGCCTCACAAAGTGCATCACTCTAGGGCGAGTATTGCCCTCCGTGAAGCAGATTAGTTTGCCGATGAGCGTTCTGGCCCCACCAATACGACGCTCAATTCTACACTACCAAGCTGGTGCGGCTGGTTTAAGTCGTGTAGCTCTAGAGTCATTAGCAAATTTGACGTGAGCTACACGACATACCACTACAGCCGCGCAGTACAGAATTGAATGAGTATCAGTAAGGTCTTCGCAGTCATCAAAATAGTTTGACAACTGTGAATCCAGAACCGCCACCAGCACCTTATTTTTGTTATGCATGAGCAAACGAGGTAAACGTGGTCTAAGTTCGGGCGACATGAACCGATATTCTTGAATCGCACTCTCCAAAGCACTCCTCAATTCTTCACTGCACTGGGTGCTTACATTTGTAGCCCTGTCATCAATCCTCTCGTCAGCTTGACTTGTAATGATTTGTAAGGGTACTATAACACTCTGCAACGGGGGGGCGATGACATGACTACTTTGTATGTACAGTGACATCCAACATATGATTACGCTAGATGCGTAATCATAATTAATCTATGCTTCACCTGATCCGACAGTTGTTGTGCCGAAACGTTGACAGCTGGCTCAAGCATCTGAAAAGAGAGAGAGCATCCGAACACGGTACGCGGTCAGATTGTTTCCCCCATCTGTAGCCCCATAGTATGAGCGCTTCGTTTAAATATGGAATGTAACATTTGAAAATAGATTGTCATGTTTTTTATTCTGCCCTGCTAAGCACAAAGGCAGTATCTCAACCGGAGTAAGTTTTGAGAAAATTGACTTTTTGTAAATTGAAATTCAAGGAATAATGGAGATATAAAAAACTTCTTAGTGGTTTTTTTATGTTTTAAGTTAGATAGCGCTATTTCGCTTATACCATTAGATGCGAAATTGTTAAAGCTATTGAATGGTATCAAAAAACTAAAAGGGTGTTTAAAGAATACGGGTAGTTTCAAAAAGCGAGGCAAACTCTTCAGCAGAACTATTTCGGTTTTAATCGAAATGTTTTAACATACTTCGAATAATTTCCGAAGGCTAATGGTATCAAAAAACTAAAAGGGTGTTTAAAGAATACGGGTAGTTTCAAAAAGCGAGGCAAACTCTTCAGCAGTACTATTTCGGTTTTAATCGAAATGTTTTAACATACTTCGAATAATTTCCGAAGGCTTCAAGCAGAGATGCTGCCGAAGAATCACGCACAACCCGCACTCGCGTACTTAAAGTGCTGAAAAAGTATTAGTATAAATGTTATCGTGAAGGTCGGTTGGTGCAAAAATTGCATCCTGGGGATTGTGAGAGACGATTACAATTTTGTCAAAACATGCTGAGAGAAATTAACCGTAACCCTAATTTTTTTAGTAACATTGTATGGTCTCACGAAACCAACTTCAGCAATACAATGTACAATCGCCGCAATAACCACTATTGGTCTCACGTGGTCTCGAGAGAATCCTGTTCGTGTTCATGAAACTAACAAGCAAGTAAGATTTTCTGTCAACGTTTGGTGCGGAATCATGAGAAATATGGTTGTGTTAGTCCACGTGTACGAAGGTCATTTAAACACTGTCAAGTATCTTGAAATACTGGATGTCTTAAGAAATGAGTTAAATGGTTTCCCCGAGCAAGAGCGAAACCAAATAATTCTATAGCAAGATGCTCCAACCCATAACAGCAAAATCACTACTGCCTCACTATTGGTACAAACGGCACAATCAGATGGCCTGCGAGATCATCAGATCCTCTAGATTTTTTTTTTTTTTTGAAAGAGCTGAAGTTCAGAATACGATTTATAATATTCACGACAACATGTTTTTAAAGGTTACTGGAAATGAATTCGTTAGAAGAATACATTTGTGTATCCCAGAAAATGGAGCCCATTTCGAGCAACTAATTTAGTTTACCACTTTTTGTAAATAATTAAAATAATTTAAGATTTCATGGTTTTCCTATCATTTAATTTATCAAGTTTGTTAGAGAGATGTCATCCTTATAATTGATCCTAACGATCAATGCAATAAAAGTTCGATTCCCAGGTGTGGCAAGCGAATTTTCGAAAATCTTTGAATGCAGTTTTCTTTCTATTAAAAAATAAAGGAATGTTTTCTTTTTTGTAGAATTTTCTATCTACAGTATTAAGAGTACTTTCCGTTCTGGTGGCATTACAAAATTCCAGCCTGTATACTTGTACACTTTCACTCGTCTCTAATGTTGTGTGTATTAGATCTTTTAATATTCCAATTCTTCCAGTCAATCCGCTGTATTCAAATGCCTTGGCTAAATTTTCCCAAACTTGTTTTGCATTTGCTGCGTCTTGAATATGTAGAATTGGGTCAACTAATAATATTAGCTTTGACTTAGCTTTTCATTGATTTTGGATTATTATCAGTCACTGGTTCTGCCAATATGCTGTAATACAAAGTAGTAGTGGCGATATTTATAACTAAAACTATTTACTGTGGTATAAAGGTGAAGGCGGCAATTTTAAATTTATTTCAAGACTAATATTCCCTTACAAATAAATTCATTTAAAAAACCTGGTGTCGCGGCCTGACTGACGGCCTTTGGGGCAGAAGAGTTTTCGAGTTGACCAAAGTGATTATTTCAACATCTATGCAATAAGATGCACGCAAGTTAAAAAAAAATGTAGATGTCACGTGATCAACTTTGAATGTTAATACCTCGGGAACATGACGTTTTACGGGGTTTGGTCCTACTATGTCTTCTGTTTACATTTATGTCACCTATCGATTTATATAGGTTTCATGTGTGGCTGCCATTTTGAAAAAGTATGACTACAACCAACTTCCAAAAAAAATACAATAGAAAGTGAAAAATAACTTTAATTTTGGAAGTCGGTGTCTTTGGTTTTGAATTTTTGTTTTTTGTCTCCGACTTCCGAAACTAAAGTTATTTTCACTTTCTAGTGTGTTTTTTGGAAGTCGGTTGTTTTTTTTTTTTGTAAAATGTTTTTATTTTTATCTTTTTAGTTGTAGTATCTACTCCACACAAATTCGAATATCACTAACTGCTATGTAAATAACAGTGACAGGAAGTTATAATCACATTTTCCACATAAACTAAGTGGGAAAAATACGTATTATGGAAGCTAGCTCAAAAACTACCCATTCAAAGTTAATAGAGTTAACGTGGGACCACTGCGCAAGCTTCCTTTATCAATTAAAAAAGAATTTTCAAAATCGGTCCGCAATTGGACGAAACTATCGTTGAACATACATAAAAATAATAAAACATGCATACAGACGAATATAGAACCTTCTCCTTTTTGGAAGTCGGTTCCGTTTGGCACCCTTCGGGTACGGAACTCTAAAAATGAAATTCTGGCCCACAAACTCATCGCATGCGCCTCCAGGCATTGACGAATGTATCGGTCGCTATTTAGTGGTGGTCCATGGTCCCGTTATAACCTCCAGGTTATAACGGTCAGTTTGCTTTCGGTGGAAATTCCGCCCCAGACTGTCCATGACTAAATTCAGATAATATTTTTTACGGTCGGGAATCGTATAATAACAAAATATTATTATAACCCAATACCTACTGAGTAACCTGACTTGTAAATTGCAAAAAAACCTAAGAAATTTTGGATGTCGCGCGCCACCCTGGCGATCGTTGTATATCATTTGACGTGTTTGCAGGGGCTGTCACGCGTGCTGGCGGGCGTTGACCTGGCGCTGCAGCTGGGCTACTCGCCCGTCAAGATCAACGTCGTGCTCATAAAAGGTATCCACCGTCAGCAAACAAACACTGCTCAAACATCATCTTCCTTGAAGACGTCATGGTTGGTACAGAGATTTGACTGGTGCCATAAAAATCATTTGTGCTTTATTTCAGGTTTCAATGATGACGAAATATGTGATTTTGTGGAATATACACGAGACCGTGACGTCGAAGTGAGGTATGCAATTAGGGGGATTCAATTAGAATTAGATAGGATGCGTGATCGTGACGTCGGTAACGTGGTGTGTGTTGGCAGGTTCATCGAGTTCATGCCGTTCTCGGGCAACAAGTGGGACGACTCCAAGATGGTGCCGTACCGCGCAGCCCTGCGCGCCGCAGCCGCCGCGCACGCGCTCGAGCCCGCGCCGCCCCGGCCCAACGACACTGCCACCGTACGTACACCACACACGCACACACACATAACATATAGGACGAATTCAAGCTGGTGCCGATGCCATACCACGCCGCCCCGGCCCAACGACACCGCCACCGTACGTACACTACACGCGCACACACAAACAACAAGTGGGACGAGTACAAGCCTGGTGCTGTACCACGCCGCCCTGGCTCAACGACACCGCCAACGTACGTACACCCCATGCGTACACACACGCACATAGGAGTAATGACTCCAAGCTGGTGCCGTACCGCGTAACCCTTCGCGCCGCCGCCTTCGACCACGCGTTCGAGCCCGCGCCGGCCCCGCCACAGTACGTACACCACACGCGCACACTCAACAAGTGGGATGACTCCAAGCTGGTGCCGTACCGCGCCGCCCCGCCCCAACGACACCATCACCGTAAGTACATCACACGCAAACACTCATACACAAGTGGGAGGACTCCAAGCTGTTTGAAAATTGATTTACATTTTTAAGCGAATTCATGAAAGATTTGGTGTTACGTAAGTTAGGGTTTAATTTAATTTGGCAGGTAGTTGACTCAGGGAAACAGGCGTCCGTCTTTGATGGATTTTATTGGCGACTAATTAAAAAAATATTCATACATTATATTTAATACGGTCGGCGACTAGCTACTTACTACTATAAAGAAACGTGGACTGTATGTTTGTTTGAACCTATAACTTTTAAATCTTCTGAAATGAGCTTCAACATAAGCCGCCCTCCAAAGGACTATTAGAGTCCTTTCAAATGAACAAGCAAATAAACATAAATTAGCAAATAAAATTATACATGCAAAATTATTAAAAACTAAATGATTGAAAAAAAGTGCAATAAATGTGGATATATTTAGTAACCTGTTCCGCTTAGCTATTTCTAAATAGTCTTAAAAAGTTCCTGAAAGAAATCGAAACGTGTTTCACCTCTCAACGAGGCATCCTCAGGATGACGATTGACTTGTCACGAACTCGGAACACGGCGTGTTGCCACTCCAAGCACTGAGCGCAGACAGCCTTATCGATCGAGATGTCGCGACGCCCCCGCAAGGGGGCGTGGCGAGCAGGGTCAGGGCTTCGCCCTTCGCCCGCGGATGCAGCACGTTAGCCCATAAATATGGGCCCCTCCTCATGTTCGCCTAGAGTGGCTTAACGGAAACTGTTTTGACCTATATAAATACCATTACAATCATAGCAATGTAACTTGTAACCATATAGGTCAAACCGGTCGTAATTTTCAGACAAGATATAAGCATATTGCAGCGTTCCGGAACAGCAATCCAGAAAAATCCCATTTTGCTCAACACTTAATAGATACAGGTCATTCGTTAAATAATAATAATACTTTCGAAATTTTACACACATGTGATAAAGGTTTCAGAATGTCAGTACTAGAGAGCTTAGAAATAGTGAAAAATAATACAGGAAACGTTACACTGTTGAACGAATTAAATACGAGGATGCCAAGGTCACCTTTACTGCGATTGTTCGCCCCCTTATGACGCTGCTGATAACGGTCCGAGCCGAGGTGAGGCGAGCAGTATATAAGTGGGTTGGACGGGCGATAAGTCTCAACGTACAAACCGTCCTGAGCGACTGCTCAAGGGAGGTTCCGGCAACAGATCCCTGTTACCTGAAACTCCCGGATGATGCGCGCGCCCTGCTGACTGAGAAGAACGCAGCTGTCCGTGCCTACAGCATGTTTCCCTGCGCCGCTAACAAAGCCCACATGCGCTACTTACAGAGATCTGTAAGGACACGTATGGCGGAGCTGCGTGAAGCGGGCTGGGACAGGATGCTGAGCGACCTTGAGCCTACCCACCTAGCCTTCTGGGAACTCCAGAGGAAACTCAGGTCCCCCCAGTCGGGTCATATGCCCCCCTTAGTCCGCCCGGACAAAACAATAGCCTTCGACGACATCGACAAAGCCGAGTGCCTAGCCGACAGTCTTGAAGATCAATGCTCTCCCAGTAGACAAAGCTCACCTCAATGAGGTCGACGCCGAAGTCGACCCAGATGCCCCCCCATCGAACCAGATGAGGTACATGAGATTATCAAAGGTCTGAAAAATCGTAAAGCCCCCGGCTCAGACGGACTCACCAATAGGGTGGTCCAACTATTCCCAGCTCATTTAATTATGCTTCTGACCACCATCTTCAATGGTGCGCTAAGCAATATTATTTTTCCCCAGACGTGGAAAGAGGCCATTGTCATAGGTATCCCTAAACCAGGAAAACCCAAAAACGAGCCATCTAGTTATAGGCCCATCAGTCAGCTCAAGGTTCTCGGCAAAGTCTATGAGAGGCTTATTTATAAGCGCCTCAGAGACTATACAGAGACCAAGGGCCTCATCCCCAACGAACAGTTCGACTTTCGAACTCAGCACTCTAACGTGCATCAGGTCCATCGTATCGCCGAGCTGGACAGCGGTGCTCTCACCCAAGGCCGGCAGACGAGCGTGGTTTTCTTCGACATAGCGAAGGCGTTCGACAAAGTCTGGCACAACGGCTTAATTTATAAGCTCTACAAACTCGGGAGTGCCGGATCGTCTCGTGCTCATCTTACGAGACTATTTGTCGAACCGCACCTTTCGCTTCCGTATCGAAGGAGCCCTTTCCTCTCCCCGCCCCATAAGGGCAGGAGTCCCTCAGGGCTTAGTACTAGCCCCCCTCGCATTCACGCTATTCAACAGCGACATCCCCAGACACAGATCGACGCAGTTGGCTCTGTTCGCAGACGATACAGCGATCATCTGCAAGGGAAATTCAGCTACTATGCTGCTAAACCTCCAAAGGGCTGTCAACAACCTTGGCGCCTGGTTTAGAAAATGGCGAATAGAAGTAAATCCCGACAAAAGTCAAGCGGTTAGCTTTTCTAAGCCGAGAACTAGACCCCCCCTTACCCCGACCTATCACCATGTTCGGCAAACCTATCCCTTGGGCGAGGCGCGCCAAATACCTAGGTGTTAACCTAGATCACCATCCCTCTTTTTCTGAGCACATAAAGACGGTTCGTTCGCGAGCCGCTTTCGCTCTAGGTAGACTTCATTTCGTCTTAAATGCACGCAGCAAATTGTCACTTAAGTGCAAACTGCGCATCTTCACATCGTGTATCCGACCCGTTATGACCTATGCGGGTGCAGTATTCGCCCACGCCAAATCCCATTCCATCCATAGGTTGCAGGCCTTGCAGAACCGTTTCCTCCGTAAAGCCACGGGAGCTCCCTTCTATGTCAGAAACGAGATCCTCCATCTCGACTGTAAAATCCCCACAATTCACCAGTTCCTTAAACGCATGTCCAAGCGTTACTTTGACTCCGCTCATAGACATCGTAACCCCTTGGTTGTCGAAGCAGCAAACTATGTCTCTTCTAGAATTAGTCAGATCCGCCGTCCGAGGCATGTTCTTTCCGACCCTGATGATCCCATTACACTCCTTCAGGAGAAGAATAGGGCCACCAGCACAATACACAAAAACAGACGCCTCCCGTCATTCCGACCTCGCCGCCGAGGTCCTTTGCGACCGCGACCGTGTCCCTGAGTAAATGATACTCCTCCCCGACCCTTGCTCGAAAACGAGGTGCCAGCAAGTTCTTGCCGCTGAGCACGTAGCTTTAAGTTACCCCGCATAATAATCATGATTTAAACCAATTTTAATTCAGCCTATCCCTTCTTGCTGTCATCCCCTCAGCGACGGCCTAAGCCGAGGTTCGTACCCCACAGGGGGCACCCCCTGTGGGGTACGAACCTCGGCTTAGGCGAGCGTTCGCCTAGTTTTAATTTAGCATAGTTTTTTTTGCTCCTGGCTGGAGGCTCTAAGTGTAGCAGCTTAAGACCCCCACAGGAAAGCAGCCAAGACCTTAGTGGTCAAAACTGCGAGTTGCCATTAAAAAAAAAAATCTATCAGGCTCATTCGCCTCCTCGCGCCACTCCCAAATGTGCGCGAGGACCTTTGCCTCCAGATCCCATGGCGGTAATCCGGCAAGGAGGCTCGCCGCCTCGCAGGAGACCGTGCAGTATCCTCGGGCCAGCCGGATGGCCATGACCCTCTGGGACGCGTTCAACCGGCGGGCTGGCCGCAACCTTAGTGAACGCGCCCACACCGGTGCCCCGTAAATGGCCATGGACCGCACGACCCCCGCGTAGAGCCTCCGGCAGGAGGCGTTTGGATCCCCTAGATTGGGCAGGAGCCGCTTCAACGCAGCCCCGGCCCGCTCCAGTCTGGGAGCCAAATGTCGGAAATGTTCGACGAAATTCCACCGACTGTCGTGGACGAGTCCCAAATACTTCATCGTCGACTCGACGCCGATGTGAACCCCTCCCGCCATCACCTGGGAACCCGACGGTGGCGCATTCCGAGGTCCATGAAAACCCATGGCCTCGGACTTGTGCAGGGCCACCTCGAGTCCCAACTGCCGGATCCTATCGACGATTGTCGCAACCCCGCGTGTCGCTAAGTCGGCCGTCGCCTGGTACGACCTCCCCTGCGCCAGGACCAGCGTGTCGTCAGCGTAACAAACGACGCTGACGCCGCTAGAAAGTTCAGCGCGCAGCACCCAGACGTATCCGATGTCCCACAGATGAAAGAAAGAAAAGAAAGAAAATACATTTATTTAGCACAGACTAAGAGACACACAATACACCAGATAGTTGGGTAATTATAGTCGTACATCAGGAAAAAAAATAAGATAAAAATAAAAAGTGCAATGTCCGATGTAAGAAATTAGCAGGAGAGTGTGCCTCACGGCTGCGCCAAAAAGGCCCAGTTCAGCAAAAATGCCAGACAACTGGTGCCTGACGCTGGTTTTCAACTGGACCTGGTGTGTGAGGTGACGAATGTAAATCAGTTTTATACTGCATCGTGATGTGTGTAATGTGTATGCATAATTGTATAAGTAAATTAAAATAAATTAGTGTCACATAAAAACAGTAACGAGTAGGTACCTATGTATAAAAAGCGTGATATTGAGTAACATTGCAAAACTAAACAAAAAATAAATAAATACTGATAAATAGATAAGTGACATGACCGCATGATTAGACCTTCTTATGCAAATAAAGAAATTCTCCGAAATGAGTCAGAAAAGAAACCTGCTTTAATTTAAACGATGCCTTGAACTTGCCATGCTCCGACACATTGTTATAATAATTTATTAATCCGTGCACTGTAATGTCATCGCACAATACGCTGCAAGCAGCCGAGCGCGGCGGACTATTTTCGGACAGTTTGCATCTTGTGTGTGCTTTGAACTTGTCTTAGCTGTTGTTTGCATTTGGATTAACCAAATACGAAGGATATGACGTCTTTAAATAAGTCAGCTAAAACACTATTTGCGAAAGTGGAAAAGAAATTAAAAAACAAACAAACGAAACATAAAAGGATGAAAGGTAAGCGCTAGTCGATAATAGAAATATTTGATGTACTTAATTAACAAATAATGAATTCTGGCATAATATGAGATACGAAAACTACCCACTTTTAATTTTCCGTCTCCATTTCACAGCCTCATGGATGTCAAATCACAAACTGCACAGAGGTTCGCCCACTGCCGGTTGTTGGTGAAGGATGGGTAAAAAAGGCGCCATCCCCACATTGTACGTCTCATTCATGTGCAAATAAGCCAGGCAACATTTGGTACGTTGACAAGCGAACATGATTCAGCGATGCATAAGTGGGAAGGTATAACAGAAGGTATAACATTTGTTACTTGAATGACCTGGATGGATTGGTGAGGAAGCCATCCTGACGCCGCTCCACCGTTGCAGATGACGTGTCCGTTACAGATGCGGCCCCAGGACCGATCCCTGTGGGACACCGCACGACATCTCTCGCCGGTTCCACTCTCCTTGGTGACCGGGGTAGATGACGGCCCTGTCCGTCAAATAGGCCTCGACCACACGATAGAGGTAGGTCGGCATCCGGTGATACCGGAGTGCCTCCCTGATGCAACTCCAGGGCAGGGTGTTGAAGGCATTGGCGATGTCTAGAGACACCGCCAAGAAGACCCCACCCCGGGCCACAGCATCCCCCGTCGTGAGGGCCCGCACGCGCATGCGCGAGAGACCGTCCCCACCGTAGAGCGCCCCCTGCGGAAACCAAACTGGCTCTCCGGCCCCATCCGCACCAGCCGCTCGACGAGGCGGTCTGCAATGACTCTTTCAAAGAGCTTGCCCACCTCGTTGAGCAGCACATTGGGCCGATAAGCGGACGGAGAGTCCGCTGGGCGCCCCGGCTTCCTGATGAGGACCAGTTTCCCCGTCTTCCAACGAAGTGGGAACTGGCCCCTCTCCATGCATGCGCTTAGGAGCCCCCTAAGTTGAGGCCCGAGAGCCCCCAAGGCCAGCACCTAGGCTTTCCCTGGTATGCCGTCGGGTCCTGGGGCGGTATTTTTCGCGTTCATCTTGCGTACCACCACTCTCATTTCTACCTCGGTCACCTCCGGAGCATTGTCGTCGTCGTCGGCGGTGTGGTCCGCATCGGGCACCGCAGTAGGCGGAGCCATGGGCGGGGGAGCATGTTCCCCTCTTGAAGGGAACAGAGCGCTCACTCTGCGTCAGCGGGGGAGCTCTTGGGCGAAATTTCTCCCGCACCATCTTATATGGGCGTCCCCACGGGTCCTTCAGAGTCTCCAGCAACTCCTTGCGGGCCACTGCCCTGGCCCGCAGGATTTCCGAGTGAAGGGCGGTCTTCGCCGCTCTGTACCCCTCGTACGGCTCCGCCTGAATGGCTTCCGTATCCGGAGGGCGGATACGGAGCCTGCGGTGCCTGGCGTACCGGCGTCACGCAGCAACGCACGCCCTTCGCAGGGTTTCCAGCTCCTGCGACCACCAGTACACCTGGCGCGAAGCACGCCCGGGCCGGACCCGGGGCATTGCCACGTCACATATATTGGACATGGCCTCCCGGAACCACTCCACCTCGTCGTTGATGTCAGCAGGCCTGTCCGGTGATGACACCCAGGCCTGCACGATTGAGGCTTCCAGGAGGAGCTCCCGGTCCAGCTGCTTCAGCGCCCACCGCGGACCACTCGGGGCCTGTCGGACCGGCACGCTCGAGGTCTGGGCGGAGACGTCAAACCGGATGTACCGATGATCGGAATAGGTCTCCACCCCCTCCTTGACGCGCCAGTCATTGACACGCGGTGACAGAGCGGGGCTGGCGAACGAAATGTCCACCACCGATTCACCCCGCATCCGCACACAAATAGGGACAGAACTCCGATTTAGGACGACTAGGCCTGTCTCAAGAGCCCAGTCCTCCACCATCCTGCCCCGTGTGTCCGTATACCGGGAACCCCAAGCCAGATTCTTGGCATTGAAGTCCCCGAGGACGAGCACGGGGAGGGAACAGAACCCGACGACAACGACTCTCAACTCTGCAAGGAACTCGGCAAGAGTTCGGTTCGGGGAGAAGTATACCCCCACCACGGTAATCTCCCCGAACCATGCTGCCACGCAACCCCGTCCTCTCTTAACAGACTCGAGAGACGGAGTACCGGCGGCGGCCGACGAAATGAGGGTCACTGAGCCGCACAGGTCCTCCACCCAGTCATCCCTGGGCGGGACAAAGTACGGCTCAGCGACCACGGCGATTTTAATCGACCACTGCGCCATGCTCTGGAGCAATAGATCCTGAGCGGCGGCGCAGTGGTTGATGTTCGCCTGGAGGAGGCGTAATGGGGCCGTTATTGACACTCCATGTCTACCCCCTCCTGAGTCCCCTGTGAGGGCACTGCCGCGGTGGGAACGACGGGGGCGACAACGGTCGAGGCGGCAGCGGCTACGGCTGTATTGGCGGCGACTGCGGCGGTGACGGCGGTGGCGGAGGGCTTGCCCCTGCCTCTGACCTTGGCGGGTGGAGCGCAGGCCTTGCTCCCAGCCCGATGATCGGCCGGCTTGCCAGCCGCCGCACATACAACACAGTGCGGTGGGGCATCACACGAGCCGGCCTTGTGACCGGGCTGACCACAGCCTCAGCCGCGGCGGTGAGCGAAAGCCGTCTGCGACGATTAGCACGCGTGGGGCCGCCGGAGCCGTGACAGAAACCCTGCATGTTGCATGCTCGCTTGAATGCTGCATGCAATTTTATGCAAATGTATAGGGAACCAGCATATTTATTCAGTCGTCATTTATAATTATGTAATTTGATTAGTAATGATTTGATATTTTAAAATTACATCTAGCAACTTTTGATCAGTCGTGCATTTGATGTCACATACATTGGGATTTAAAAAAAATCTAAATAAAACATTTGGTCATTTAAATTTTGTTGTTTCGTTTATTGTTCTTCTGAAAGCTCGAGAAAGTTTTGATTTTCTAATATGCAACCATCGTTCGCTACCTAACTTGGTCTTAAGCCAACTATTAACTCAATGAATAATGCTCGGTCCCTTACGATAGCCCACGGACATGACCTCTTCGCATATCCCTTGACGTCTAGCAGCAGATCCATGTTTCCTGATACTCCATACTTTGGGTCTGCTAACTCTAGATCGTCCAAGTGTGGCCGTTTGCTTGTTGACCATGATGTATTTGCAGGTAGTTGTATTGTCAATGCTTGGTCATCACGTAGGCTTGTATAGGTAATGCGAAATTTGATTCTCACCGTGATAAAACTATTTTTACTTCATGCTTGACTGCGACCTTCATGAATTCCATTCCAGTAATTATGCAACTAGTTACCTATCTTTTTAGTTTTAATTGTTGTGTGGCTTTCAAAGTCAAAGTCAAATCATTTATTTCAAATAGGCCCATGTATGGCACTTTTGAACGTCAAAATTTACAAAATAATATAATTGATTCTAGTCGCCCCTTCCAAAAGGTAGTTATCGTATGGAGAAGAATGGGCAAGAAACTCACCGTTACTCTTTTAAAATATTTTACAATAGTTTGTATAAGTACGTACATTAGTTAAATAATTATATTTGAAGACGATGCACCTAGAATAAAATTACTAATCACAA
Organism: Omphaloscelis lunosa; assembly: GCA_916610215.1. Taxonomy (NCBI): domain Eukaryota; kingdom Metazoa; phylum Arthropoda; class Insecta; order Lepidoptera; family Noctuidae; genus Omphaloscelis; species Omphaloscelis lunosa. The sequence goes on from OU744255.1 coordinate 22,100,130, forward strand.
TAGGTAAAAAGAATTAAAAATGAAGCAACGACATATAATTTAATGACAACAACGTTATTTTTTGTTAAAATCACTCCTAATTACTTTGTTTCCGTTTAACGATTCACTCGCCAGCTTCTTATTTCTAATGATTTTTTTTTTCTGTATTAACTTCACTATTGATCCAGTTCGAAGGAGCATTATGATGTGTAGGTTAGGGTTCAATTTAGTTTAGCGATTAGTTAATTCAAGGAAACAAGCGTCTGTCTTTGATGGCGTTTATTGGCAACTAACTTAAAAATTATTCATACATCATATTTAATACGGTCGGCGGCTAGCTACTTACTAGAAAGAAGAAAGAAAGAAAGAAAAAACCGTTTATTTTCGGTAAACATGACGCAAAAAAAAAGTTTATAATACAAAAATGAGAAATGGTTGGGGGAAGCATGCGTCACATCCACGCAAATACTACTACTACTACTATAAAGAAACGTCGACTGTATGTTTGTTAATACCTATAACTTTTAAAGTTTTAAACCTATTGAAATGAGCTTCAACATTTGGTAATAAACTCAATTACCAAATGTTGAAGCTCATTTCAGTAGGTTTATTTATTTTTGGGATGATAATGACGTCCATGACAATGAAATGGTTATATTTTCAGAATCCCGAAAACTCATCTGATCTGACCTAGATTGTGTCTGAATTTTAAAGTCGTATTCTTGACGGCAGCGGGCAGCGGGGCGGCGGTGACAGCGGCGCGTTCAAATGCATAGTTTTTTAGGGAACTGTTCTCGGCGGCATCGGCGCGGGGAGCGAGAACAGTTCCATTAAAAACTGAATTTGAACGCGCCGCTGTTACCGCAGCCCCACTGCCCGCTGTCGCCGAGAATACGGCCTAAAATAAAACACCGACCTCATCTACTTTTTAAAACATTATTGAGTTGGTAAAAGTTTTTGATTAAACCTAATTCAGTAATAAAATCATTTATCAATGACATACGAAATCAGAAAGTGGAAGCTTTAAACATTATTTTGCAATAAGCTGTGGCCACTCGTCCACTGAACCCGCTTGCTCGGCAGGTGTGGCGCGTGCCGGGCTACCGGGGTAGCGTGGGCTTCATCTCGTCCATGACGGAGCACTTCTGCGCCTCCTGCAACCGCCTGCGTCTCACCGCTGACGGAAACCTCAAGGTGAGCGCGGCTCAGCCGTCTTACCTACTGCGTCGCGTGTGTGCTCTTGTACTATATTATAATGAGCCTGTTGCGTCCCACTACAGGGCAAAGGCCTATTCCATCTTTTCATTTTACTATCTATTTTGCAAAGTAAGCCCAAGCCTTTAGTTAGGAGTCTTAACTAGTCACGCCATCTCCTTCCGGGCCTACCGCGTCGCCGGTTTCTCCTGTTCGGAACTCAATCTGTGGCTACTTTCGCCCAGTTCCGATACCATTACACTAACTGACGACATGTTCAGTGACGACTAGCCCTCGAGGCAGGACGACGTAATGACGTAAGTACGTGGCTGCACAGGTGTGCCTGTTCGGCGCGGCGGAGGTGTCGCTGCGGGACCGGCTGCGCGCCGGCGACGACGACGCGCAGCTACTGCAGCTGGTGCGCGCGGCGCTCACCAACAAGAAGGCCCGCCATGCAGGTACCTCCCCACACACACACCTCTCTTGCTATAGCTGTTACAATAGGTAGCTTATGCCTAAACAACTACAATTTAAAATCAGCTACGGTCTTTTTGGGTAACAGGGTAGGTACCATCGGGGTAACGTATATCTAAGCATTTTGAAAACAAAGTCCCGCGTACACGACCCTTTTTTTTCTCGTAGGTAAGCGATACTATAGCGGCTGAGCGCTGCAAGAAAGAATAGTCCTTACAATGTATAGATATGCGTTTCTTCAATATACATTTGGTAGAGTCCAGGGGTTTTTGAGCAAGCATATGCAGGACGAAAAGTTGATAGCTGAGTAGGTGCGGCATGAGCACTAGTGAACACTGAAAATATATTTGAAAAGTTTCAGATGGAGCCCCGTGGTCAGGAGTCCACTTTCAGATTTCGAAATTAGGCCAAAATAAAGTGATCTTCAGAGCCTTTGATTTTGGTATATATATATATGATCGTGTGCGGCCTAACCCTTAATGACTTAAATAGGCAAATCTGATGGAGAAATTGTAGGCTTTCTCAAATCTGACGAGATTTAAAACGCACATCCGGGCATTTTTTTTAATATGTTAGCCTACACTGTCCCACTGCTGAGGAAAGGCCTCCCCCAAATCCTTCCATGTATCCTTTTCCAGGGCCACCTCCATCCAACCCTTGCGGTACGCTTCTAGGTCGTCTCGCCACCTCTTCCTGGGCCTGCCTCGGCGGCGCGCGGCGTCCATCCTCTGGCACCCACCGTGTGGAGACTGTTGCCCAGCGGTCACGATGCATGCGGCTGACATGACCCGCCCAATCCCATTTTAGCTTGGCAGCCTTTTTGCCTACGTCTAAGATCCCCGTTTTGGAGCGTAGCGTGGTGTTGCGTATTCTGTCAGTTCGTTTTACACCCAGAATGCTGCGTTCCATTGTTTTTTTGGTAAACCCCAAGGTGGAACTTTTGCGACTCGGTGAGCGACCAGCAAGCCGTACATGACACACGAGACAGTTATCCACTCTTGCGTGACTAAATTTTGTCTATTTCTGTAGTTTTATCGTTTTCTGACAGCTACACCATACAAAATACTCGACTCGTTCTGTCCCCGTTGATGTTGATGTTTTGTCGACAAACCCAAACATGACACGTTAGTTATCTCGATTATTGACAATTCAACACGAGATAATCAGCGTTTTTTCTATCATTTTTTCGTATTTAGTCGTCTTCGATTTTGACGACGATAGACAAAAAGACAAAATTAAGATACATAAAAAAACTCGAAAATAAGATGGCAGATTCATAGTCGAACTTCAAAGTCAAAGTCAAATCATTTATTTCAAATAGGCCCATGTATGGCACTTTTGAACGTCAAAATTTACAGACTAATATAATTGATTCTAGTCGCCCCTTCCAAAAGGAGTTTTCGTATAGAGAAGAATGGGCAAGAAACTCCACCGTTACTCTTTTAAAATGTTTTACAATAGTTTGTAAATGTACGTACATTAGTTAAATAATTATATGTGAAGACGATGCACCTAGACTAAAATTAGTATACCACAATAGGTAAAAAGAATTAAAAATGAAGCAACGACAGATAATTTAATTATGTGATAGATACATGGTGCTCACATATTTACAAACATTGTAAAAGTAGACGATTTTCCTAATGTATTTAAAATTAATAAGTCAGTGTGTGAGAACTTGAACTTATAACTTTGAACTTATCGTAGGCTTCCTTTTTTTTACCCTTAAAACTGATGAAATATGGGTGTACACCGGTGTGAGTGCCTTTCGGCGGCCGCGAGAGTAACTGTGGTGGAGGGGAGCACTTTACCTAGATAACTTTTACTTTCAGTAATAACCAGTCACTTTGCCAATTATGGTGATTAACGAAATTTTGGGATTATGGCTGTATGGCAATAGCAAACCTTCGCACCATAATTATTAAAATCACCAGTTTATTTCCTAAGGGTGGTGATTAATAATTTTTATGGTTATAATAGCGGAATCAACTCCAGCTGCCAATTTATCCGAACGTCAGTCCTTTTGGTGAATGTGGTGATTAACAAAATTTACAATGACTTTATGGTGATTGTTACAATAATAAACTTCGATTTGTCAAATTATGATCGTCGGCCCATTTGTCATTTGTGATGATTATCTAATGAGTATAGGTGCCACTAATTTTAATTTCCGTCATTTTGTATTTTAATTTCAGCATGCCAAAGAAATCATTTAATTTCAATCAAAAAGTCGGTTACACAAAAAACTAAACATAAATAATTAAAAGATAGAGAGAGAGACGTTTATTCAATAAAGTTCATGTTAATCCATGCATAAAATTGAATTAATGAAACGGAACTTCAAGCCGATGTTGCTATCATAAAAATAATTTGTTTTAATAATAAAAAAAAATAAAAAAAAAATATAATAATAATTTGTTTTAAAAAAAGAAAAAAAAGGGAAAGAAAAAAAAGAATTTGCAACATGACATCGGTCTCTTGTCGCGCAATAAAGAAGTGTCAAAGAGCCTTTTTCGAGTTTACTCGTCGTTTACGGTCATGTTAGGCATTAGAATGACGTGAGAATCGTAGACAAATTACGATAAAACGAGAAAAAGAGCGTTCTCGCGCTTGTCATGTCTGAGCACCATAGGTTAGGACGGGCAGAATACACATGTAGATGAGTTTTCGCTTCAGGGAGATCGGTTAGATAGCCCTTCATTACCATCTTGATGAACCAGTAGCTCTTCCAGCCATTTTCGCGGCGATCAATTTCCTTTTCTTGCCTGTTTTAGAAAGAATCTAATTGGCCTAAGTAGATGTACTCATCGACATAATGTATTTCCTGCCCGTCGACCTCGATCCTGCGCTTAGTGCTGTTGGTCATTGCTTTTGTTTTAGACCGATTCATCGCGAGTCCAACCTTGAAGCTTGCCGTGCTTAGGTCTTGAAACATAGTCTGTAGTTCCAGAGCTGTGGGGGCTAAAAGGACTATGTCGTCGGCAAATCGGAGGTTTGTCAACCTCCTGCTGCCGATTTCAATGCCTTTGGTCATCCATGAGGCTGCCAGTGTTCTAAATATCTCCTCGAGAGTGCTTGTAAATAATTTCGGAAGGAGCGGGTCGCCCTGCTTGTGACACCCTTTTGTATCCTAAACGAAGGTCCTGTAGTACTCAGTTTGATGTCTGTGGTGCTGTTTTGGTATATATTTCTTAAGAGGTCTATATATTGCTGTTTCAGTTCTTGGTTTTCTAATGATTTGACTATTTCGGAGTGTTTGATGCTGTCGAAGGCCTTTGTATAATCTACGAAAGCTGAGTATAGTGGTTTATTATATTCTGAATATTTTAAGAGTTTCAAGGCAATTTTTATCAAAAGGATAAAAAGTATTCTGTGCAATAGTGTAGCCTATCTTGACGGTAAATATATAAATATCTGACCGATTGTTGGAGCCTTTTGACAATTATAACGAAATTTCATTGATTTAGGAAAGTTCCCAAAAGTGGTCATAATTTTCCATTTATCTCTAAATGAACGAATGGAATAGCTGTGATTGCTATTTGAGTTTAAAATTGACCCTTTTGTGAAGATTTTATGTCGGTACACATCACAAATTTTAAAAGGGAAATAATAAAGCTTCCGAAAAACAAATCAACTTCCGAAAATCTATGATTATGTAACACTAAATTTCCAAAAAAAAATTAAACTTCCGAAACAAATAGTTTCCGAAAAGTCAATATGTTATGGTATGCTACAGAAGTTAGTGAGAGAAACGAATCGCTGCAAAACCGACTCCACGTAGTCTTGTCTTCCCTACCCCTAGAGTGTAATTTAAGCCCGCGTTGGTGCGGAGGGGCTAGCAGGCCGAAGCTGCGGTGGTGAGCGTTATAACTATCTGCGACGACAAGCTTGCGTGGGACTGCCGGAGCCTCACAGCGCCGGAACCGTGACAAAAACCATGCCTGCTACATATTGCATGCTCGCTTGCATGCTTGGTGTATGCTTAGTTAACTGATTCTGGCGTGATCTTATGGAAATCCATTATAAAATACAATAGACGTGGATATATGCAGTAACCTGTTCAGCTTAAATAATCCTAAAGAGCCATAAAAAACCTTTAAAAAAATCGATACGTGTTTCACCTCTCAGGGAGGCATCCTCAGGATGACTATTGACTTGTCGCGAACCCTAACATGGCGTGTTGCCAATCCAAGCGCAGGACGCAGAGCGCTTTGCATCCAGCGCGTCCGGCCCAATTTCAAAATCTGAAAGTGGACTCCTGACCACGGGGCTCCTATCTGAAACTTTTCAAATATATTTTCGGTGTTCTCTAGTCATGCCGCACCTATTTAGTTATCAACTTTTCGGCCTGCATAGGCTTGCTCAAAAACCCTCTGGGCTGGTACCAATTGTACTGAAATAATTTTGTTTTTCAGTTTTTTTAAGATAAGTAAGTACTATGAAATTCAAAGTTATTTTTGCGGTCGCTAAGATCGATACTACTGTGCATGCGTAAATATTCATCCCAACTACGGGACCCTCCACTGTGCGTGGTCCGACAAACCGAGGCCGGTTTTTTATTTTTGTCATAAACATAATTGTCTCTATCTCCATAGGTTTAGGTAGTTAAATAAGGTAAACAAAAAAAACTATAAAACCTAAACTTACTTCTGTTGTCATGCTACGTCACAGTTGAACTCTTCAATTTAGTAGCATTCTAATTCTAACGTTTAGAGTTTGGGCTCTTTACAATAGACAGATTACAAAATATTACATCCTATCCTTACATATTATAAAACAAAGTCCTCCACCTCGTCTATCTGTCTGTCTGAACGCGATAAACTCAAAAACTATCAAACGGACTTCCAAACGGTTTGCACCAATGGACGGAGTGATTCATGCGGAAGGTTTTGGTGTAGAATTAATTAAAGTTTTGTGTAAATTGGCTGAAATATGATGATTATTGTCGAAGATGTCGGAAAAAATCATGTCGACTAGAAGCTTTACTGGAATGCGCCGCGTAAGCCGTAAGGGATAAATCAAATTTATGTTCTACAGGATTAATGATCTTAAAAAGTTCAACAAAAAAGTTCGCGATAGCATATGTCTATCTTCTAAAGATGAGCCACAGTAACCATTATTATCTTTCAGAATTTCATAAAAATTTCATTGTTATTTCCGAAGCAATTTTGACCGGTGTTATAAAAATCCTTATCCAATAAAATATGGCACTGATTTAAAACGGCAGTTGTATATAGTAGTTTTGGTAAGTTAAAAAAAATGACAAAATGCGTTTTTATTAACAAGTTCGGCGGATAATATTAGCAGTAAAGTAAACAAAAATGAGTCGTAAAAAATAATAAAATGGATCATTTAGGATAATAAATAGCAGTGAAATAACTAAATGGGCAGTTACGAGTGAGCAGTTGACAAATCAGAATTAATCGGTAAGAAATCTCATTCTAAGCAGTTTTTAAAACAACGTTCTAACCCAAGTGATTCGCCTACAATAGAGCGGATCTGGCTCTCTCGGCGCCGCTGCCGTGGCACGCTCGCTCCGCTCGCTCGCCTTCGCGCTTTAATGGTCACAGTTCTAACCTAACATAACCCAACCCAAATGATTCATCAACTATAGAGTCATCAAGAATAGAGAACTTCAATCGGTTCGGGTTCGGGTGTCTCCGCTCCCTATGAACTGCCGAACTATTTATCTAACTGGCTATTTATTTATTAGTCTGCTTACGTATTTTTAGTACTGACATTGTAAGACGAAATAACCGGCCAATTGTGTTTTATTACTGTCTATGTTTAACTGTCGCACAAATTTACCAGCCGCCGATAAAAAAATAACTGCCCATAATTTTTTTCAACTGATCATAATAACCTCTCGAATGTTTAAATAACAGCTCAAAAAATTAGTTCCCATAAAATATGTTATTTAAATTGGACATTTAATTTAGATTAAGATAATCCTTGACATCTTATCATTTAAACGAATACTTTTTAAAAGATAACACAGATTCAAAATTAAGCGTAACAAAGTAATTTTGATTGAAGGTAACGTGAGCGCAGCGGTAGGAGTCAATGAACTTTTTCTCGGCTATTAGGATATTTTCTGACATCCACGCGGGCGAAGTCGGGGGCGAAAGCTAGTAATAAAATATAATTATATTATAAATGTGAAAGTTTCTGTAGATGAATGGATGTTTGTTACTCTTTCACGCAAAAATTACTGAACGGATTTCCATGAAATTTGGCACACGGATAGTTTATAACCTAGATTAACACATAGGATACTTTTTATCCCGATATTCTCACGGAATCAATACTTTTGCGGGAGAAACCGCGGGGCGCAGCTAGTCTATAATAAATTTAACTTGGTTTTATGATTTCTAAACAAGAAAGTGTTATCCATAAAAACCGTTTTTACTAAGGCTAGGATAGCGGTTAAATTTTCAAACCGTTATTATATACAAGACGCAAAAACCTTTACATACTGTTTGTTTCGAATAAACCGGTTAATTCGAATTAAACGGTTTAGAGGAATATAAACCGGCTTTTTGTTTAGTTTTAATTCATGCAACGCGTTTACCGATACGTCGCTCGTCGAATAAACTTAGGTCAAGATAAAGTTCTTAAAACGTTCACGTTCTTAAGACAAGTTCGGAGCAAAACCGATATAAATCTGTATTAATCGGTATTTTTTTACCGATTCCGAGCCTTTTTACGATTTTTTTACCTTTTATAACTACCTTAACACATGGAGTTATAGTTACTGAATCGAATTAAATGTCGAACTACACACAAAATCAAAAACCTAGCATATTTCATTGCTTCTCATAAATATCACGATATACCTTAGTCGGACGATCACGTCGTCACGGTACAATAATTATTAAGTGGAAAACAAAATGTCAATAGATCAATAGGTCAGGCCCAAAGCCCTCCAGTGCCAGCAAAGACGCTGATTGGCAGAAAGATGTTCGACCGTTTTGGAGAAGCTTATGTATCATGTGTTGACTCGTAGCACGGAATCTGAGGCGTCACCTATCGGGGTCGATATGCGCTAGGCGCCGGTAGCCAGCTCGGCGAGCTCCTCGTTCGACGTGTATTTTTAGGCATGGAGAATCTGGCCACCATGGAGAACCGACCGATGATCCTCATCGGCGGCTAGCGCTCCCCGCGCCCGGCCCCGCGCGCCTCCTAGTGATGTGGACACGTTCACAGCGCGGAGCTCGGCGACGCCGCGCCTGCCGCTGTGGACGCCGGCAGGCCCGGCGGGCCAGGCGCGCCCGGCGGGCCTGGCGCGCCTGGCGGGCCTTGCGTACTCGCCGGGCCCCGCGGGCAACCCCGCCGCGCGCGCCTACTGCACGCGGGCGCCGCCATCGGAAGACGAGGAGGCCAGCGGCCCGTTCTCGCACCTGGACGCAGAGGGCAGCGCGCGCATGGTGGACGTGGGCAACAAGCCGGTGACGGCGCGGGCGGCCGCGGCCGAGTGCTCGCTGCTGGTGAGCGGCCGCCTGCTGCGCCTGCTGCGCGACGCGCGCCTGCCCAAGGGCGACGCGCTCACCGTGGCGCAGCTGGCGGGCGCGATGGGCGCCAAACGCACGGCCGAGCTGATCCCGCTGTGCCACCCGCTGGCGCTGGACGTGGTGCGCGTGCGCGTGCGCCTGCCGCCCGGCGAGTGCGCGGGCGGCGGCGCGCTGACCGTGACGTGCGAGGCGCGCGCGACGGGCCGCACGGGCGTGGAGATGGAGGCGCTGACGGGCTGCGCGGTGGCGGCGCTGGCGCTGTACGACATGTGTAAGTCGGTGGACCGCGGCATGCGAATCACAGAGCTGCGCGTGCTGCGCAAGTCGGGCGGCCGCAGTGACGTCACGCCGCCGCCGCCACCTCTGCGCGCGCCCGACCAGTCGCCGCTGGGCGAGGGCGAGACCTACGCGCCTACGAACGTCATGCACTTCTAGCTGTTGTTGCGCCGGGACTACGACTGAGTGAATCTAGATCTTCAGGTGTACCATAATGTACGTAGGTCGCGAGCTATTCCAGCTCTACTCGTGTGTGGCTAGCATAAGTTTTACATATCTTATGTTTTGTATTTTACTTAGATATTAAGGTAAAATTAGCATTCCTTCCATTTAGTGAATACGTGATGTAAAGCATATTAACGGGGACTCCAATGAACACTTCTGAACGTTTAAAACGTTGTCGTCAACATATAATACAGGGTTTTAGAAGAAACACAATACTTGTGTAAGTACTGTCGGCCTCAAAAAGATAAATAACATTGACAACAATTCATTTATGTCTACAATCTTTGTTCTATAATATTGTAACAATGTGTAGCCAGAAAACATATTACACATAGGGTACTTAATTGTACATATGCAGTATTATTAATACCTTTAAACGAGCAATTCTTTTATATATGTAGGTATATTATATAATCTGAATCTCGGAAACGGCTCCAAGGATTTTCATGAACTTTAGTATGCAAAGGATTTCGGAGGCGATAGATCGATCGAGATAGGATTCATTTTTGAAAAACGTCGTTCTAAAAAAAAAAAAACATACAACATGGTTGTATTTGTTTCAGTATATGAGCGTGTTTAAATCTTCCTACCTACGTACCTTGCCATTCCCTCAACTCATAATTTGTACAATAATTACTCAGAAGCAAGCACGTAAGGATAATAAAATAATAATGTTCTATGAACCAATAGAGATGTGGCATGACGTATAATATTTTACACAACCCACAACAGCAACAACTTTGTATGAGAGTCGACGAGACTTGTTGTTCGCCTTTGCAATCCTTATTAGATGTTCCAATACCAGTATTTGAAGCACAAGCCCTGGTTCTGTGCTGCCTTTCATACGATCGAGGTTGTTAGCATTCTGTCGCAAGTTACCAAACTGTACACTACCTTTACATAGACGAGGCACTGAGATCACTTCACTAGTCATACAAGTATTTTGGGTCAGACTATGAGCCAAACAAAAGCTTCGTGAAGTACAAGGTAAGGTACTTGTTCAATTTGTGTGATAACATTAAGTACTTATTGTAAAAACTTTGTTATTTTAAAGGGTTCTTTGGTGCTACATATTTATGAAAAAAATAGAAACAGTTTAACTGTTCATAAGACAAGTATACTTTAATTAAGGTTCAAATCATATTTTCGTAGCCTAAGCTATTAATATTGACATGTTATATTATTGTTTTTATTTTTTGATTATATTTTATACAATGCAAGAATAGTGTAGTTTCAATATAAACATAGCATCACCCTTGACCTCTGGTTCAACCATTTACTACAGTGTTCACAAGCGTGGACACGACAACATACTACCGGATAAAGGTATCCTAACCCAGGTCAGGCCAGGTCATGGTCTACTTGCGTGCCTTTTATTATATATGACGGAGAGGGTATTTATTTTATTTTATTGGATCTCCAATAGAGGCTACACAATTACATGCAAGATTACAAGTACGGGGTCAAATACCAGTGTGCGCTTCCAATTATAGGAGACCACGTCATTCTCTTATAACCTAGGTAATTATTTTTCTCGTAAATAACTATTTATATTTTTATCCAAACAACCCACAGTATTTTTTTTTTTTTTTTTCTTATTGTAAAAGTGTCGGTGTATCTGTCCGCTGCGGTCGGCGGCCTGTAGCGCTTTGAAAGTGCACCGGTGCACGGATTCTACATAGCTCGCTAAAAAAAGGTTTTTGCTGGGACAGTTTTTGTTGTTTCGTATATTTTTTGTTATTGTTTTATGTTTGATTACGTGCTTATTTATTTATTTATTTTTATTTTTTTAGTATACAAATTATGTATTAGGTATGTTGAAACTGTTTGTACTCACCGTCACTTGTTCTTATAGGTTCATTAGAAAACCAGCGTCAGACAGCATCTGTCTGGCATTAATGCTGAAATGAACCTTTTTGGCGCAGCCGTGAGGCACACACTGTTGTTTTTAAATATTATTATTTATTTTATCTTTGTTATTTGTGTTTTGTGTTTCACGAACTGTGTTCAAATAAATGTTTTTCTTTCTTTTTTCTTTCTTTCGTATAACGGGTTCGATTCCCGGTTCAACCATGTAATTATTTAAATATCTATGAATGCAGTTTAAATTCAAATAATATCTTCTTTCAGTAAAATGTTCTATCTACAATATTCAAGGTACTTTCCCTCCATGTGGAATATCCGTGGGACGCCCTGTATTCGAGTTCGAGAAGCATTTACGAATATCATTGATAAAAATAATAAATAAATGAGACCCCTAAGGGATTCCCGAGGTTGCCAAGTACATATCTGAAGAGTAGCCATTTACTACACAGCTACCAATTTGGTGCCTTATGTTGAAAGCTTTGTTGAAGCGGTTGATGCGCGTGTTCAGATTGATGCAGTCTACACCGACCTCAGCAAGGCTTTTGACACGGTAGACCACTACCTTGAGCATCCATCCAGACAGATATGATTGGTACCAACTTAAGGGGGGGTCCGAAACGCCATATATTTTAAGTTTCTTGACGAGTATGCCGTGGTCTACCGTGTCAAAAGCCTTGCTGAGGTCGGTGTAGACTGCATCAACCTGAACACGCACATCGACCGCTTCAATAATGCTTTCAACATAAGTCACCAAATTGGTAGCTGTCGATTCCTCCTTCTTAAATCCATATTGACTATCTATTAGCTGCGATAAATGTCTAGATATGAGGGCTTCAAATACCTTTGCAAGTATGGAGAGTATAGAGATGGGCTTGTAATTACTCACATCGTTCACATCATTTGGTTTCTGTCCAAATGGTCGGAAAAGTACCCCGAAGCACATAATTATTAAATATATATATTATCTGGTATATTATCAGCGCCGGCCCCTTTGTGAACGTAATTTTTTTTTAATTCTTTGCGGATCTGATCTTGTGATATTGTCATTTGTCGTAACGTGCTATTGCTTATGCATTCATCAATATAGCATGCGCCTGCATGAACACCATTCTTATCACTACTATATAACTTAGTGAAATAATTACATATTTCATTAACATTTTCAGTAGTGTTTATACCATCTGTCATGGAACCGGGGTAACTACTCCTGCCACCTCTTTTCATTTTTAAGTAAGTCCAGAATTTTTTTGGGTTCGAAGTAATTTAAACCTCTATAATTATCAGCAATGTGAGCATTATATCAAGACGTAGCCATACGGTCACATCTTTTATGTAAATCTAAAGCAAAAATGTCTAAAGGATTATTGTACTGTATAACTCTAAAGTCGTAGGCGGTTCTTTTCATTTAGTCTTTTAATGAGCTGTCTAGAGAACTAGTACAGATATTTAGCATCTTTAATTGGTACTTGTGGAACGTGGCGCTTATTTAACCCATATAATACATTATTAAAAAAATATACCATCTGTTTACGCCTGCATATTAATTGAAGACTTTCAGTGTGTGTGCGCGCGTGTGTCATGTTTGCTATTCTAACTGGCCAGGCGCCGTACGGATTTTATTTGCTTATACCGTCACAAATTATTATTTTTTAGTCAAAATTTTCACCATCATCACGAACTTGTACGCTCCACAAATATTTAATGTAAAATACAGTTTATCCAAAATTAAACAACCATACCTCGATACGGGAGTTTCATTGAAGACCACTGAAGCCCCATCATCTGGCGACCTACGACAAAACCTGCAATTTTGAAAATCAAGTTCGATCATTGTGACCACGCGCTGCCGGTGCAGTCATTGCGCCGCAGCTACTTTTCTTCTAAATCAACCATCATACCTGGGTTCTCTGGAGGTGTACCAGCCATTGCAGCCACCGCCGGTTAACGATCAGCATTCAGCATCGCACCGCAGCCTCGGCCAATGCAGCTAAGTGCCCATTATTCCTTGTGAATTCCTTGTTACCTACTCACCCTTATCTTTTCTTACTTACCCTTATCTTACTTACCCTAAATAAATCTATCCAATACCTATTTAGAATAGCTTCTACTATGAGTGCATTGGTGTCTGTAGTCATTGTAGTGTCTTAAAATAATAACATTAATACCTACACCATACGCAGCTCATTAAAGTAAATTCCAGTATCTATTGGTAAACGTTTTTTACTATCAAATTGAATAAAATAATAGTCTATTTTCTTATGATATTATCATCGTTTTATCCGTGTTTCCCAACAGACTTATAGCTGTTACTATAAGCATATATTTCACCCAACTCGCCGAACATTCCAGGCCGGTATCTCCGTGTAACGCAACTTCGGGCCGCCGACCGTGTCACCGTGTGATCGGAGCGGAGCCCTAACCACAGCTGCGCGCCGGGCCGGCCTCAGGTTACGTTAGGCGAGGAGCGTGAGCTAAGTTTTTAGTTTCATTCATTATCATCACCTAGTTTGTGTCTGTATACTTCCATAATCAAACCTACTTGGAATCAAATTATTTATTGCAATCCGATTTAACATTTACAATATTGGCAAGGTTTGAGTTCACAATGGGAAAGGATTATGGAGGTGAATCTAGCACAAAGATTCCTCAAGAATTACAGGATCTTTTAGTGAAACGTAGTTCCATAAAAGGTCCAATCACTAAATTTAGAAACTTTTTATCAAATGTTACCTCTAAAGAATCGCTTACTCACATTGAGTTAGCGGAGTTAACCTTAAAACTAAACAAATTTGAATCTATATACAACCGTTTTGATGACTTGCAAAATCAGAAGTATTAAACTCTGACAATTTATCTAATGAGATTGATGAACGTGATACTATCGAACAACTATTTATATCCAACATTGCAATTGCTCAAAGTGTTACACAAAAACATAACTCAAATCGTCATGATGAAAGTAATTACAAGGATTTAAATTCTACTCAGATACCTACAGGTCCATGTAATCATGATCATCACGATATAGGTTTTAAATTACCTCAAATTCAAGTTGCTAAATTCGACGGATCTTGCTTTCGTTGGCTTGAGTTTCGTGACACATTCCTATCCATAGTACACAATAACGACCGCGTCGCTCCCATTCACAAATTCCATTATCTTATTTCATACTTGACTGGCGATGCAGCGCGCATTATTGCTAATTTACAGGTATCCAGCGCAAATTATGCGTGTGCTTGGAAATTATTGTGTGACAGATATAACAATGCACGACAATTAATAACTCATCATATAAATTCATTATTATACATAAAACCAATTACAAGTGAGTCTGATAAATCATTACGATTCCTTGTGGATCATATTAATAAAAACTTACGTGCTTTGACTAGTCTTGGTCTAGGTTCACGTGACTGGGATATTTTACTCATTCACATAATGAGCCCCAAGCTTGACAGCCACACTAAAGCCAAGTGGGAAGAATACCGTGGCACGTTGGATACTAATATACCAAATTTGCAACACTTTTTCAAGTTTCTTATTGATCGCGCTGATGTACTTGAGTCAATCAATAGCAGCCATCCATACTCTAAGCCTAAGACTCAGACAACGTCAAGGCCTATAGATTCTAACAATAAAACAAAATCTCATCAGTCATACATTTCTAATAGTGAAGACAATAATATTTCTGAAATATCGTGCGGCGTTTGTAATGGTAATCATCGCCTTTATGATTGTCCCACTTTTTTGGCTAAGAGTGTGGATGACCGTATCAGTGAAGTAAGCAGATTGAAGCTTTGTCACAACTGTTTAAGATCTGGCCATTCTGCACGCAATTGTCGCATGCATCCGTGTCGCATGTGCAATACAAGGCACAATAGACTCTTGCATAAACAATCTAGTAACAAAAATATTTCCAGTGTTGTCACCATTTCACCCGATCTCACTGATGACACTATCGTAAATTTTTCAAATCAAAGTAACCATCAAGTTCTATTGTCTACTGCTTATATTGAGGTAGCTAATCCTACGAATAATCACACACAGAAGGTTCGTGCTCTTTTGGATTGCGGTAGTCAGTCATCATTTATCACTCAATCTCTTAAAACAAAACTACTTTTAGAACCGACTACCACTTTGCATGTCAATATAATTGGCATAGGAAATAAAACCACCACTCAGGCTACAGAAACTTGCGTGGTTCAGTTGAAATCTTTGATGAATAACTTCACCGTCACTTCGTCTTTTCTGGTATTGCCTGTGTTGACCGGTAATATACCAAGGACACCCGTTGACTTTAAAACTTAATATTCCAAGTGATTACTTTTTAGCAGACCCTCAGTTCCACCAACCAGCACCTGTTGATGTTGTCATCGGTGCCGATATTTTCTGGGACATTATTGGCCGCGATCAACTCTCTCTCGGCCTTAATTCACCTGTATTGAGAAGTTCTCAATTCGGTTGGTTGGTTTCAGGTCCTATGTATTTTAATTTACCCACAAACAATAAATTTAAGGAAATTGATAATAATATAGATTCTAATCATTCAGTCGTTTCTTGTGCGTCATCTGTTGACAAAATACATCAAGAATTGACAAAATTCTGGGACTTAGAAAATGTTCCCCAAACTAAACCACATATGAGTCATAGCGAGAAGGCATGCGAAACACATTTTTTAACGCACACTCTTCGTTTGGGAACCGGTAGATTCTCAGTTAGTTTACCCTTAATAGATACACCTGATTGTCTTGGTGAATCTTATTCACTGGCTAAAAAACGCTTGTTAAATCTAGAAAGGCGATTTCGCAAACAACCACATGTGAAATCACAATACGTGGAATTTATGCGTGAGTACGCAGACTTAGGTCACCTTTCAGAGTCCTCTGTACATATACCTTCTACATCTTACTTCCTCTGCCATCACGCTATCTTCAAAGACAGCAGTGAATCTACGAAAATTAGAGTCGTATTCGACGGCTCGGCTCCTACTTCATCAGGCCAGTCTGTCAATGACATCCTCATGGTCGGGCCTCATATGCAGGACTCACTGTTCTCCATCTTAATAAGAGCTCGACAACATAAGTTCCTCCTCACGGGTGACGTCGAGAAAATGTACCGTCAAATTCGTGTCCATGAGGAGGACCGCAATCTTCAACTTATTTTGTGGAGAGAGGATGAGTCTTTGCCCATCAAAACTCTTCAGCTAGGTACTGTGACTTACGGAATGGCAAGTTCCAGCTACTTAAGCACTCGGTGTCTGTGGCAGATTGGTGAAGAATCTTCTGATCCTATGGTTAAGAATATAATTCAACATGATTTCTTTGTGGACGATCTCATTACTGGTTCTGAAAGTGAGGATACTCTACGTTATATTCACCAATCAGTAACTGAAGAATTGAAGAAGGGATGCTTTAATCTTCGAAAGTTTAAGACTACTTTACCATCATTGTTCGATCCAAATAATCAAACTGATGATAATCTTTTATTAAGCGAGTCAACTAGTACATTAGGCATGGGATGGAACCCATCAACCGATCAGTTACATTTCCCCATCAAATGCCCACTTTCCTCTAACAATAATTTAACCAAAAGATCTTTTCTATCGTCTCTTTTTAAGATCTTTGATCCCTTAGGACTGATTAGTCCAGGTGTAATAAAAATGAAAATTTTGTTACAACAACTGTGGCTGCATAATTTGACTTGGGACTCTCCAGTCCCACATGAAGTTCAAAGAGACTGGAACAATTTTATGCAGTTTTTACCTTCTCTATTAGCTCTAGAAGTTCCACGGCGTGTGCTCTGTAATGAACCCGCATCTGTGGAATTACATTCATTCAGTGATTCGTCCCAACATGCATACGGAGCTTGCATTTATTTACGTTCGGTTAATGCCGCGAATGAGGTAACAGTCAATTTGCTTTGTTCTAAGTCCAAAGTGGCTCCGATTAAAGGTACAACTATCCCTCGTCTAGAATTGTGCGCTGCCCTACTGGCAGCAAGGTTATGCAAGGCTGTCAAGAAGTCACTGCGATATGAAATTCAGCATCAAGTACACTGGTGCGATTCGTCAGTAGTGCTAGCCTGGCTCCACACTAGTTTTATAAATTTGAAAACGTTTGTAGCTAATAGGATTTCGGAGATCTGTGAGCTAACAGACGCCTCCTCGTGGCGCTATGTGCCCACATCTGTCAATCCTGCAGACCTCATATCTAGAGGAATCCGTCCAGATAAGCTCGGCAGTACCCAGCTATGGTGGTCAGGCCCGCCATTCCTCACCGAGCCTGAAAGTGATTGGCCTATCTTAAAAACTAATAAAATTAATACTAATGACTTACCGGAAACTAAACCTAATTGTACTACCACCCATGTTGCTACTCAAAATGAACCTATAATTAACTTTAAAGATTTTTCTAGCTTAACTAAAATAAAACGATCTTTCGCTTACGTGCTAAGATTTATTAATAATTTAAAAACTAATCAAGATAAAATTCTTGGCAATCTGACTGTTGATGAATTAAATAATTCTTTTCTTTATTTGTGTCGTCTCGCACAGCAAGAATCATTTTTCTGTGAGTATAATTTACTATGCAACAATAAGACCTTAAGTTCTAAATCAAATATTTTATCATTGACTCCATTTTTAAGTGACGACAAGGTCATTCGAGTTGGTGGTCGACTAGATTCATCTGATTATAACTATAATAAAAAACACCCTGTTCTCCTGCATGCTTCGCATCATTTTACCAAATTGATCTTCGAGTACGAACATAAACGCGGATTGCATGCTGGTCCACAACTATTGTTGGCCGTTGTTAGGGAATACGTTTGGCCGATTAACGGCAGAAATTTAGCTAGACGCATTTTTCATAATTGCTCCAGGTGCAGACGATTGCAGGGCAAGACTATTGCGCCAATAATGGGACATTTGCCCTCACAACGTGTCACGCCAAACTTTCCATTTAACACCGTGGGAATTGATTTCGCTGGCCCATTCCTTATTGTAAACAGAAAGGGACGCGGTGCTTCGTTAGTCAAGTGCTATCTTTGTTTTTTCATATGCCTTCGATATAAAATTTCT
Organism: Omphaloscelis lunosa; assembly: GCA_916610215.1. NCBI lineage: Eukaryota > Metazoa > Arthropoda > Insecta > Lepidoptera > Noctuidae > Omphaloscelis > Omphaloscelis lunosa. The sequence continues at coordinate 22,118,733 of OU744255.1, forward strand.
CACCTCGAAGCTGTGAGCGATCTATCAAAGGACGCTTTCATTATGACATTCCGAAGGTTTGTGTCACGTAGAGGCAGACCAGCGGAGGTATTCTGCGACAATGGACGCAACTTTGTCGCAGGAGCTAAAGAAATGAATGATTTTTTTAAGATTTACCAAACCGATCTATCTGATTTTGCATGTTCGGAAGGCATTAAGTTTTACTTTTCACCAGCTTACGCTCCTCATTTTGGCGGCATTTTTGAGGCCGGTATCCGTTCGGCAAAATTTCATATTAGGCGAGTAATGGGTAATTCTCATTTAAGTTTTGAGGAACTTCAAACTCTTTTCGCTCAGGTAGAGGCTGTGTTAAATAGTAGACCTCTCTCTCCTTTATCCGCCTCTCCTGATGATTTCCATTGCCTTACTCCTGGGCATTTTCTCATTGGCCGGGCTCTTACCGCGCTACCTGAACCTGCTTTGGAGGATTGCCATTCAACCAGCTTGCAGCGTTACGCCAGGCTGCAGCAAATATACCAACATTTTTGGCGGCGCTGGCAATGCGAATACATCGCCGAATTACAACTTCGCCGTAAATGGAAGACCAACGCCGACGCAGTAAAAATTGGGGACATGGTCCTGCTTAAAGAAGATGGCATCCCACCACTTTGTTGGAGACTTGGACGCATTACCCGGCTCTTCCCAGGACTGGATGGGGTTGCACGAGTAGCCGACATCAATACGCAAAGAGGAACTATACGGCGTGCTCTTGTTCGCATCTGCCCGTTACCGACCGAAGAGGAGCTACTTAAGGGTTGAAACCTCTGAATTTCAACGGGGGGAGGATGTTTACGCCTGCATATTAATTGAAGACTTTCAGTGTGTGTGCGCGCGTGTGTCATGTTTGCTATTCTAACTGGCCAGGCGCCGTACGGATTTTATTTGCTTATACCGTCACAAATTATTATTTTTTAGTCAAAATTTTCACCATCATCACGAACTTGTACGCTCCACAAATATTTAATGTAAAATACAGTTTATCCAAAATTAAACAACCATACCTCGATACGGGAGTTTCATTGAAGACCACTGAAGCCCCATCACCATCTGATCTATAGTCATGCAAGGATTCAACTCTGATGCCCAATTGACCTGCTCCAGTGGTGCATGTGTCCAGTGCCGCATGCGTGCATCCAGTACATTAATTGCCACGTAATCTGCCTTAAAATAATTCAACTTGGTTCTATTATTACAATTCTGTGGCTTTTTAAAATGGGTAAGCGAGAGCTCACATAGTACAGGTGGATGGTGCATATCTATTTTAGAAAACATATCCACAGGTGCACTTACCACAACAAGATCTAAATTGGTCGAGACTAAATCAAGAATTCTGCCATTCTGATTAAATAAATAATTATATTGCTTTAACTTGTTAAGCAAGACAAAATTCTAAAGAGTCTGTTCTAAGCCTGTACAAATACTTTGAGGAGCTCTTATCACATCCCCACGTGTTCCAAGCCATTTAATAGTTTTCATATTAATGTCACCAATAATAAAGCATTCATTGGCATGTTCCAAGACATTGTTTTATTATAAACGGCGAGTATACAGTACATAGATAAATCACCTTAGCTTTTTTCACCCCCTTTAAGTGACAACGACCCGGAGATTATCGCAAGAACTCTCGAATTTGATCAGTCTCTGTGATTCAAATTTTGTAGATATAGCGATAAGAACTCCATCACCGTCGGTTTTATTATTCAAAACATTATTGGATCTATCTCGCCTATAGATAGCGTAACGCCCATCCATCTCTGAGTCAAAGATACAATCCAGCAGCCAAGTTTCAGTAAACATTATAACATAATAATAATAACGTGTCAACAAAACTTCCACGTGTCAACAAAACTTCCACGTGTCAACAAAACTTCCAAATATCTCATAATTTTAACAATAATTAATTTTCACGCACTTCTACACTTTTACAATAGTTTTTCCGTACAAACCTGTTGTATATTGAATAATTAAGTTAAATAAGAGCCAAAGTAGTAAACGTCATGTTTTTTTATTTTTTGTGACAATCAGAAAAAACACAATGTCAATACGAAATTAGATTATTAGGAATAATAAATACAAACAAGTATTTAATGCATACTTTGAGTATTTACTACATACCCCCACTTAATCGAAATAATCTAAGATCTATAAGCGAGACATTAAGATTTAAAGAAGCCTATAATTAACTAAATCCCATACCCTTAACACATCTTAAATGTGATACACGTCCTAGGGCTTTTGTCAAAAATGTCAGCGCTCATATCATGCGTCTGAATGTACCGTAAGTCCACAATATTCTTAGATACAATCTCTCTAATATAATGATGTTTTGTATCTATGTGCTTAGTCCTATTATGGTGAATAGGGTTTGACGCCAGCTTTTGCGCCCCTTGACAGTCGTTATAAATAATAACTTGTCCTACCTTGCCACTAATTTCTTGCAAGAGTCTGCGCAAAAAGACAACTTCTCTGGTTACGGCACTCAGTGACATATACTCAGCCTCGGTTGAAGATAATGCAACCGTTGGCTGTTTCTTTGACTCCCAAGAAATTGGTCCTCCAGCCAATTTCACAAAATAGCCTGTATACGAACGGCGGTCAATTGTGCAGTTAGCCCAATCGGCATCAGCGTATGCAGAGATATATTCACCAGTCTTCCTGTAGACAATGGAATAATCTATAGTACCCTTGAGATACTGAAGTACACGCTTCGCTGCTGTCCAGTGCGTTTTGTCATAAGTCGTATTAAACTGACTCAAATAACTGGTAGCAAACGCTATATCTGGCCTAGTATTAACAGTGAGGTACATCAAGCAGCCAATCAAGTTCTGATAAGGATAATCAGGTTTCTCACCAATTCCAGGTTCCAACTTACTGCTCGCTAAAGGTGTATCAAACGTTTTACACTGTTGCATTTTAAAACGTTTTAATAAATCGAGTATAAAAGTTTTTTGGTTTATTTCAATTATCCCATTATCGTATTTTACATTTAGAGATAGGAAATAATTTAGATTTCCCAGATCTTTTATACCGAAAAATTGTCTCAAGTCATGTTTGACTTTGTCATACGTCAAGTCATCTTTGTGCAACAAGACAATGTCATCGACATAGACAGCTAGTATAACTAGTTCAGACGAACCAAAAAGTTTCGTATATACACATGACTCTGAGGAGGTCCTACTGAAACCCAAACTTTTAAGAGTTTCGTCGAGCTTTTTATTCCAAGCTCGCGAAGCTTGCTTCAACCCATAGATGGATTTCTTCAGAAGACAAACTTTTCCATCTTCTTGTGTAAATCCAGGAGGCTGTAGCATGAACACTTCTTCCTCTAGATTGCCATTAAGAAATGCTGTGTCCACGTCCAAATGCTTTAGCTTATATTCGTTCTCAACGGCAAAAGCTAACAGCATACGTAAGGATGAATTCCTCACCACAGGAGAGAATGTTTCATAATAATCCACTCCTGCCTCCTGACTGTAACCTTTAGCTACAAGTCTTGCTTTATACTTTACAGAATTTCCTAAAGCATCTCGTTTCAATTTGTAGACCCATTTACAAGGAATAACTTTCTTATTTTCAGGTCTATTGACTAAAATCCAAGTTTTTCTTTCTATTAAGGAATCATACTCGTCTTGCATCGCAGCAATCCAACTATCTTTATCTTCTGCGTGCATGGCTTCTGAGTAGCTAGATGGATCTTTATTTATTACCTCTTCCGTACAGGTCTTGTATAACAAGAAATCTGGTTTCTTCCGTTCTCTCATTGGATAGCGACGTTCTTCCACTGACTCACCGAGAACACTGTTGCTTTGTTCTACTTCTACATCTGAAGCATCATGAAAAACGATCAGGGGAAACGTCCGGAACATCCATGGAAGTGCTTGCTGTAGGAACATCCAAATTAACTATCTGTTCAACAGCATTGCAAGGATCAGTGCTCAATCGTAGTGGAACTACTGTTTCTTCTTGGCTTCTAGAAGAATCTGAATTTTCTTTTAAACTTGTAAAAGAATTTTCAAAAAATACTGCGTCCCTTGCTTTAACTAAGCGACGTGGGCATTCAGAACTACGAAAGAAGTAACTGTGGATATCATCAGCATATCCTACAAAAATGTGCTCCGTAGATTTGACATCAAGCTTCTTTCTTTGACAATTGGGGACATGAACCATCGCTCGACAGCCAAAAACTCTTAAATGTGAGAGGTTTGGTTTATTCCCATACCACATTTCAAAAGGAGTTTTATTTTCGAGTGCACGATGAGGAGACCTGTTTTTCAAATAAGCAGCAGTTTGAACTGCATCTTGCCAATATACTTTGGAAAGTTTACCTTCAGTAAGCATACAGCGCGCCTTTTCAACCAGTGTGCGATTTACACGTTCAGCTACGCCATTAGATTGAGGGCTATAAGGAGCTGTCGTTTCATGCTTAATTCCTTTTGAAGTCAAATAGTCTCTCATACCTTGGTTCACAAACTCAGTCCCGTTATCTGTTCTGAAAATTTTAATTTTTGCTTCCTTCTGCCTTTCAACTGCATTCTGAAATTCACAGAATTTATCTTTTACTTGAGTTTTCGACGAGATAAAGAAAGGAAAAATCGCTCTCGAAAAATCATCAATAAAAACCAAAAGATATTTGTTTCCCTGAAAAGAATCGTGTGACATCGGACCACACAGGTCCGCATGAATTAGTTCCAACAAAGCTGTTCCTCTTTTAAATGGAATTGCTTTGAATGGTTTTCTTGACTGCTTGCCTTCCAAGCAATGTATACATGGTTCATTGTCCACCTTATCATAAGACACACCTATAGCCTCACCTTTTCTAAGTTTATCCAGACCTATTCGGCAAAGGTGTCCTAAACGCCTATGCCAAAGTCTGCAATCTGACGTATCAAGGAGCGCATTAGAGGCAATTCTCTTAGGAACATTTACAGTACAATTTAAAGTGTACAGCCCACTACTTACAGAACCACGTAAAAGAGCCTTTCCAGTACAAGAAAAATTTTCATAAAAAATACAACCATTTTTATCAAAAACTACATGTAAACCGTTTTCACAAGCTTTCCTAACAGAGAGTAAATTACAATTCAGGTCAGGCACGGCAACAACACCAGTCATTGTTCCTTCACAATCTTTAGTAGAAAAAGAAATATTACCTATACCTCTGCAACTTATCTTCTCTCCATTTGCAACCGTTACAGTATCATTACTACCTGCTTCATTATTCAACCTTACGTTCTCTAGGTAATCAATATTATGGCACATGTGGTTGGTCGCTCCAGTATCAATGAAAAAAGTGGTACTCTCTCCTTCTACACCATTGAGTGCTGTCTTCAGAGTAACATTTTTTACGTGCTTGTCCTTCTCGTCCTTCCTTATAGGACAATCGGGCCTTTTATGACCTGGTTCACCGCATCCATAGCATTTGATAATTCTTTTCTTCTTACTATTATTGGAAGAAATTTTACCTTGAGAAGATTTCAGAGCGGAAGTCGTCGGTTTGTTCTCCGGAGCTTGAACGTCTACGGTTTTCGAGAACTCATTCAATAGCTTACTTTTCACCAATTCACTTGTGATTTTTAAGTTGGAGTTTTCCAGAGCCATAACTAAGGGATCGTAGCGAGGTCCTAAACCTCCGAGCATAATCGCTGCCAAACTTTCATCATCAATCTTCTTCCCGATGTCTGCTAAATCTTGCGAAGTAGCTACGATTGCGCCAATATAACGCTCAACATCATTATCGAAGTCTGACAAGTTATATCTATACAGCCTTCGCTCCAGGGCCAATTTTCTGCCCATTCCCTTATCTTCAAAAGCATCTTTAAGAGCATCCCATGCTTGCCTGGCAGTCTCAGCGCTCCGAACATGTGCGATTGCGCCTCCGTCGATTGTCAAACAAATCTTGGTTAAAGCTTTCTGATCCCTTTTATTTGCATCAGAGGGCTTCTCACCTGAGTAACCTTCTATGGTTTCCCATAAATCCTCATGCATCAAATACATACGCATTTTGAATTTCCAGATGCCATAGCCGGCTCTTTCGCACAACGGTTTTATCGATATACCAGCAGGTCCACACGACATTTTTCTACTTTTTTACCTCGTGCTGATAACGAATGTTGTATATTGAATAATTAAGTTAAATAAGAGCCAAAGTAGTAAACGTCATGTTTTTTTATTTTTTGTGACAATCAGAAAAAACACAATGTCAATACGAAATTAGATTATTAAGAATAATAAATACAAACAAGTATTTAATGCATACTTTGAGTATTTACTACAAAACCGAACCTGGATCCTGAATTTCTATAAAAACCTAGTAAAGAGTTCAAAATGCAATAGAATTATTCTAAAAACTGCCGAATCGGAGGTGACATGACAGATGTCACCTCCGATAAAACAATGAACGGGAAAATGAAGATATAATGTTGACACGATCAGCAGCTCGACGTGCACGCCTACCACCTCCGGACTCGCCGCTCAGCTCCGCCTCGTCGCCACCGGTACTCAGCCCCACTGTGAACGCTGTGATGACACCGGCCGCGGCAGTTGCGTCGAGTTAGAGCGACGAGTATTTCTCCCCGCCCACGACGCCACCACCTGCTCGCCGACGGGGAAGACGCCGGCCGCCGGACGGTTTAGGACCTCGAGGCCCACCGGCCTCTGATAGGGTCCCAGCTCCCGGCGGAAGTGTGCAGCGCATGAGATGGACACGATCCATTAACGAAAACGTCATGCGCTCATACTATGGGGCTACAGAGGGGGGAAACAATCTGACCGCGTACCGTGTTCGGATGCTCTCTCTTTTCCAGGTGCTTGAGCCAGCTGTCAACGTTTCGGCACAACGACTGTCGGATCAGGTGCGCGTCATCCAGCATAATCATATGTTGGATCTGTACTTGATCGCCTGCGAAGTGAAATGCAAAGTAGCCATGTCATCGCCCCCCCATTGCGAAGTGTTATAGTACCATCACAGATGTCAAGTGTCATCACAAGTCAAGCTGACGAGAGGATTGATGACAGGGCTACAAATGTAAGTACCCAGTGCAATGAAGACTTGAGGAGTGCTTTAGAGGGTGCGATTCAGGAATATCGGTTCATGTCGCCCGAACTTAGACCACGTTTACCTCGTTTGCCCATGCATAACAAAAATAAGGCGCTGTGGCGGTTCTGGATTCGCAGTTGTCTAACTACTTTGATGACTGCGAAGACCTCACTGATACACATTCAATTCTGTACTGCGCGGCTGTAGCGGTATGTCGTGTAGCTCACGTCAAATTCTCTAATGACTCTAGAGCTACACGACCAAAACCAGCCGCACCAGCTTGGCAGTGAAGAATTGAGGGCCGTATTGGTGGGGCCAGAACGCTCATCGGCAAACTAATCTGCTTCATGGAGGGCAATACTCGCCCTAGAGTGATGCGCTTTGTGAGGCGGGCGTTCTTAGGGACTGATATCAGCCCTCAGGACTATATGACCCGTGTCACAGAGCGCATCGACTTCCTGAAGCAGAAAGTGTATGCATGGGCAAACCGTATTCGTAGGTATAAGCGGCGAGTAGAACGATACACTCAGAATCGCACCTTCCAGAGCGATGAAAGGTGGGTTTATAGGGCTTGGGAGCGACCAGACCAAGGTGTGGCTGACACGCATCTGCCGGATGATGATGCCATGTGCTCTTTCTGGCGCAGCATCTGGTCGGTACCTGTCAGTCACACCGAAGGTGATTGGACTCGGGAAGTCGAGCGAGCCTGCGATCCAATACCAGAAATGGGGGCTATTACTATCTGCCCCCAAGATGTAGCTCGTGCAGTCCGCCCGTTACCTAACTGGAAGTCTCCAGGGCCGGACGGGCTGCACAACTTCTGGATCAAATGATTCGTAAGATCGCATGCTCGCTTGGCGGCTCAGTACCAGACTGCTTTGGAGTCTCGTTCGCTACCCCAGTTCCTAACGACAGGGGTTACCCACCTGCTCCAGAAATCTGGTAGCACCGCGGAACCCAAAAATTATAGACCGATCACGTGTTTACCGACGGTCTATAAAGTTCTTACATCCATTTTGAGAGCTAAAATTAACAAACATATTGACACCAACTCCATCATGTCTGCCTCTCAAAATGGATGTAGGAACGGGTCCCGCGGTACTAAGGAGCTACTCCTCATTGATATGGCCATTAGCCAACAGGTTCGCCGTTCCCGAAAGGATCTGTCGACATGCTGGATAGATTATAAGAAGGCCTATGACTCGGTGCCACATACATGGCTCATGAGGGTGCTGGAGTTGTATAAAGTCCATACAACTCTGCGCACTTTCCTGATGTCGTGTATGGGGCAATGGAGGACGGTCCTTCGCTATCCAGGATGTCGAAATATCCAGAGAAATAGCGAGCCGATAAGGATCGAGCGAGGCATATTTCAAGGCGACAGTTTGAGTCCGCTCTGGTTCTGCTTAGCTCTGAATCCTCTAAGCACACTGCTGGAGGATTCAGGTCTTGGCTATCGGTTGAGGAGAGGTGGTCAGGTTATATCTCACCTCCTCTACATGGACGACCTAAAACTCTTTGCCCCCAACAATTTGCAACTGATGGAGCTACTGAAAGTAACTGAAACTTTCAGTAGCGCCATCAGGATGGAATTTGGTGTGGACAAATGTGCGGTCATGCATGTAAAGCGAGGGGAGATTATGGAATCCGTTGGAACCCAACTCTCGGATTCCATAAACCTTAGAGCCCTCTCCGCATCCGAAACCTATAAGTATTTGGGTATGTCGGAAGCGTTGAGCATCAATGTTACTGACATGAAGCAATCGTTGAAGGAGCGCTTCTTTGGCCGCCTGAAAAAAGTATTAAATAGTCTTCTATCAGGCGGAAACAAGGTGCGCGCCTTCAACGGTTGGGTTATGCCGGTTTTGATGTACTCTTTCGGCATACTCAAATGGACTCAGACCGAACTCGACGCCTTGGATAGGAGGGTCCGTACGTTGCTGACTGCATATCGAATGCATCACCCACGGTCATCAGTAATGAGACTGTATATCCCGCGAAAGTGTGGAGGTCGAGGCTTTTTAAACGCTAAGACCCTCCACAATCGCGAGATATGCAGTCTCAGGGAATATTTCCTTGGAGTCGACGTGGGGATGCATCGAGATGTGGTCGTGGTGGACAAGGGCCTTACCCCGCTCTCCTTGGCTAAAGAGAACTGGCGCAAACCTGTAGTGCTTGACACTAAAGATCGCATGGAGATATGGCAGAGTAAGGAGCTTCACGGATGATCTACACCGGGCCCTGCATGGGCCCGATGTAGATTTACCAGCGTCCGTAACCTGGCTGCGTTTTGGTGACCTCTTTGGGGAAACCGAAGGTTTTGTCTGTGCAATTATGGACGAAGTTATGATGACGAACAATTACCAGAGATTCATTGTGAAGGACGGCACGGTTGACATCTGTCGGGCATGCCACCGTCCGGGAGAATCAATCCGACATATTATCTCCGGGTGTTCTCGTCTAGCTAATGAAGAGTACTTGCATAGACACAACCTTGTAGCCAGGATTATCCACCAGCAACTTGCTCTGAGGTACAACCTTGTGGAATCGGAAGTGCCGTACTACAGGTATGTGCCCGACCCAGTTCTCGAAAATGGAAATATCACATTGTACTGGGATCGATCCATCATCACTGACAGAACTATTGTTGCCAATAACCCTGATATAGTGGTGGTGGATCTAGGAGAGCGGCGCGCAATGATTATTGACATAACGGTTCCGCATGACGAGAACCTCGCGAAAGCTGAGAAAGATAAACAAATTAAGTATCTTGACTTGGCTCGTGAGGTTGTCGACTTGTGGGATGTGGAGTCAGCAATCATTGTACCGATAGTCGTGACAGCCAATGGCTTAATCGCCAAGAGCCTCGACCAACACCTAAGAAGGCTCTCGTTGGGCAGCTGGATCAAGGGCTTGATCCAGAAAGCGGTACTCCTGGACACGGCTCGCATTGTCAGAAGGTTCCTCTCTCTGGAGCCCTGACCGCCGGTAGCTTGGACCCTGTTCCCGATACCGGTGGGCTACTATTTTTTATATTTTTAAATGTTTTTATATTTTATATGTTCTAATATTTAAAAATATAATTTATAAGTATTTAAATTAAATAAAGTCATAATAATAATAAAATAGTTTATTGACACAAATAAATATACATTAGTATACACTGTTAAACATGAAGCTAATTAACGCTGCAGTAGTTTGTATACAGATATTGTGAGCCCTGCCTCTCAAACTAGGATAACCTGTATTTTAAGAGACAGTGTTCAGCTGTGAGGTTACTTAAAATAGGGATCAAACAACTGCGGACTGTGCCAACTTGTAAGGTACTTGTTCACAACTTTACAATCTTATTACTTTTAACTTTACTTTTAACAGAAACATTTTAACTAAGGAAAAAGAAAATAATGTAAAAAACAAAAAAACACATTTAATTAAATTTAAATTAAAACTTATGTATGTGAGTAGGTGAATGTGTGGGAGTATGTCTGTATGATTTATGTATCTATGTGTGGTGAGTTTTTGTATGGGAGTAGTGAGTGTGAGGTGTTATATGTGTTAGTTATATAGGGTTAGAAGTTGGGACACTGGAGTGTCTTCTAAGAATGGATTGCAATACGAAGAGCTGTCGAACTGTTAGTACCTCACAATCTGAGTAGAGTTGAGTTGTTGGATAACGATAAGGTTTTCGTAGCATCACTTTCAATATTGCTCTCTGAGCTCTCTCCACTCTAAGAAAAGTAGTTTTAGCCGCACCACCCCATACATTGATGCAATACCCAAGAACTGACTGACACAGAGCATAGAACACTATTTTTAGAGTATCAGGATTTGCGGAAGCTCTCAGTGACTTAAAGATGTGTATCAGTCTCAGCGTTCTCGAGGTTAGGGCATCAATGTGTTTATTCCAGCGTAACCCGGCATCAATTTGAACACCCAGGTGAGGAGATTCAAAAATTTTGTACAACTGATGAAAATATGACTCAATTTTTTTTGACATCATGTTTATCTTAATATCTGAAATAACATACATATATTCTCTAGTTATAATTTTTTTTTTTTAAATTTACGGAGAAATAGTATTTATTTGTTAAAATGTAAAAATGTGAGGGCTACTTAAGAATTTATGTCAGTTTTGTTATTATACTCGGAGTCGAATATTAAATAAAACAATGGATGATTCTACCACTTTAACATATTTATTTGAAAAATCAGTCTTTTTATTTTACTTAATGAATTAATAAGTTTCAAAAACATTACAAAAAACAGTTAAAACACTACATCAGTCAGGTTCGTTGCTACAGTCTCCAAATCAACAATGTTTTTTCATGCCTATGATGAAAAATGAACAATATCATATTATGAGCATGTTCAAAAGTTGTTAAATAACTAATATTTATAACCGAAATCAAGTATATTCTTAAACATAAAGAATTTTACGATAAAATCATATAAAATCTTTGAACACAAAAGAGGGACAGTAACAAAACCGACGGTAACAAAATTCTTAGGCTTAGTTTACATTGCTTCAACAATAATAATTAAATATTTAGCTTAAATCTTATCTTTTTTTTGAGATCTATAAGTAGGAACACAGTAAGTAGATGTTTACGTATTAATCTATTTATTAAAAATTATTCAACGTTTAGAAAAAACAACTGTTCCCTACATTTCGACAACTGAGATTTGCACAAATGTATGGAACAGCTGATTTTTTTTCTCGATTTCAGGGTTGGTCGCATAGTAAAAGATGTTCATAATGACCCCCTTATGAGGTTTCGCATATACTAAAATAGCCTTGAATATAAATTTGTACTTTTTAGCATACTGTGCTTCTTACACAATAATCAACATAGTTAATTGTTCCATAAAATTAAAATTATAGTTTTATAAACAATCAACATTTGTCATATTAATTATTCATCACTAACAAAAAGTTTATAACGGTAAGATTTAACATAAGGCATTAATTTCAATCTTATTTAGATGTCTCCCTTGATCTAAGAACATATTGTGCATTCGTCTTTTGGACAATGATCGTAAATGCACGCATCACAATAATCACACCAAAATTGTAAGCTATATAACAGCTTTTTTATATCGCTTTTATTCATTAATAGGGTCAAGTGAATTGGCCGAATTCCAGCAGCACTGATATGTGTTACATTTATATGGCATTTCCCACACTCAGAAGAAAGTATGAAATGTGTCTCAGGCCATGGCCACTTTAAATTGTAGTTGTAATATTGCACCAAATCATATTTTGTTAACATTTTAACTTACAACTTTAGGCCGACTTGGAAGAGTAACGAAGGGCGAGCTAAGCTTGTGATTGTATTTCTATGACAAAAGAAGTTATAGAAATACAATCACAAGCTTAGCTACTTATACAGTTCATCCGCTGTGGTTGTTGTGTGTGGTAGTGTGTGTGTTGCAGATTGCAAATTGTTTTTCAATAAAAGATGGAAATCAATCTATAACAAAAAGTCTAAATTAGGAGAAGTAAACTGATAATATAATTTAATCTAGAAAAAAGTCAAGCGCAACTACCTTCACTATCTTGAAAGCATTTATCGCAAATATAATCAAAAAATCCGGGACCGTTACCGACACAATCTTCGCAATAGAATTGCTTACAAGCCATACATTTTGTTACCCGGCCGAGTATTGTACATCTGCATTTATTGCAATTTTGAAAATTCATGTTTCTGTTGGATTGACGAAGTTTTGGAATAATGTGTACGTTATTTTGCTCAAAACTAGGGCCAGAAGAGGTTGGCAAAATAATCAAGAGCAATTTCTCGATATCCAGTGCAGAGTTCGTACTGTCTATAATATTCTCTTTGTCTTCCTTATCGATTGTATCAAGTAAAATTAAATCTTCTGTTAGAATACTACAAGAAGGTGCGGGTGATGGAAGTTGAAATTCAACTAAATCATGTAATAAATCAGCCTCATCCTCAACTGCAGAGGATGGAAGTGGTTGTATTGGATCGCCGTTGTATGATAGTAGACAGTGTTCACCCAGAGAAAAACAAGAACACTTTCCTCTTAGCGGGTCACAAAAACAACTGACATCTCTGTAGTTTATTTTATATCCGTCTGTCTGTGTGTCGGTAATTATTTGATGTACTTTCATAGTACCGGGCAACACTCGTATATTGTCAGGGATTGCATTCGTAATTGTATTTATAGCATCTTCCTCAATAAGTTGAACCTGTATCATTGTGTCAGATTGTTTGATTGCCTCGTATGCATCTCTAGCATTTTTTATATCGGCGCCATGACATACCTTCATATCTAACATCCGTTTTATGGTGCCACCGATTCCATCTGCCACGCTCTTGCCATGACCGGCTTCGAAAAATGACCATGTTGAATAAGAGAGATTAAGTTGCCTGGTAAATAGAGAATGTAAAAAAAAATTGTTTTTCTGTCGATACTGAGAGGTTGGACCGTCCGAATAGTAATGGATAACATCTACATTGGGGCCCATGTCTTTAACTGTATCTAAAATAGGAGTCAGGTGGGCCCATATTGCTGGAGGTTGGTGAGTGAGGTTGTCAGATATCGTGCAAAAAGATTGTGAACAATTTTTTAAATAAATCATACCGGTATGGAGACTGATTTGAGATTTGGAAGCACCAAAATGCATGGATTGTATTTCTTCCGTTAGTTTACTCTGATAATTTTCTGAAAAATCACAAATTATAACAGCCTCAGTAGCTTTCAAATTAGTGACCAATTTCCGATATTCGTTTTGTTGGTGAATATTGTTATAATGATGTCTCTTAAAAGCTATAATATCGTGGGTAAAATCATCGATCAATTTTTGCGCTGTGTCAGTTTTGGTTACTCGAACAGTCTTTTTTGTGTGAACTGTTGTTCCACCCTTTTTTGTATACGCATGATCTTGGCGTTCCCACTGCTTCCAATTAACCGTATGTGATATGTCCTTATCTTCCGCAAATTTTGGGGTTTTGTTTTTGCATTTCTTGCATTTATTGTACATACATTCAAGATTTTTGGTGTCACAAACTAAATCTTGCAACAATTTGTCAAAATCATCGTTTATAATACGATGTTTCCTTAGACTCTCATATTGAAATTTGATATTATCATGCTTTTCGCACAAACAAGTTGATCTTGATTGGATATGAGGGGATAAAACAAAGAAAGGCTTGTTTTTGTAAAAAGTAGTAATGCCATAATGCCCTCCCTGTGTTCTGTATTTCTTATGAAGATTTGATATGCTGTCAACAAGATACCTAATCTGTCGTTTATTTTTATTTCTTACTCTACATTCTTTTTTACCTGATGTTATTCTACTAACATCATCTCTAACGAAGAAAGCTTTTATTTCTGGAATCTCAATTTTTTTTGCCTTTTTTGGTTTAAGTCTTGCTGTCACTTTCAATCCAAGCACTTTAGAAGTATATTGTTTATTTTTCGAATTGTGAACCACTTTTTTCAGCAACTGTTTTTCTGAATGTTTCGTAAAACTTGAGAAACTGGTTTTTAATGCGCTCTCTAAAACTTCATTTCGGCTTTTAACTATATCTAGTGCTTTTTGTAAAGAAGCTGTCGATTCACTGGCTTGTCGTTGTAATCTCTGAATTCTTTTTTTGTAACATTCAATTTTAGTTCTCATCTTATTAATTATAGCTTTATTCCTTTGATTTTGTTTCTGATGCAATTGAAGTTTCTTCTTTAACTTTTTAATTTTATTTTCCTCTGTTTTCTGTTCTTTTTCTATTGTTCTGCATTTAGGCACTGGCATTGGCGATGCCGATGGTCTATTAATATCATGATTACGTTGTCTGCTTATCCTTTTTTCTTCTCTCCACTGTTTTCTTTTTGATTCTGCTTCAGCTTGTGTCATTTCTGCAATTTTTTTCTTTTTTGATTTAATTCTTGCTAAGTTCTTCTTTCGCTGTTCCTCATACTTCTCAGGATTTTCATTTTTTAACCTTTCCCTATACCTACGCATCTTTTCTTTTGCTGTTAATGGCATTTTCTGAAAAAAAATATTGATTTACTAGCTGACCTGGCGAACTTCGTACCGCCTAACAGTCGATTCTTTATTTTTATTTTTTTTTTTTAAGTTAAGAAATTTTTATAATTTTTCCCTCCGTAAGAACCATCCTGTACTTCAAGGAATATTTAAAAAAAAGAATTAGCGAAATCGGTCCAACCGTTCTCGAGTTTTGCGCTTAGCAACACATTCAGCAACTCATTTTTATATTATAGAAGATTAGATTGGAAACATCAATATTTTTTAATCAAAATATACCTACACTATTCTTATCCTTCCTAAAATAAAACACACCCAAATAGTTTCCAATAAAACTAATAAGATTTTTAATTGATTTTTGAAAGTTTAGGCCACACGTACCCCCCTATTAATTCACAGTTAAAACTGCTATGTAAACATAGCTTTACGCTGTCGGTTTTGTTACTTTTTCGGTCCAACTATATGTTACCATAACTGCAGTAACAAAACCGAAGTAACATAATGTGTTAAGCTAACCTTAAAAATAAAATATTAGCGGTCCAGTTTCTCACTAAGTTATACTACATACAACAAGATGTTCAGAATAAAACCATGCAAATCTTTATTAATTTATTATATAAGGAACGTGTGGAAAAGTAATTAATTGTGTTAGTACAAACCTGACGACGTATTTCTTCTCAGTCCAATCGGTAACAAAACACACTCACCAACGACGACGTGACACTGGCGTTCAAATTTTAAGATGGCCGATTGTTAGACTATAGTATTGCCATTGTCAGAAAACTAAAATAAAAAGATTTTGGTAGGATTTTTTAAAAGAAATTGACGTAACAAACCTGACTTGTCCGGAAGTAACAAATTTCGGGGACACTTATTGTTTTTAAGTTTTAAATAGATAAAATGAATTAACGATTTTTTGTTATTAATATTAAACTTAATAGGAGTGTATTTTTATAAAAAACATCAAAATATGTCCAGGTGATCCAGAAAATATTGATAAAATTGAACTTAAAGTTTTAAATTTTACTGGGGACAAGCTAAAATGAAGGGGTGTATTTGATTAAAATAATTTACAAATATTGAATTTTAGCAAGATATCATTGGAATTTACTTAAAAACGTAGTACAGGAAGGTAAATTCCAATTGAGAAAATATTTGAACCTGAATATGTAGAGAAATTCCTACAAAAATAAAAAATAATTTGAAGGACATGCCCAAATAAGAGTTGTACTAAATTTTTGAATCTCCTCAGGTATTTGACGTGATCGTTACGCGTGAGTGTTGGACATTGGCATGAAGATGACTGTTCTAAGAAGTGTGCGCTATTACTGAAAAGGTGTGGTCCGGTGCGGTATTCTGACGGATGGCGAAAGGAATATATGAAGTCTTGTTACAGTTTAGGGTAAGCAGGTTTAGGTTGAGCCAGTTTATTATTTCACGTAGTGCCAATTCCGCGTTACTTTTAACACAAACCCATGTTGATCCGTCAACTACAATCACGGTGTCATCGGCATATAAAAAGATCGTCGAGTTGGGGAGGGACATTCTGCATAAGTCATTCACATATATTTGAAATAAAATAGGTCCTAAAATGCTACCTTGGGGCACTCCGTAGGATAAAGTATAATCATCACTGAAGTGATTATCAATTTTGGTTCTTTGAGTACGGTTGTTCAGGTAATCTTTGAATATTTGCAGTGCTATATCTCTTACACCGAGTTGCTCTAATTTGGCAATAAGTATGGGAACAGAAATTGTGTCGAATGCCTTCGAAAGATCTAGGAATATTCCTAGACATTTGGTTTTCCTGTCAAGATTCCCAGCAACCAACTGCGTCAATTTAAGTACTGCATCTTCAGTCGAGACACCGGAACGGAAACCGTATCTTGTATCTTTCCAAGAAGTTCTTAAGCAGGTTGCTAAGAATCCTTTCCAAAACCTTGGAAAGAGCAGTCAAAACCGAAATGGGTCTATAGTTGATGACACAGCTTCTGCTCCCACCCTTATGGATTGGGTGCACAATTGCTTTTTTAAGTGCGTCCGGAAAAACACCCTCGCGGAGACAGCTATTAAAGATGTACGTCAATGGTTTTATTAGTGTCTGACGGCCCATTTTTAGCACTAAGGGTGATATACCATCCCAACCCAGTGCACAGTTATTACGTAGCTGCGAAACAAGACACTCCACCTCAGATTCGTCTGTATCAAGCAACACGAGAGAGTTAGCGGGAGATAGTGGGTTGTTATCATCGTTACTAAGAACCTGACTGCTCATATCAGCGGGGCACTGGCTCTGTGATAGAATTTTATCCGCTAATGTTTTCCCGATGTTACTGAAGAATTTACCAACTTTATTTATGGATGCTTTAGGACTGTCACATATTTTCAGTAGTTCCACAGGACTGGTTTTTATTTTAGCTGTATTTGTAATAGTTTTAATAGTATTCCATAGGGCTTTGGGGTTATTTTTTGTTTTCTCAAATTCATTCCTTTCGTGGGCAATTTTTAGTTTTCGAAGCAGGTCATTGCAAAAGTTGCGGTAGCGTGTATAAGTTTTTTTAAGAATTAAATTATCTGGTACTTTACTTGATCGAATATGCATTTTGTCTCGATTTCGGATACACCTCAAAAGGCCTGGGGTTATCCAGGGTTTGATGGTCCTTTTTTTACTTGGAATCTTGACATACTTTGTGTGTTTAGCAATGACCGGTGTTAGCATAGTTATAAAAGTATCCATCATTGCGTTGGGGTCGTCCAATTTATAAATTTCTGCAAAAGCAAGGTTTTCTAGCTCTAGCTTAATTGACTCATAATTTATGGAAGTAGAATATTGACAAGTTTTACGAGTGGGACTTGAGCTGGAGATGGTGAGGACAAGAGGTTTATGGTCTGTGATGTGTGATTCAAGAACTAGTGTGGTGGTAGGCAAGCTAGATTTTATGAACGCGTGGTCAAGACAATTTTCAAGCCTAGTAGGTAGAAGGTGCGATGGTAGCAGGCCATGCGATGAATTAAGTATGAGGTATTCTAGACTTCGATCCTTTCTACTGCTCATGCTAATATCAATATTCAAGTCAACAATAAGAGCAATGTTCTGCCATGTAGAAAGTTTAGTGTAAATATTATTTAAACTATCTAGGAAGATATCAAAACTTTCCCTAGAACTGAGCGATGGGGACCGATAGACTGCCACAACAGCAATTTTACTGTCATCCCGTTGGCAAACAAGGCAGTTTCCACCCATAAACGTATAAATTATAACATCGTATGAACAGCATGCAACTTTCTGATAAATGTCACTCAGCTTTGTCTAACCTACCAAATGTTTACCTACAACCTATAATATAAATACCTACTATAAAAATCAAGGGCTAATTTTTTGTACGACATCCGCATCCGCACCCTCATCCGCATCCTCAATAAGAAATTTTCCAATATCCGTATCCTCAAACCCGATTATCTCGATATCCTCATCCGTTACAACTCTGATCAGGTACGCCGCGCGCCGTTGGAATTGATGGTACAAGCGGCAAAGCATGTTATTTTATTTAAAATGCCATTTACTTAATAGGCATAAGTTGTTTAACTCGCTACCTGGGCTGTTACTAATATACTGACTTACTATTTGATCGCATATTTGAACAAACCTATTCAAAATATTTGGATTTCCATCGAACTCCGGGACCATACGAAGGGTCTTGAAAATTGTATCCGGATCGTGGGCCATATTTACGCTATCTGTGCTTCTAACTTCACTATCACTATTTAAATCTCGACTAATATCTATAGTACTCTAGCGCCGTACGGCATGGCTCCCGGTAATTGGAATTTTTCGGAAAGTTGGGTTGTACTAGAACTAAAAAGGAAGCAACACAAAAACAATTCAGGTGTACTCATAAATTTTTCATTTCTGGTTCCCTCGTGAATCAAAGTCTGGATTCTCTTTCCGGAACTGCAGCTGGACCGTAGATTCGGATATTCGGCCCCGGGGCTCGATAGCCACCCAGGCGATTCGCGTACGCGTACGTACGTATTCGTATTATTCATCCTATGATTTGACATTATACAGGGCGTCCCACGGATATGCCACATGGAGGGAAAGTACCTTGAATATTGTAGATGGAACATTTTACTGAAAGAAGACATTATTTGAATTTAAAAAACAATTTAAACTGCATTCATAGATATTTAAATATTTACATGGTTGAACCGGGAATCGAACCCGTTACACGAGAAAAATAATCAGCTGCCTGTAGTTTTATCATACCGATCGAAAGGCTTCGTCATAACGATAATTTTTTGCTAAATAACATAGCGTCACAAATAAAAGGAAGACCATGAATTTTAACATTTGATGTGAAATTTTGTTCAGAAAAATGAAAAGCTGACATTTCCGTAACGACATACAACTGACATTATCATAAATACCTATTACTAATAAATGTATCCATTTGAGAAGTACGCATCATTTCCTAATTATAATTTAAGTGCATGATAAAATGATAAAGACATACGTAATTAGTAGGTAGGTGGTTGTATGCAACAAATCAGGCCGTATCCTGAGCCGAAAGACGCGTAAATTATTTTGTGCATCGCAATGCGGCTGGCTGAAAAGAAATCATTCAAAAATGTGTTCCATTTTCAAACTTTTATTCTTTTGTTTATGTGACGTTCATTGTAGGATTTTTGCATTGTATTGTGAATTTTTTCACAACCATGGCGTATCAAAATAATTTTGATTTAATGGAAGCATACCTACTTTTTGAATCACAAAAACATAACATTAGCCTTAAAATGGCAGCGCGAAAGATATCCTGATAGAAATACATCACCTCGATTTATTATGAAACGGTTGGTGGATAATCTGCAAAATTTGGGACGTTTCGATCATCGCTTACCACAACCGCGGCACCAAATGATAAACACTGACGATAAACTCGACATTTTGATATACTTTCAGGCAAATCCTTAAAGTGCAGTGAGGGAAGGTGAAGAAGTAATCGGAATTTCGAAAAGCAAAATGCATACGTCTTATTTTCTGCCATGAAATCGAGAGGCTCATCCTAGAGGATCAGTATTTTCTACATTATTATCTGGTCAGACGAGACAAACTTGAGCAATAATCGCTATGTACAACCGACGCAATAATCGCATTTGGTCCAGGGAGAATCCCTTACGTATCCGCGAGACTAATAATCAAGTGCGTTTTTCTTTCAACTGTTGGTGTGGGCACAGATAATATAGTGTGGGATTGCAAAAAACCGGGTCCTCTTACTACATTTTTACGAAGGGCATTTGAATACGGAAAGAAAAATCTTCTAAATAATCTTCCGGTTGTAGAACGACAAAACCTTACTTTTCAGCAAAGATGGGTCTCGGGCTCATAACAGTCACAGAGACTATATCAATTAACACTTTCATCCCTGGATCGGGACAAATGGACAAATAAGATGGCCACCGAGATCTCCAGATCTAACCCCGTTAGATATTTTTTTAATAATGTAAAAAATTTAGTTTACAAGAACCAATATGAAAGTGTCCACGAGCTACAAGCAGAACTAAGACGTATTATTTTAAATAACCACCACAACAAGATAAAAAAATCGAGAGGGTGCGATATAATCAAAAGAGTGCGACTTTGTATTCAACAGGAAGGGACTGATTTTGAGCATTTGATAAATTTATTAATTTTGTATTAAAAATGTTAAAATTCATGGTGTTCCTTTTATTTGTGACACTATGTTATTTAGCAAAAAAATAATCCTTATGAAGAAGCCTTTCGATCGGTATGATAAAGCAACAGGGTGATTATTTTTCTCGTGTAACGGGTTCGATTCCCGGTTCAACCATGTAATTATTTAAATATCTATGAATGCAGTTTAAATCGTTTTTTTTTTTAATTCAAATAATGTCTTCTTTCAGTAAAATGTTCCATCTACAATATTCAAGGTACTTTCCGTCCATGTGGCATATCCGTGGAAGCCCTGTATATACCTACGAGTTAATTTCAACTCTTTATTAGTGGCTTTTGTGCACATGATAATTATTCAGATTTATTGCAGTTGTAATAGCCATCATGTAATTGCGTTTAATTAAAATAGGTTTCTGTTTTTATTATTTTTTATATCTTTTGTATAGATTCTTTTCTATTTTGTGAATGTGAGAACGCTGCAGGCTTAGTGGACTGTAGATTTGTTAACCATTTTCTATTTTGTCAAGTACTTATTGAAAGTCGTACACTGTCCTCCCATACCTAGTCACACTGTTATTTGAAAGAATTGTAAACGCTAATTGATTTTAAAAGAGTAACCGTGGAGTTTCTTGCCGGCTGTTTTCCTTTCATAAGTGCCCATGTAGGTTTAGGTGAAATAAAAAAAAAGAAATTGTGAAAAAAAAAACAAATGTATTTTGAATCGATATTAGAAAGCCCTAAAGCTTGCAATCCGGCCCGCGAATATCCTACCGACTGCGCCAATTACGTTAGCTGCAATCGAAGGATTAAAAAAAAAACAAAAATGATTTAACTTTATTTCTTTAAAATAAAAGAATTACATTAATTATAAACTAAATTAACCTAAGCGCCTATTCGACGTATGAATATGAAATGGAACTTTCGAGAGTTACAATAATTGGGTAAACTAGGTTCGTCCGTCACAGTGCTTGCTCAGCTCGCCGTTTCCATCGTTCGATAAATTTGATTTATCGTTAATATACATCACATATTGAGCACAGTGCTAAGTTGGCGATTGCCTTTATGCAGCTGCGCGTAACATGCTTGAGGGTAGTTGTGCGACGCAAGCATCCACTCGCCGTTCACTGCTTGCAACACGTACTCCACCACCCGATTGGCTGCCACTGCACCTGGCAGCGATATGTCCTAGTTTCCCACACGTGAGGCACACGAGGAGCTTCGCCGACTGCTGCGGGGCTGCTTGACTCGATACTGAAGGCGTTGTCGATCTATCGCTGCTGTCAATCGGCTTGGCTTGACTGTCGCTGTCGCGCACCATGATCTCAACTCGAACAAATTATAATTTTCAACTCTCGGTGTTAAGAGGGCCCTTCCCGGTTCGTCTATCGTCAACGCGAGCATGGTCGAAAAGCTTGTTGTTTCATCCAGCGCAAGTGAGAACTACTAACAAGCAAGTGAGAACGCGATAACATTCTACGAAAAATAACTTGCTTCAAGGAATACGTGTTTTTGAGTACGCCTTACAACTTTGTGAAATAAATGTTTGTCATTTAAAATCTTCATTACACGTGCGAGGTTTCTATAAAGATGTTTTTTAACTTTTACAATTTATGAGTATATTATGATCGGTCAAAGTTCAGGTAAAATTTGTGCAAAAAAGCAGATTTTAGAAGGCTTATACTTAATTAGTTTCTCCAAATTTTTATTTTTTGCTATGATAGAAACCTAGATATAGTGCACAAAATAGGTATGAGTATAAAAAAATTGATGAAAGATGTGTTACAAC
Source organism: Omphaloscelis lunosa (assembly GCA_916610215.1). Classification (NCBI taxonomy): domain Eukaryota; kingdom Metazoa; phylum Arthropoda; class Insecta; order Lepidoptera; family Noctuidae; genus Omphaloscelis; species Omphaloscelis lunosa. The sequence goes on from OU744255.1 coordinate 22,141,297, forward strand.
GCCATAATTACTTACGAGCGTTTGTATGAAAAATATGACGGGTTGGCCGCTCTTAAGCCAATACTAGTATTATATTATCTGTGGCCAAGCGTTGAGAATCTAACGCGCTGGGACGTACTCTAGGCCCAGAGCGCGTTGAAAAAACTCACTCGGATTTTCAACTCTCGACGCTAAGCAGGGCGTTGAAAAACAAGTACACGAAAAAAAAATCGTCGCAATTCGTGCGAACTTGGGCTTACTGTCAAAATGAGTTCGGACGAAGAACGCGTGATTTCAGTTTTAGGGTTTTAGCAATAGTAGATTTGGTAACGAGGAGATGAAAATCTAGATTTAAGCATTGAAATACAAAAAAAAAAAAACATAAAGAGTTATTCGCTGCCGAGTGAAAATTGCTAGCTCACTCACAAAAATGAAACTATTCCGTCAACTCGAGATATTTTTGTTGTATTGTTATTATACTTGTCCTTGAACGTACCGTGCGATGTGCGATGTGCGATGTAGAGAATCTATCTTAATGCCATAAGTATCTAAGTCGACTTCTAGATGGCGTTATAAAACTACAGTCTCTGGCAATTTGCGAGTCGCTGATGCTGCCATCTGTCGAACAAATGGAGGAAGAAAAATAGCCAGCTCAATAGCCAGACTTAGGGAGGTATCATTTCTTTGTATGGGATTGGGTATCTGTACTAATATATTATCTGTGACCCCAAGTAGCAAAAAGTTGCTCTATAAATGTCATTAAAGCCAAAACAATATGTTTTTAAAGGCCATATTAATACTAATAAGATTGCGTTTGGGCACAAATTATAAGGATAAAACATTATAGAGATTTTATAGTTACCATATAATAAGCTAATCCCCCTTAAGATCGTCATGTAAAGGCATATTGTATGGCTGATTAACAGATTAACTATAAATAGGCAAGACATTTGTTTTTATGTAACAAATTACCCTTATAACCGCTAACAATTCGGCTATAAGGGCAATTTGTCGTGTTGTATCAAACCGCAATACGAATACCTATGAGAAGTTCATGATTTATTCACGGGTCATTTGCCTCAATACGTGATTTATAAAAGATATTAATAGACAATGACCACATCGCTCTTTTTTCGTATATTATAGGTACTGGAAGTTTATGTGGAAAAGCAGATTTGTGAGTATTGTGGAAAGTTTTATGGCAAATTTTTAAAGCGCTTCGTTAATACTGACTTTTTTTTATTTTAAAATCTATTTTACTTTTGTAAGTTCCTGTTAATTGCTACTATAAGAAGGATTAGCAAACGAAATGTTTTATATAACATTTAAAAGTCATGTATGTGTGTCCCTTATTGTAGCAGGCTAGTGCAAATATACTCAAACCATATTAAAAGATGTTAGGGTTCAGTCTCCATTATTCTTTATAATAAAGTTTTGAGAATACCTACTACTTTGCACTCTTTTTTATTCTACAGAACCCAGACAGTACCTACCTAATATGGATGTGGACCGTTTCTTAACAAAGTACGATTTCCACGAATTCGCAAATCACACATTTTATAATAAGAGAAGAATGCTTTGGTTGTCAAAATCAGATTAATTCGTATCTTATATCCCATTTCATTATCACTAACGAGAAAATAAAATATTTATTCTATGTAAACATTTTTTGGTACCTATAGATTACGTGACAAACTCGTACTAAGGTCTCGATTATAAGTTTTAGTTATTCAGTTTACAAAATTAGTTAAGTACTTACCAGTTTGATCTCCTTGTTTTTTTTATTACAGATAAAGAATGTCAGAAGAACATTTTGTGCCAATTGATTTCACCACAGAACATATAAAGGAGGTTAGAAAGGAAATAGTTTCGGATTTGCATCAGAACGCGTGTCGCCGTTTATCTCCCACTCTTTAACTTCACTACAAGCAAGATACCAATGCCTACGCGGATTACGCACACAAATAAACAACACGCACTTAGATCGTGAGTTTGCTATTGGTTTTCACACTAACGCAAGCTCTGCGTTTGACGTACACTCATACACGCGTAAAAGCTCATGTATGGTAGGGCGTCTAAACTGTCGATTATTGATATCGATAAAATTAATGTAATCTTGCTTCTTTCTTTACAAGTATTGTGGACTATGTGGACTTCTGTAATGCATGTTGTAAACATGTATTCATGCGAATATAGAAACAAATAAATAAAAGTGAAACAAATAAAAAATACAAAACCGAATTTTAAAACCAATTTAATTATTAACATGGACTGATGACTTTTTTTTATCGTGGTATAATCATCAAATGAGTCCTCCCAATGGACTGATGACTTTCTCTAATAAACAAATAATAAACATGGTAAATATATATTCCATGTTTTTTATTTGTTTATTAGAGAAAGTGGGTTGCCTCTCAACCTTACATTTCCGGTGCTTATCACGTTCAAAAAGAAAAAAATATTTTCCCTGAAATAATACGTATTTATTAAGTAGCATACGCCTGCTCTCTTTTAAATTGGAGTTTTTCAAAATGTAATGCAATCTAACACAATATACTTATGATTTACCGTGACCCCGGTACGTAAAGGGCTATTGAAGGACACTGTGGATTTTAGTCAGTACGAGTCTGACAGTCCCTCCCGCTCTGCCCTGGGTGGGAGGACTCATTTGATGATTTTACCACGTTAAAAAAAAAGTTATCAAAGAAGTATAAAAAAACGTAAAGAAAAAGGCATAATTTTCAATTTCCTTCGTTTTCAACCAGAAGTTTTATAAAAATTAATATAAAAGATGATTTTGATGTCGCCATTTTTAGACAAAAAACTGATTAACTGACGAGACTAAAATAAAATATTCTAAAACATAAAATCAGTTTACTTACTGAACAAAACATAACGATATATTTTTGCGGATAAGCGCCTGATTTTAAGTTTCTTTTCCCTGACTTTTTTGTTATGTAATTATCATCATGGAAATGTTGCGAACAAATTGTGCTACATTTAGTAGGGATCCAATCAATTCTACCAGTTGTCTCAATCCACAGTTTTCTTATACCTGGATCTGTTGGAAACCTAAAACATATTAAATCATAATATGTCAGTTTCAATTGAAAAATTACATAAAACTTAAAAAAAAAAAAATACAAAAACCTCGTAATATTGGTCGTAATAAATAATATTATTTTAGTTATAAAGTGTACTATCGATAATAATCAATTGTATCATAGTAATTATCGACATTGTTTACAAATTGGCACAGCACTATCGATATGCCTAGATTTCGTGGAATTGAACCATTGGTTCGGTACTCGGGACTCTCGCAGTGAACGTAATACATTGCGCGATCGCTCACGTAGTGCAAAATGGTACCTACTATCTATTGCAAGCAATGTATTACTATTCGTCTGCTTGCGATTATATCGTGTTTGTCTACAACTTCATAATGCTAATGTTACAAATATCACAAGTATTTTAATGTTTTTGGACTTACCGGTGGAAAGAAATCCCTTCTCGTGCTACACTACACACCTGACTTCTTTTCCGACACGTTATAATAGCGCAAGACGGCATAATTTAATATTTTTGCGGAGCTTACATACGGTGTCATAACAAGAGCGCGATTGCTGGCCGGTAAAGTAAATTTCGGTTGATATTGAGCATTTGCTCATAACCGCGGCGCGCGTGCCCCGCCCACAAGGCCCTTCTAACCTCTTTTATATGTTCTGTGGATTTCACAGTATTTTATTTGCCTCAGCCTTTCAGAATTATAATATCAAATACTATAAAATATAATTCAGTATCGTATTAACACTAACTAACTTGCACTGCCACCTCTGAGTTTGTATCGGCCTTTCTTTTCAGAGTAGTCAGATAGGAAACGCCGAACTCATCTAGCATATTTCTATTTATTTTTTTAATATGACGTGTAAAAGTGATTCCGATATCCTATTTACAGAATAAACAATTTCATTTCATTTCACTGTATATCAGCTGCTGAAAAATCAATATTCGTGGTTTTCTTAATGCTTCCTAAATCACATTTGTTTAATTTTTCCGTTAGTCCGTTGTGCCAATAATTTGTCTAGTGCCCATTTTAATTATTTTAATTTTAACTGTGTTACTTTTAAGAAGTATGCGTGCATCTGTTAGTAATATATAGTAATAAGTAGACAAACAAAACGTTTCATGTAATCTGTGTGGAAAAAGATATAAAACCAGTGGCAATACGACGAATTTAGCTACACATCTAAAATATAAGCATCACCATGCGTTTCTCCAACTTAAAAATAAAAACGCAAGGTCGTCAAGTGAAGTGGATGATATTACACCAAGTTCTTCAGAACCTAAACGAATGACAACAAGAACCAGGTTCATCTATTACTAATGAACCTGCTAAGACAGAAAATAACTTCATGGAATTGTCTGAATCTGCAATTTACGATGATACTGGTGTATTTTATTTGTGCAAGACCAAACGTAGCTTTAAACTTTAGAGCCTGTAGAATGTAAATATCATTCGTTAATCTTTTATAACTAATAACTAGTCAACTAATGATGTGTGATTACCAAAAGTATCGATATCGATAAATTTATATTTTAGTGTTTTTACTTAAACTTATGTCGTTATGTATTTATGTCAACAATAGTAATGAAATATGTGCAAAATGTTCAATGACATTTTTCAGACTGAATCCTCCATAGATGGTGGTCGTCAGAGTAAAGACTTGTGGAAACAAAATACACTCATATATATGTTTGAAAGAAGTTCAAGCTATGAAGGTATTTTTTATTGATATCAGAGTATTGCATTGTTTATATTTTAGTTCTACGAGTAGGTTCTCATTTTATTATATTTTTCAATTTAGCAGGGGTTCAAAAAACTAGCCAAATAAATCAAGCTTTCATCTACATGATCTGCAAAGACAACATGCCTCTATCTTGTGTAGAAAAACCTGGATTGAAAAGATTTATGAGTGTCGTTTGTCCACGCTATAAGGTTCCATCTCGGACTACTGTAAGCAAAGTATACCTAATATTAAATTATTATCTTCTTTTTTATTTTCAAATGTTATTTTTTTATTCATTCCTTATTACAGATAACTGGCTTCATGGAACAACGATATGCCACTACCAAAGCCATTTTAAAACAAAAATTAAGTGAGCAAAATAATATTGCTTTAACAAGTGACATATTAACTCTTACCAACTCGACACGAAGTTTCATCGTAGTGACAGCGCATTTCCTTAACACTGCAGATAACTGCACTCCTGAGCATGAGATGGTGATATTGACAGCACGGAGAATGTATCGGGTAAGAAAAGTATAAAATAAATGCATCAAATTATAAAAAATAAAATAAATATTAAGTTATAATAAATTTAATGAAGTGGACTAATATTGGTCTTCTTTCCTGCAGGCACACACAGCTGATTATATAAAAGAATGCTTTGAAAATATTACCGAAGAGTTCACAATAGAAAAGGATTGCATTTTATCAATCACCACTGACGGTGGTGCTAACATGGTTGCTGCAGTGAAACATTATTTGGGAGATGGAAAAAGAATTCCTTGCATGGCGCATTGGCTGAATTTAATAGTCGATGGGGCAACAAGAGATAATGGACCAGTTCTACAAATTGCCAATCGTGTCAAAGCCATCGTAACATATTTTAAACAATCTGTAAACGCAATGGACGATTTACGAGCAGAACAAGAGGGAACAAAGAAAGAGGGAGAAGAAGATTTTGGCAACCAGGCGGAATGCACCTGATATGATAACTTCTTCAGAGTTAAGTGTCGTACGAGATCTTATAATGTTGCTTACCCCATTTAAGCAAGCTACTGAAGAAATTAGCGGCGATCAGTATGTGACTTCTAGTTTAGCGATTCCTATTGCAAACTTACTTCAGAAAGGACTTGAACAAATGAAACCTTCCACCAAATTTGGTGTTGCTGTTCAGAAGAGTTTGCTAAACTTACGTTATTGCCAAACTAGAACCACTAGAGCGACATTTACATCTTGGTAAAGCAACAATTTTAGACCCTCGCTTTAAGCGTATTCATTTTAATTCCGCTCTGGCTGTTTCCACTGCAATAAGCGTATTGTCAAAAGAAATACGTTTAGAACATAGACGTAGAGGACAATTATCGCCTGAACTCAGATGCAGATCTGCTACCACAATACCAAACTCAGAAAATTCTTCGCCGTCGTCGTTGTGGTCCGGATATGAAAAAAATTTGGTAGATATTGCTGCAGCTTCAACAAACTCCAGTTCACTTTCAACCAGTGATGGAATGCCTAGCGAACTAAAGCAATACCTAGATCAGCCTATAATACCCAGAAAGGAGAATCCAACAAAATTTTGGTTTGATTGTCGCCATTTTACCCCAGTTCTTTCCGATATAGCTGTAAAGTATTTGATATCGCCTGCGTCGTCGGTTTCCTCAGAGAGAGTGGCATCTGCTGTAAATCTCGCAGTACCCAATAACAGAAGTCGGCTTACAGCCGAGCATATAAATCAAAGAGTTTTTCTAAAGTCTGTTTCAGATAGATATTGGTTTAGTTAATAAATCATTAATATTTTTTATCGTTGTTCTTGATTTATTAAAAATGTTTTCTATTGATTAGTATTTATCTAGTAATGTACCTAAGATGACTGAAGTAGGTTAGACCTTTTTTTCATATCGTACCGATATATCGATATTTTTAAATAAAAATATCGATATTGATATTTTTAAAAATATCGATATCGATATGTATCGATACTTTATTGCATTTCCGACATCCCTAGAAAGGGATGAATATAAATGTGAATAAGACGAAGGTTGTGACGAAGGTCATGGTGTTTGAAAGAGGAGAGGATGTATCGGTGTGTGACATGAAAATAAATGATAAGAGTGTGGAGCAAGTAAGTGAGTTTATTTATTTGGGGAGTCTGTTTACAAGGGAAGGGAAGATTGATAGAGATGTGGAAAACAGACTAAACGCGGGAAATAAAGTGAATGGTGCTATACATGCGACTGTGACCGCTCAGTTGGTGTCCAGAAAGGCTCGACTCGCTGTTCACAATGTTGTGCTGGTGCCCACGCTTATGTATGGAAGTAAATGTTGGGTGTAGCAAAAGAAAGTAGAATAATGCGGTGGAAATGTTTTCCTTGTGAAGCATGTGTGCTCTGACTAAGAATGATAGGCTGAGGAATGATGTGATAAGACAGATAAGACAGTGGTGTGATTTAAAACAAAATGTAGTGACAAAAATTGAAACTGGTATGCTGAGATGGTTTGGTCATGTTAAGAGGATGAATGAAAGGCGACTAACAAAATGCCGAAAAAAAAGAATCAAAATTTTAACCAAACGAAAACTCAAACCATACACTATACAGTCAATATTATCAATGTCACGTATTACGAAGTACACCAGCATGCGTAGCATGACCACCGTAGAAACGGGTTTTGTTGATGGAAGAATGGACAAAATGACAGATGAACAATTACAATCTGTCATTGTCTATTCTTCCGTCGACAAAACCTGTTTCTACGGTGGTCATGCTATGCGTGCAGGTCAACTAGTCTATGTAATAAAAATGAAATTATTTTTGTGGTAAGCGCAAACTTGAGAACGGCAGGACCGATTTAGCTACTTTTTGTTGAAGTTATGAAAAGTTTGTGGAAAATCTTCAAAATCAGGAAAAACTGAACATCCTTTTTGTATGAATTATTGAAATGTGGACAGAGCTATGTCTGTTAAGTCAGCTAGTTATTATATAAGCGTGGTGTGCCATGACTGCCATGAGTTGCATTTATCTAAAAGTTTAGTTTTCCTTGTAAACATTTTTCTGTCCTTATAATTAGGAGGTTTATTTATAAATGTTGCTTAAAGTTATTGAGACGTTTAATCATAAAAAATGTACTGAAAAACAGTCTGTTATCATTATAAGCAACATTTATAAATAAAGGGGTGTGTACAACAGGACAGGTTTTCAGATTAGGGAAGGATAGAAAATATGCTGTAGTATTATGTTAAATTATATTTGTAGGAAAATAATAACTGTTTGGATGTTATTACTATGTGTGCTCAAGCAGATCATACAATACAAGCAAAGAAATATGTGGAGAGCTTTGTACCTATAAAATTAAATAGTAGTATATTAAAGAAAATAGTACATAGATATATACTGTATGACACACTGAACATAGTATATGTAATACTATGTTCAGTAGTGCATCAATCAACAAACAGATGCAACACTCCCAAGAGTATTGTAACAATAGATACAATATTTTAACAATAGATACAATATTGTAACAATAGATACAATAATGTAACAATAAACACAATATTGTTACAATAGCTACGATATTGCATCTCATTAGTTGATGCTAGAATTAAATAAATATAACAAAATCATAAAGTTACAATATTTTCACACACTGCTTTTGCAAAGTAGAAAAGCTCGAAAACAATCAGTATGGGTTAAATAAATGCTAAATACTTCAATACCTATCCTATATTAACCACTAGCAACCAGAACATTAGACTTTGCAGGCTGCTCCGGTGCTACTTCAGCAGGGGGGCGGTCCACGCGCTGCAGACGGATGTCATGACACTCTATGTATTCATTAATTTCTCGACCTTTTTTAGAGAGTTGTTCTTCCAACGCTTTGAGAGCTTTAGGCAACTGTTCACTGTTATTCTCTAGCTCGGGCAGAACTTCTGCCACAGTGCGTTCAACTAACACACCGCCCACCATTCGAAAACATTTGCGAGTTTTATCCACTCCTCGGAGAGTTTCGATTACTATTCTGAAACATAAACAAGTTTTTAAACATCAGCTACACGAGTACAAACCGTGACAAATCAATGTAGAGTGCATGACAGTCAGCACTTACTTATGCTCGTTGAGATCCATTTCTAACTCAGAAATCTTATTTGCGAGTTGTCGCTGTTCACCGCGAAGAGTTTGAAAGCCAGAGAAAATCTCCTCGCTAGATTTCGCTTTAGGGTTTTTGGCAGCTGCTTTTTGAGCCATTATTGCAAATATAATACTATTTATTTATAACTAGTTTGCTTCCACAAAGAAACTGCAGTTAAAATATGCGAATATAATAAATTTATTGTTAAAGTTCACCATTTGTCCCATTCGTTCCATTCGTTTGACAGATGGCACCTGGAATTTTAGGTTAGTAATCAGTGTTGCCAGATAAGAAAATTGAAAACGCGGTAGTGTTGCTTCAAAAACGCAAATTTCGACTCAAAACGCGGAATTTCTTGTTTTTAACATTTAAATAGATTTTTCGAAGAGGATAGGCCCGGCAACCCATCATTCATATTTTCATTATCTGTGGTAATATTAAGAACACAGTTACGATCATAGATATAATAAAAATAGAGGATAAGCAGTAAATTGCATATATAATTTTGATTATACAAATATCATGCAAACATCAACCCTGCCAACAAAAATATATCCATCTCATTCTCACACGTCACAATTTTCAAATGTAAAAAAAGATAAATACATTTCTTAGAATTCAATTTTCTGTTGACAGATTTCATAATGTCATCAAGCTCCGCCTTGAAGCACTCCGCCATTTTAGGGAGTCGTCTGGTGTCATCCATTTGTGGTAGTTCATCTGTCATTTAAGTGTTCTTCGGAGTTAATTTTCAGTGTTACAGTGAGTTTTTGACTGTTTTGGTGCTTTTTTGTTGATTTTTAAAGGGTAATTGAGCAAAAACAACATGACAAAGTGTTGCATCAATGGATGTAATTCAAATTCTCGTAAAAATGAAGAAGGATTGTCATTTTTCAGGTTAGTTGTAATTTTTTTCCATAATGATTTATATTTTCGTGTGGATTGCGTTTCGGGTTAATGTTATGGGTTCTAGGCCGTATTTTCCCCTATTATCTTGAATTTCTAATGACTATTATCGTGTAAAATGAAACAAGTAAACATTTTGTTTGTTTACGTTTATACATAGTGTTGCCCTTACGTGCCATCGTGATTTGAAATTATCGATATAAAAACAATAATATTGTTACTAGTCATAAGATCAAATAACGTTTTAGATACGTAAACTGTACATTAAATCAAACGAGAGCCTTTCATTTAAGGAAAGAACTTGAAAATAGTGTAAATCAAGAATTTCCTGTAATAGTTATTTTTCATCAAAAATTTGTAGAGGTTAAATACAATGCAAATGCATTGGTAAGCATGAGTGCAGCAGAATATTTTGAATGTAGATGTGTTAAGATTATTTCATTGGTACTTAAAGATGCATAATATTTATTTTAGGTTCCCAAAGAATGAAGGCCTTCAAAAATTGTGGATTGATAATATAGGCCAGGAAAACATAAAACCTGCAGCAATAAGAAGGATATGCTCCTTGCATTTTGAAAAAGAATGTATAAACAGAACGCTGGATGTAGTTCGGCTTAAGGATCATGTGGTTCCCACTCTTTTCCCAGTAAGTAAAGTATATTTTCTGTTAATAAGGTACTGTGTAACATACATTGAACACAGCACGTGGAGCCAGTGCCTGTTGGTTGATGTCACATGCCTTATAATCATTGTGGAATGTACTGTTTGTTTCACAATTTGAAATTTGTTGAATCTCCAATACAGCAATGCTTATGAAACAAAATACACAAAGTAATGTGTATCCCGAACAGTGAGCCATCACTGATCAATACACCTCATAGAGATTAACATATATTTTTCATGCTTCTTTTAGTTTTCTACTTCATCTTCAGCGCAATCAAGAGTAAAACAAACACGTTCTGTAAACAGAGCATTGGCGGTGGTTCAGCTTAGTGATAATGTAGTTCCCGCTCTTTTTCCTGTAAGTACCATATCTTTTATTCCTTGTTCTCTTCTGTTAAAAAAATACCATATTAGGCACAAGTTTTTGAAGATACATGTGTGCCTGAGCACCTGGCCACCACAATATATGCTCAATCAATGTTACTTTTAAAACAGCTTGTATCATACAAATATGTAAAACTATGAATCAAATGTTTTCTTTCAGCATATACCAATGAATATAGATGCTCCCATTCACACGGAACAGGTGCACCCAACAAGTAAAGTAGATTTATCTGAAAATACAGGAGATATGTCCATGGTTAGTATTTTCATTCTTCATGACATTGATTGATATATTAAAATAATGGCCCCCAACAGTTTGAATCTTGAAAGAATCATGAGATATTCTTAAAAAAAATACTATGTATCTTGAAACTGTATAAAACAATAAAAAAAATGTTTTCTTTCAGCATATTATGCCAGTGAATATGGATACTGAAAATCCCATCTACATAGAACAGTTGCTATCAACAAGTAAAGTAGATTTATCAGGAAATACAGATGAGATGTCCATGGTTAGTATTTTCATTCTTTAATACTAGAAGCGCGGGCGTCCCCAATTTGACCCATTTTGATTTTATTGCCTGTTTATATTTTATGTCTTATTATGCGTACAGTCCAAGTTTTCTTTGTGAAATATGATGATTATTTGTTTATACGAGACTTCGACCAAGTAAATGCAATAGGTATCATTTTATTTTGACTAGAATCTACCTCGAAGCGCGGGTGTCAAAAACGTTCCGCGCTTCTAGTGTTAATATACATAAAGGAATATTATAACGGCCGAATAATTTGAATCTGGTAACTCTGAAAGAATCATGAGACGATGTTCTTAAAAAAAAAATGCATTTAGATCTAGTTTTAATATCAAGTTAACTTATTTTAAAACAATATTAGATGAAGTTTTGTTCAAACTTCATCTAATATTGTACACACACAAAAACTTCTTCAAATGTAAATTGATTATACTTCTCGAATACTCTGTGTGATCTTGGGTGCTTAAGAAATACCTTTCGGCATTTAAAATATTTTAGAATCTTCAAATAAGTTTCTGATTTCTTCATAGTGCCCTAGTTAAAAATCACTATCCATAATTTTATTTCGTTACTTCTAGGTTGTCGCAGATACAGCAGCAGTCAAAATGCAAGAATTACAAAAACAAGTGCTACTACAGCGAAGGAAAATAAAAGTACTAAACCAAAAGTGCCGAAGGCTGAAGCAAAAGGTACATACTTACCAAAATATAATAGACGAACTGAAAAAACAAAATTTGGTTCCTCAAGAAGGTGCTATTTTATTAGAAGAGTGCGCTGGCTCTCCGGAATTTCTTTCGAGACAAATTTCGCGGCATAGGGGTGAGTCTTGTCCACGATCGTACGGTGAAGACATAAGAAAGTTTGCACTGACATTAAACTTTTTGTCGCCCAAAGCCTATCGATTCGTGAGGACAACTTATAAAAATTGTTTACCTCATCCTCGAACATTATCGAAATGGTATCAGCATGTAGACGCTGAACCAGGGTTTACGGCCGAGGCTTTTAAAACTTTAAAAATAAAGGCCCAAAATAACCCAAGACCGATCCTCTGCACGCTTATAATAGATGAAATGGCTATACGAAAAGGTCTATATTGGGACAATGCGGCTAAAAAGTTTTATGGCAGAGTGAATACAGGGATAACAGAAGAATCGGATTCGACAGAGGAAGCCAGCGAATGCTTCGTGATGCTTCTTACAGCCCTTAATGAGGCATGGAAGCTCCCAGTAGGATATTTTTTAATTAATTCTCTTACGGGAGAGCAAAAAGCTCATTTGGTAAAAATTTGCATCGAAATGGTGGAGGAAGCTGGCGTAAACATAGTTGCACTTATTTGTGACGGGCCAGCAGCTAATTTTGCCATGTACCAGGAGCTTGGTTGCGATTTGCAAAAAGAACAAACAAAAACGGAATTTTATGTCGGAAAACGAAAAATTTCTGCTTTCATATACCCCTGTCATGCCATTAAATTAATAAGGAACGCATTTGGTGATTTAGGAGTATTAATAGATGATACAGAAAGTAAAATCGATTTTAAATATATAAAATTGCTTCTTGATTTACAAGAAAAAGAGGGACTCAATTTAGCTACCAAATTGAGCAAATCTCACGTCGAGTTTGCCACTCAGAAAATGAAAGTACGACTTGCCACTCAATTGTTTAGCAACTCTGTGGCAGATGCACTTGAATTTTGCGAGAGCAAATTGAGACTGCCTCAATTTCAAGGCTGCAGTCCAACAGCAAATTTTATGAGAATATTTAACAATTTATTTGATTGCCTCAATAGCCGATCTCTTCGGCCTCCAGGCTGGAAAAAGGCGTTATTCTGCAAAAATTATGGTGATGTAATCAAAATGTTCCATGAAACCACAACATATATAAAAAAGCTGAAGTTGGAAACAGGGCAGTTAATAGTTACATCTCGTCGCAAAACAGGTTTTATTGGTATGCTTGTAAATATGTCCAGTGCACTCAATTTATACCAATCATTGGTAATAGAGAAGCATTACATTGAATACTTACCTTTCTATAAAATTTCACAGGATCATCTGGAACTTTTTTTTTCTGCTATTCGTTCAAGAGGTGGATACAATAATAATCCTAATGCCGTACAATTTAAGGCAGCCTACAAAAGGTTATTAATTCGTGCAGAAATTAGAGAGCATGGCATTGGGAACTGTATTCCTCTTGAACAAATATCGATTTTGAATTGTCCTAGTACAGATGATCCAATAAAAAATATCAATAAATTAACGGATCGAAATATATTAATAGAAGAAGACGACAGTACACTGTATGAGGAGTACCTGGATCACCTTAAATTATCACAGAATGAGTATTCAGAACAGGTCGTCTTGTACATAGCAGGTTTCATTGCCAGAAAATTATCAAAAAGCTTAAAATGTGATGAGTGCGTTGGAATGTTATACGGTTCAAAGGAACAGTACATACAAAGCCTTATTGAAAAAAAATCTAAAGGTGGCTTAACATATCCCTCTCCAACTTTAGTAAAAATTTTAAAAAATACTGAGAAGATTGTAAAACAAAATTTAATTTATAAAGAAAATCCTGAAAAATATTATATTTATATATATAAATTTTTAATGGAACATTTTGAAAATGATAAAATTTTCAATAGCGCTAACAGCGAACATGAGAGTTCCCATAAATTATTACTGATAAAATCTGTAATTATTGCTTACTTAGATATAAGGTATAAATATTATGGAAAAAAACATGCTGAACATGTATCTAAAAGAAATTTATTGACTAAATTAATATTATTTCGTCACGAATAAATGATTTTAATGATTTTTTTGATTTTATTTATTTTTAATCCTCTCTTGTTTACCTCCAGTATTCACCACCTACTACGCTATAGGTGGTAGTCTTTACAACCTGCAAGCTGTAAACACTTTATAAAATTGATCTTTTGTGTTGTTACACAAATAGGATATAATTAGAAATAAGTATGTAAGAGGAAGTCTGAAAGTGGTGCAGCCGCCGCTATTGACCGAGAAATTGCATCGCAATCGGTTGTCATATGGTATGAACATGTGATGTGGAAGATTGAGGAATAGTCGTTATTCAGGTTTTGAGTATGAATGGATAGTTACAAGAGAAGACGATAGCCAATGAAATGATTCATGGATTTTGTGAAAGGTATGGTTAGAAAGGGGCAGCTCAGTTCAATTTGATTATTGAGATAAAATATTTATCACAAAAAAAGAGACAGATGACGCCTATTAACTATGTATGATAGAACACATGCCCCGCAAACCCTTAATAAATTAAAGACAAAGGTAGGAGTGTGATGAGGTTCCCAAACAATAAAAAGTCAGTCTACCGCACGTCCATGGTAACTTAAAGTGGGGTGCTATTCTCTATAAGACTTGTTAAAGATTATAGTCATACTAGCTGTTGCGTAAAGTTCGATAATTATCCTACGGGAACGTTATACCGGGATAAAAAGTAACCTATGTGTTAGTCCAGGTTATAAACTATCTGTGTACCAAATTTCATCCAAATCCGTTCAGTAGTGTTTGCGTGAAAGAGTGACAAACATCCATACATACAAACTTTCGCGTTTATAATTTTAGTAGGAAGTAGGATAGAGAATGGCATAGCTGGTAAGTAACCGACCATTTCGATGAAAGAAAGGTGTTGTCAATTTCAAATCTTTATGGCGGCTCGAAAGTTAGGTGCGTGCGCTACGGTGCGGTCCGTGCAGATTTATTTTATGTAATTGAAATAAAACTTGTTGGTGGCTCAGATCACTGCATGGGTCACAGAGACGTTCAAGTGACCTGACAAGTCTGACGTCACGTCAATTGCGATCAAGTCACAGACCGCTTACAGTAGCGTCAAGTGCATGCGGTAAACGTCAGTATTCACTTCAATGACGTCACAATGACGTGAGACTTGTCAAGTTACTTGAACGTGTCGGGGACCCATAAAGTGGACGCAGAGGTACTTACAGGACTAGCGCTCGCAACTAGCTTCCGAGCCGCTATAAAGTTTGCCTCAAAATATACACTCTTCTTACATGTCATATTTCGGTGCGCGTCGTTTACGTGTTCTATAATACGAAAAGAAAGGAGTTAAAACTCCAATAATACAAGTTCAGGGTGTTCTTTTCTTGATCTCTTCACTCACTTTTCACTGCTGCTTGACTATACCCTATAGCAATTACATTTTTAAAACTTTACTATTCTGAGTTGAACGTAAGATTTTATTATTTATTATCTCAATACAACTATTATTACAGGATTAACCTAATGCAATAGTGTAGTGATCTAATATTTGTTTATTTATTGTACACCTGTAAGGTGGACAATACATCATAATTTCTTTAACATCGATACTGAAAACATCGACAAAATGAGTACGACACTATTTGTTTGGGCGGAGTCGCCGCCATACTTGAGAAACACTTGACTTCAGATCACGTGACCATATTTGATATCCTCTATTTTATTATATCTATGGTTACGATCTCTTCACCCATTTTTATCGTCCATGCCCGCCGTAGCAAAAGGCAACACCAAAAAATACCCAGCAGTCAACAAACAACCACCACAAAAACAGTACCTACCAACTGTACCACATCGTACTCACAAACGACATGTTCGTTGAATCAATCAACTTTTAGAATTTTTAAATTAATATCCCGCCAAACAGACAACCAGGGACTTGAAAACCACGAAAACGAAATTAATTTCGTTCCGTTACACTAAATGTTATCTTATAGCGCTCCAAAATTTGTAACGATACTAAAACCGAAAAATATGAATAACGTTACAAAAACATAACGTTATAGATTATCATTTTTGTAGAACAACATTTGAAGTAACGTTATAGGTATCAGTGACATTATGCTTATATCCGCTTGTAGAATTCAGATTCATTTTTAAAACGTTATACTTAAGAACTTTTCCCGCTGACTACCGCTCCGTCGCCGTCGTCGCCCTTTAATACTGTTATTAAACAGTTTATGATTTTGTTCCGTTTGTTGGTATCGTTATAGCCAAGTAATTAATTTTGTTGCGATCTTGGTGAAACGGTACAAATTATCGTTACTTGAACTTCGCGTAACGTTATTTTGAGTAACGATTCAAGTCCCTGCAGACAACTTCGCGCGCTTGCCTTGCTGCAATGCAACACGATACGTACCTACTTTCTTTACACACACCAGTGCTGCCAACTCCAAAAGTTCAAATTATCGTGATCCCACGTTGAAATTATCGTATTTTGGGAAAATTATCGTACAAAAGAAAAAAAAACCTGAAACGTTAATTCAAAGTACTATAAAAAGACAATTAATAATTGTATACTAGAGTCCAAGGGGAAGTATATCCCAAGTTTCACCACTAATCGCGGTAGCAACATAAACCGCTAACATGTTTTGTCATAGTTTTAGTTGATATTTTTGTGTTTTCACTCTAAAATTAACTAGAAAAACTTGGGATGGAAAAACATCGATATATTTTTTTTTCTGCGTTTAATTTTGTCGAACAAATACTTTTGTTAATGAAACTTGTTTTTTCAACAAATCGCAAAATTATCGTACGCCCCCATAAGTAATTATTGTACGGGTTAGCAGCATTGAGACACACACTGTGGACACATATGAACACAGACTTAACTACAACGCCAGAATCTGACAGCAGAGTAAGGCACAGAACATATACACTCTACCAGGGGTAAGCCGACGTTCGTACGGACGTAATAAAATCGCGGCGTGATTTTATCGCGCATTGGATTTTCAACTCTCGGTGTTAAGCCAAGCGTTGAGACTCCAACGCGCTGGGACGCACTCACGTCACAGCGCGCTGAAAAACACACTGTTGGATTTCCAACTCTCGGCGCTGAGCAGAGCATTGAAAAGCAAGTGCACGAAAAAAATAAACAGTGGCACTCCGGGAGTGCCGACAGAAGTGAAAACTTGAACAAGAAAATACTTGCATAGAACATTGATCTGTTACGATTATTACGAAATACAAATCAAACTCAAAGCATTTATTTCAATTAAACCATGTACATGCATTTTTGAATTGTCGAGGAATCGGTCAGTCAGAAATATCCAAAGCGTAGTAGGTAGGTACCTATAGAGAAGAACGGGCAAGAAAATCCACGGACACTCTTTTAAATAAAACATTGTTACAAAATAATGGTTACATCATTCATGTTGAAATTATACATGTGAGAACAGTGTAGAAAGACGTGCACGTTAGAAGCGTCCATAATAAAAAGATAAAACAAAGAACAATTCAAAAATGAAAATAAGCCATGGCAGCTAAGAGATGACCAGTCCCAACTGACGGCGCCCGTTCACAAACATGACACACAAATAAAGAGTGTGCGCGTTTACAAACATGAGGTGTCGGTAACGGTGATGCGAGTTCAATTGTTTTTTCCAATCTCAAAAATGCCCAACGCGCCTAAAGAAGTTTTCCCTTCAGAAATCGCCGCGATTTTATTACGTCCGTGCGAACATGGGCTTAGTACCTTTATACAAATTCAACGCGTGCAAAAGAGATGGCATAATAAGCGGAAGTCGCCGCCTGCCTATCAAACTGAACGCAGTAACCATGAGTGAAAGAAAAAAGGGTTGTTGGGACTCGAACCCAACATAACACCTTGCACTCGGACTGCACGCGCAGGCAGCGTGGTCGGCGCGTCATCGGCTAGCTGAGGCGCGGCACGGCGGGCGGCGGCACGGCTCAGCCCAGGACCACTCGCTTCCACGGACTCCACCGCGACGGACGATATTCCTCTCTTATTTATTTTGAACGCGACGATAGGTCGTGGTGGAGCAAAATAAAATGGTAGCGGACTGTATAATAAGTATAATGATTGAGATTAAAAGGAAATAAAATTACAACGGTCGGTTACATATATAAATAAGAAAATGGATATTAAGACGCGTGAGCGCAGCCGTGCACGAAGGAGAGCAACAGCTGACTGGCATGGCGTTGTGGCGCGGGGCCCGCGCTCGGCCGTCGGCCGGCTGACTCCCCGCTGTCCCCGCAACCCTCGTTCACTGCCGCCAGCGCGCGGCGATGTTGAGAGGAGCGCGAGCGGTCTCAACATACTCCCCCCGTTGAAGAGTCTTCAACTGTAGAAACCGGCAGCGGGCAGATGGTGTTGAAGGCGCGCCGAAGGACACCTTTTCTGGTGAGAATGTCGGCGACCCTCGCGACGCCGTCCTTCCCTGGGAGAACGTGAGTGATGCGTCCTAGAAGCCACATAAGAGGAGGTAAGGTTTTTTCCTTTATGATCACCAGTGTTCCTTCCTTGAGCTCGCCAGACGACCGGCACCATTTTGTTCTCTCCTGTAGCCACAGAACATATTCATGTGAGAAGCGAGCCCAGAAATGTTGCTTCAAATATTCTATACGGCGAAATCTTTGGAGGCTGTTGACGTTGGCGTTCTGGATCTGTGGATGAGGCAGCACAATTAGAGAACGACCAATAAGGAAGTGTGCCGGGGTTAAAGGAGTGAGGTCGGAAGGATCGTTGGACAGTGGAGTTAAGGGCCTTGAGTTTAGAATAGCCTCAACTTGAATTAAACAAGTAGCCATTTCCTCAAAAGTAAGGTTTGTTAAACCCAAGATGCGTCGTAGATGATGCTTGGTGGATTTAACTGCAGACTCCCATAGGCCTCCGAAGTGTGGAGTATACGCAGGTATAAATGAAAAGTTTATGCCTGGATCGATGTCAGTGAAGTTTAAGTCTTGCGAAAGCAGCCTGGCCAACTCATTGAAAGCACCGACAAAGGTGGTACCGTTGTCGGAAAAGATGTTACGGGGTTTTCCCCGTCGAGCAATAAAGCGATTTAGTGCAGCTAAGAAAGCTTCCTTTGTAAGGTCCGACACAAGCTCGAGGTGGATGGCTCTCGTAGCTAGACACACAAACACGCAAATGAAGCATTTGATGAGCCGACATCCTCTACCTTTCCGGTCAGCTATCACGATGGGACCGGCGTAGTCTACCCCTGTGTCTAAAAAAGGAAACTCTAAATGTAGACGCTGCTCTGGGAGATTACCCATGATAGGCTGAATAGTGTTGGCCTTGATTCTGCAACATTTTACGCATTGATGTGTGATCTTCTTAGCCAAGTTCCTACCCCCAATAGGATAGTAGTGATGACGAACAGTGGCTAGTAGAAGCAGTGGTCCAGCATGCAAAAGGCGGACATGAAACATGTTGAACAAGAGAATGCAGATTATATGAGAACTAGACAATAGAATTGGATGCTTAACATTATAATCATAAAATGAGTTGTTTAACCTTCCTCCAACACGAATTAGATTAGAAAGACTATCAAAGAAAGGTGACAAAGATAATAGCTTGTTCTTTGCTGGTAACTGTTTACCTGATTTAAGTACGTGATATTCTTCCGGGAAGGATTCCATTTGACTAAATCTTAATAGTAAGTTTAAAGAATTATTATGTTCAGTAGAAGTTAGTGAACCAGACTCATATGACCTCTTATTGCATTTAAATATGAATCGCATGACATATGCCGTCACACGCTGTAATGTACTAAAGTTTGAAATTTTTGAAAATAACGCAGTAATAGGACTTTCAACAATTTGATTAGAAACATGATAAGAGGAGACTGTTTCTGGTAATTCAGAATTATTTTGATTTGATTCAGGGAACTGAGGCCATGAAGACATATCTTTGCTAAGAAATTGTGGTCCTGACCACCACAATGAAGACGACAACAGCCTGTCAGTTCTAAGTCCACGCGAAGCGAGGTCTGCGGGGTTATCAGCTGACGGAACATAGTGCCAAGCCTTCCCTCCTACATTCTCCTGAATTTCAGATACACGATGACGAACGAACGTCTTTAGTTGGTTTGGTGAAGTAGATAACCATCCCAAGACGATGGTGGAATCACACCAATAATGTACTTCATCAAAATGTAATGTAATTGACTGACGAACCTTTGAGTACAACCGTGAACCCAACAACGCACCACACAGCTCGAGCCGCGGTATGGTTGTGGATTTGATTGGAGCTACCTTGCTTTTAGCGGTAAGGAGATGCACGTTAACCTTACCGTCACTCGAAACACTGCGAACATAAACACATGCCCCATAAGCTTTTTCGGAAGCGTCAGTGAATATGTGCAACTGTAAACGGGACGCAGATTCACATAACACCCACCGAGGTATCTTGAACTCATTTAAAAGGTGTAGGCTATTTTGAAAGTCATTCCAGGCATACTGAATATGTGTGGGAACCAGCTCGTCCCAAGAACATTTGGCCAGCCACAGATGCTGCATGATAACTTTGGCTTCCACTATGCATGGAACGACAAGGCCAATGGGATCAAAGATTTGTGCTATGGTTGACAAGATATGACGCTTAGTAGCCTTTTCAGTGGAGTTTAAGTTAATAGAAAATGAAAATGTGTCACTTAAGCTCTTCCATAGGAGCCCCAGAGTCTTCGACTGCTCGTTGTCACTCAGGTCCACAACATCAGAAACGTCGTGCTCACCGCTAAGCTCTTGCAGCACCTGACTGGAGTTAGATCGCCATTTCCGAAGATTGTACTTTGCTGACCGAAGAACATCATCAACACGGCGGCTTTTTTCTAAAGTTTCGTTTCAGAAACTTCAGAAAAAAGCCGCCGTGAAACAGATGATCCACCGGACAAGAAATCATCCACATAGAAGTCACGTGCTATCGAAAACTTTGTTGATGAATCTGAGCACTCTTCAGCTAGTTGAAGTAAACACCTGGTGGCTAAAAAGGGTGCAGATGCCGTGCCATAAGTTACGGTATTAAGCGTATACTCCTTTAACGGATGAGTCGGTTCTGCCCTCCAAAGGATTTTTTGCAAAGGACGATTATTGTCGTGAACAAGTGTTTGTCGATACATTTTCTCAATGTCCGCACTTATGACAATTTTATGTTGACGGAATCGAAGCAATATAGACAACAAATCATCCTGGATAGGGGGACCAACCATCTGTATTTCGTTAAAGGACTTACCTGACGTAGTTCTGGCGGAAGCGTCAAAAACTACCCTTAATTTGGTGGTGGTTTTTGACTCCTTCAGAACACCATGATGTGGTAGATAGTTTGAACATGTTGAGTCGAGTGGGCGCCTAGTAGATTCAGACATGTGCTCCAGCTCTATGTACTCATTAACGAAGTC
This sequence comes from Omphaloscelis lunosa, assembly GCA_916610215.1. Lineage (NCBI taxonomy): Eukaryota > Metazoa > Arthropoda > Insecta > Lepidoptera > Noctuidae > Omphaloscelis > Omphaloscelis lunosa. Next base: position 22,162,851 of record OU744255.1, read on the forward strand.
AACATATAGGCTTTTAAGGCGGGGATCTCTACCCAAACGACGTTCAAGAGATAGGAATCGCTGCTTAGCCATCATGTATGAATCACCCAATACGTCCAGTGACTCTTTGAAGGGAATACTTACCACAAATCGCCCATCAGAATTACGATATGTGGTATCTATGAAATGTTGCTCACATGATCTCTCTTCAGCAGAGTGTTTATGTATAGACGACACAGAATCTAACTCCCAAAACTGATCTAAATCTACTTGTAAGTTATTATTGTGCATATAAACATGTGAAGAGGAATCAGACTGATGATATGCACCCGAAATGAGCCAACCTAATTTTGACTCAAGCAAAGTGGGCATATGAGTACCTAATGCGATACGGCCAGTGCTTATGATACCCCAAAAGACTTCCGCACCAACAAGGACGTCGATAGAAGACGGAATATAATAAGTGGGGTCAGCGAGACGCACGTTCGTAGGTATACGAATATTGCTAGTATCAACAAAGGTATTAGGAACTGATGCTGATACTTTCGGCAATACGAGGCAGTCAATGTTCAGTTCGTACTCACTATCATCAATTGATTTTAATGACACTGAGCACCCCTGAGTACAACTAGAAACTTGATAATTTATACCTGTTACCTTGGACTTGGTAATGTAGGTAGGAACATGTAGCTTACGAAAAAAGTCCTCCGAGATGAAATTTGTTGTACTTCCACTGTCCAGCAAGACTCGTGCTGTATGGTGGTTACCGTCAGCGCCGGTCACCCTCACGAGCGCTGTGGAAAGTAAAATTACTCGAGATGTAAACGATTGACTAGCTGATAATGCAGTGTTGTGTGCACTAGGAAGAACATTATCACTATCGACATGTAATAAAGTGTTGTGTTTTTGACGACAATATTTACAATGGCCTAACTTGCATCTGGAGACATCATGACCTGAGCCTTTGCAATACGAGCCTGTACCGAGAGACTTTTAAACTGCTCGCATGCAAAAATAAAATGATCCTGACGACACATGGGACATGACAATGTTTTCAATGACTTATCAGGTACCACAGTATTGTTCTTAGATTTGGTCGCAGGTGTGGTGTGTTCATTTTTAGCTATTACTATAGGCTTAGACTCCTCAAGTGTCTCCAGTAAGTCTGCTCTGCTACTGATGAAGCTAGTGAACGCAGATAACGTAGGAGGTTCGGAAAAAGTGTTTCTGTGCTCTTCCCACTGACGATTTGTAACGTGGTCGAGCTTACTGGTCATTATGTAAATGATAAGCACATCAACGAAGGCATTTTGAACGGGTTGACCAAGAGTTGCCAAAGCCCTAAGATTTTTATTTGTTGTGTCAATTATGTAACGTAGTGACTTACTTGATTCTCTATCTATAGGCTGAACGTTAAAGAGTGCTTGCACATGATTGTTGACAAGCAATCTTTTGTTGTCATACCTCTCACAGAGTAACTTCCAGGCAGTGTCGTAGTTTTCCGACCTGAAGTCAAGGTTATCAACAACAAGAGAAGCACTACCCTTTAAGGAAGCACGCAGATAGTGTAACTTATTTATTTTATCCAAAGATGTGTTGTTGTGTACTATAGAAACAAAGGTATCCCTAAATTCCAGCCAATCATGATAGCTACCCGAAAACTTGGGTAAGTCAATTTTGGGTAAACGAATTGAATTGTGTTTGTGTGCACTAGTAATACAAGAATCCACCTCGCTTGCGGAGTCCCCCTTATGAAGCTTTCTTGCGCCGGTGATCAGCTGGCGTGCAGAAGCCACCAAGCTGTAGTACAGCTTTTCAAACTCTTCGCGTTCCGTATATTGCTCGCTGGGTTCATCCACCAACGCCTCCAATTCATCCTGTAATGCATCATATTTCTCATAAAGGCTTTCAAATATACTAAGTCGGTATTCGATTTCGACGACTTGTACCTCACTCAACTTTTCGCAAGACTTAGAAGTATTTAAATAAGAATTAAACTGCGTAAGCTTGGCTTTAATTGAAGCTCGCTTCTTAATAAAACTTTTCATGTCAGCCATGACAGTAAAAATTTAGCAGTTGCAGTAAGAAAGAAAAGATAAAAAGAATAAAAGATACTATTTAATTAATGTTAAGCGAAAATTACTGATAGTAATCGATTAGCAATAAGTTGTGAAGTAGGCACGGGAGCTATAAGCGGCACGATATGAGATTGCTATTACAAAAGCGCTAGGCGTTTACGATCGAATCTGCTGAGTAACGCCAAGCGAATGATGCAATGTTTTCCTTACACAAAACAAATCAAATTCAATTCAATTAGATGGAATAATGCAAAATATATTAATTGGAAAGAGTAATGAATACGATTAAGAATAAAAATGTCCTAGATAATAAGAAAGACTGTGATTGAATAAAAATGACATAAATTATGACGGTGATTGAATAAAAAATATCAAATGGATAAAAAATATCAAAATAACGGCTATTTGGCTTATTTAAACCTGTGTATCTACAGTATAAAACAAAGGAAACTGTTTAAACAAGTTGATGGACTGAAGATAATGGATTGATGAAATTACTACTTGATTGAAATGTAACTATTATATAAGTTGTGGTTAAGCAAGATGGTTAGGAAAATGCTGGAACAAAGGAATTGGAACGTTCTCACGGTTTTATGCTGTCAACCTCTGACGATCAGCTGACGGCTGTGGCTCCGACGTGTAGATCTGGAATCTTCCCGAAGCCAGTTGACGAATGTTGACGTAAAGTTGCCTTCAAAGTCTTCTTGCCCCAAGTTTCGACGATCTTTTCTTGTGCCGCCCGTTGGTTTGAACTCGATGAAGACGACTGTTGCCGTATCGACGTTCACGATGACCAAATTCAGGCGATGACACGTAGAAAACGAAGACCTCTTGTTAAGTTGAACTCGAAGATGAAGTCCTTTGTTCTCGAACCGACGAACCGTTGATTTTAAATTTTGAAAATTGCCGTTTTTTCTTTGTTCGGTTCAAAATGTTAACGGTATCGAAGGACCAATGTACGCGACGATAGGTCGTGGTGGAGCAAAATAAAATGGTAGCGGACTGTATAATAAGTATAATGATTGAGATTAAAAGGAAATAAAATTACAACGGTCGGTTACATATATAAATAAGAAAATGGATATTAAGACGCGTAAACGCAGCCGTGCACGAAGGAGAGCAACAGCTGACTAACCACAGACTACAATAGACTTACAACAACAAATATGGCGTCGATTGCATAGGCGACAAAAGGGAAAGGGACGAGGGGCGATTGTCACTTTGGAAGATCGCACCATAGACAAATACGTCTATTAATGCCAGGATTTTTTGTTCAGAGATTACCAGCCGTGGCTGACTGGCATGGCGTTGTGGCGCGGGGCCCGCGCTCGGCCGTCGGCCGGCTGACTCCCCGCTGTCCCCGCAACCCTCGTTCACTGCCGCCAGCGCGCGGCGATGTTGAGAGGAGCGCGAGCGGTCTCAACAATTTTCATAGATAAAAATATAATTTGTGAAGAAAATTTATATATAACTCTGACTTACGGAATTAATTTTGTTGTATTACTGAATTAAACATAATAAACTGAATTGAGGATTCCAAATTTCTAAATACAGTTCTACGATGGACATTTTTATAAATTATTAAATTATTATATTATCTTCGATGTAACAAACCATCAAAAGTTGCCCAAAAGTAAAATTTTATTAATGTTTCATGAAATTTTACTTTTGGGCAATTTTTGCAGAAACAAGTTTTTCACTGATATAGGTAAACAAATTGATTGAATATTTATTTTGTACACTCCCAAGAGTAATAATCAACCTTTCTTGGACATATATATATTTTTTAATTTTGTGGCTATATTAAAACCATAATTACACATAAAAACTCGAGTCAAACGCTCAAATACGAGAAAAATTGTGATCAGTTTACATCGGCTTCGTTGCTGTAGCTCAGCGGCAGCTAGATAGAAACATATACCCCATTCACTACACTACTTTTATGGTCTACGGTCAGTTATGTTTTGATTTATTATATTTTATAAAGGACGCTATTATTTAAGGTATGACAAAACTAAAAAAATATAATATCCTAATCTAACTAAAACTATTAGACTAAACCTAAACTAAAATTAAACTAAAATATGGCGTCGAAAAATTCCTCTGCGTCGCTGTCGACTGGTAATGTACCCAAGAGACTGGCCGCATTGCCACGTTGTATGGCAATGCTTAGCCGCTGGCCAAGGTAAAAACCAGCCCTTGGGTCACGGGAAGTGTCAACCAGTCGTTTGGAGATTTCATTGAACAGACCGTGAGCACTCGGACCCCACGGCCCTAGGGTTTCAACCCCAAACGGCTCGAAAATATAGTGACCTATAAGGTTATTATATTTTCGCCGCTTGAGGTTTTCCGCAGCCGCAGCGGCAGCGCCAGCACAGCACGCTGAGCCAGGAAGATGGGATGGCGCTAGAGTATCGACACACGTTGCGTCCCACACTAAAGGCCAACCCACCTTCCATGGAAATAAAGACATGCCGTCCGGTCTCTTGCCATTGTCGCGTGCCAAGCCATTGGGTTCTAATACAGCTGGAACGCCGACAGTGACAAGAGCTCGTCGGATGATGTCATTAATGTTCGCATGCCGCGCTAAGCGACCCGTACTTCCGCTGCAAGACAGGCCGTGGTGTCCGAGGCTGTTGACAACTTCGCCACAGTGACAGCGATGAGGAGAACAACAAGAAGCTCCTAGACGCAGGGAAGCAGCAATGGGGAAGGTAATGTCGTCGAACAAAATGCCTAAGTTCGACGATGGTAGAGCATGAAGCCACAGGCCCGACTCCCACTTACCCACAGCCAGCAGGCGCGCACGCTCCGCAGTAGTAACAGACGTGTCAAGTAAATTGTTCTGTACTACTCTGCAGAGCGGCTCATCCCACCGTCTTTGGGAAAATGGATTGTCGGGCGGATCTGAATTCGGGCAAGCGAGTCTCCAGGAATCCATAGCCTCGGTGAGGCACGGCACATCAAAATTAATCAGTGTTGAAGCTAGGATTTTCCTGATTAATTTCTCAGTACAGTGAACCGATCATTGAGATATTAAATGTCTATGGAACCCATTGAGATAGAAAAAACATGGAGGCGCCGCGATATTCTATACATAAATTTGCTTATACAAATATGGGTGAAATACGAACTAGAATGTGAAATATCGTGTTATTTCACTCTTTCTAATGTGGTAATCGTGTTTGATAAAAGAGACAACAATATTTCAGTTGTTCCTCATAATGGCAACATTTTGTTGAGACGTAGTAACCACAGAGTACATTATACTATATTGAAAGTAGTAACAGTTGTAGGTAAGTGCCATATCCGCCATAATATGCGACAAGTTCATGGTAGTTCTGCTGTCAAGTGGTTGTTTACTTTTTGTTTTATTGAGATTTGTGAGAAAATTACGAGGAGTTTTCCTTTAAAACTACATATATACGTTGGAAAACACCAATTCAACATGCCTGTGTGTTGTATTGTGAAGTGTGGTGCAAGAAAGAAGGAAAATCAACCTCAATAGTCTTTGCACAGGTTAGTAGCCGGTTTTCATGCAATAGTACATAAAGTGATAAACTTTCGATGAAAAAATTGCTAGGCGATCATTAAATACGGCTTAAATTTTAATATATGGGTTTATTTCCGTCCAACAGACCTTTTTATTATTTTATAATTTAATTCGTTTGTTTACACTGATATGTCATGGTGGAATAGTGTTGTACCGTTGCCGTTATAGTTTCTGATACTAGTTCCTTCGCTGCGCTGAAATGATATTGCTAGGTCCGGCCCGTGGCTTACAGCAAACTGTACTCTTTGGTTCATAGCACCGAGAGACCGTTCCACAGAGTTTTATGATGTGTATACGATTTTGTTTTTGTTGAAGTTTTTAAGATAAACAATACTGTAGAACATACATTTTATGTAACTTTTATGATTTCCGCGGCGCACGCTAATAAAGTTCCCAGTCCGCATGATTTTTTCCGACATCTTCAACAATAATCGTCAAATTTCAGCCAATTTACACAAAACCTTTAATGAATTATACACTAAAACCTTCCGCATGAATCACTCCGTCCATTAGTGAAAATTGATTGAAAATCCGTTTAGTAGTTTTTGAGTTTTTCGCGTTCAGACAGACAGAAAAACAGACAGACGCGGCGGTGGACCTTGTTTTATAATATTAAGGATGTGTATTATTCCGAATATTCATTAATAATAAAATTGTTAAAAATTTAATTCACTAATGCCCGTTTTCACCGACAACTAAGTGACACTTAAATGAATACCTAAATAAAACTGCACTGTTGGATTTTCAACTCTCAGCGCTGAGTCTACCGTTGAAAAACCAACAGTGAACTTTTATTAGCGATTCATTTAAGTGTCACTTAGTGAAGGTGAAAACAGGCATAAGACTTGCATGCTCGCTCGATACTAAATATTTGGCTTTGTTTAAACGTTCACTTGCCAAACATTAGGTTTGCGTTACAATTATTTGTGAAAACTTTATTTCTTAAGTAATAATTCTATAAATGAAATTATAATTATGCGGAAAATTGTTTGGGAAGTGATAAATTGTCAATACTCGTTTTTTTCTGTTACAACGGACTATTAGCTAATAATTTTTTAATATGATTCAACCGTGATATCTAGTAAGATTCGTAATACTATTACGTACTAGTATCGATACTCGAAATAGTAAAACTATGTTCCCTGATTGACACAACCCTAGCATTGGCAGCCATACATTTTGAGGTGTAGGTATGCACCTTTTTTTTGTAGGTATTTCCAGTCCATACTTATTAAATGTCTATGATGGAACCGATCTCTGTCTACGACCGATCAGTTATTAGTTTGACTTGATTTTTTCGTTTTTCATGGATTCTGGCGGGAACTTTAAAAAAGAGCGGTTCGGATTTTTTTTTTAATTTTTATTTTTGTTAAATATTCGCTAGTTTCTTGCTTAAAAGTTAATTAAAACAATAGTGCTAGGTGCGCAAAACTGAAAAATGGTGGGAAATGAGGGGGGCGGGGATAACCCGCCCACCTCACATAAACGTCCTCGGCCTGAGGCCGGAGGCGGAGGGACTGGAATGGACAGCAGTGATGGCGGCGGCGGTGAGCATTCTGACTATCCACCTTACATGAAACCAGACTATAAAAGACTATATCCAGAAAATGCCACTTATGTGGACTTTAAAGTATTCATTGAAGCTTCCAACAATAAGGATAGAATAGGCAATAAGAGCCCTGTCTATCTCAATCACATATTTTCCAGCGAAATAAAAGGGGTGACGGCTATACAACGAATAAACGCAAATAAAATAGCAGTAATATTTAAACAGTATAATACGGCCAATAATTTTATTAATAACAGCGCTTTTCTTAACAAGCATGGCTTGAAAGCATTTATTCCGGCTGCGCAAATAGAAAAAACAGGTATAATTAGATTTGTACCAGCAAACATTTCGAACAAAGAACTATACACCAAACTATCATCAGTTTATGAAATAATAGCTATAAGAAGATTCACTAAGAAGATAGGACAGGAGCGAGTACCACTACAAACAGTTAGCATTACTTTTCTATCGAATATTCTTCCAGACAATGTACAATATGATTTGTTTTCATACCGAGTTTTTGAATATGTTCCCCCATTACAGCAATGTTTCCGTTGCTTTAAATTTAACCACTCTGCTAGGGTATGCAATGGCAAACAAAGATGTTCCATTTGCGGAGGTGAGCATTTATATAAAGAATGTGATAGACCAACAGAGATCTGCTGTTGCAATTGCAGCGGGCCTCATCTTGCAATTTCTAGATTATGTCCAATTAAGTTAAATAAAATTTTAGAAAAGAAAAATAAGATTACTTATGCAAGTACTACATTGACGAAACAACACATGAGTGATAATACTGAATTTCCACCTCTACTACCTCCAAAAATGAAACCAACTGACATTGTAAATAACTCTGTAAATAAAGCTGTACATACATCTGTAAATAAGTCTGTAAATAAATCTGTACATACATCTGTAAATAAGTCTGGATTTGTAAACAATACTGTACATAGTGTAAATAAATCTAAAGATGTCCCTCCTAAAGTAGACATCAAAGCCCAAATTGTTGCCAACAATGATGTACTAATGGCCCTAGTACAGACATTGGTGGAACTGGGTAATAAAGGAGATAATACACCTACCACCGTAAATAATATTAAAGAAATATTACTTAAAAATCTCAAGTAATGGATCCAAGTCACACATTGTCTAAGCTACGTATTGCTCAATATAACATTCAAAGTGCTAATAGTAAAAAACCCTTATTGATTCAATTCTTACAAAACCAAAATATTGACATTTGCTTACTTAACGAAACATGGTTTAAAGACAATAGTTTCAGAATACCTGGATATAATATTTATAATAAAAATTCCAAAAATACTCATAATGGTGTAGCAATACTGATTAAGCCATATTTAAAGTACAAAGTTTTAAACACTAGATTTTATGAAGACATTCAAACAGTTGCTCTGTCCTTATCTACTACACATGGTAGCTTGACTATTCTTTGTGTATACTGTCCTCCTTCGAGTGGACATATACGGATCAATAGATTACGTAATATTATTAATGATCTTCCAAAGCCCATATTTGTCAGTGGTGACTTTAATGCACACCACATTGCATTTGGTTGTCTATCGACCAAGAGCAGAGGTCATGATTTATTTAATATAATTGATGACTTGGATTTATGTATTTTAAATGATGGTAGTTCTACAACTGTTAACAACCCGAGACGGAATCCGTCTGCAATTGATGTTAGCTTTACTAGTGCTAACCTCGCATCAATATGTGAATGGTCTGTACATGATGATGCCATGGGTAGCTATCACTACCCAACAATAACAGAGATTTCACTACAAATAGATAAATATCATATTAATCCCCCTGTTGATAGGTTTATATATAAAAAAGCAGATTGGGAAAAATATAAAACTATTTCTAAAACAATATTCAATGATTTAGTCCTAAAATTGCATGATCCTATTTCAACCTATAATGATTTTTGTTCTCGATTGGATACTTTAAAAGATATGACAATTCCTAAACTTAGTAAACCAAATAATTTTAAAAGCAGACCTCCAGCTCCTTGGTGGAATGACATTTGTGAAAAAAGTGTAATTGCCTCTTACAACGCATTAGAACTATATAGAAGTGAACCTATTATGGAGAACTATTTAGATTATAAAAGAAAAGATGCACTTAAAAAAAGAACCATATCGGAACAAAAAAGAATAGGTTGGGATAACTTATGTAACACATTCAATAGAACTACTCCTATAAGTAAGATTTGGAATCTTCTAAAAATGTTTAAGGGTATAAGAGCTGGCAATAAATCATATAAGGATGAGTTTATTTCTCAATTTCTAGATAAATTATCCGACAACAGCAATCTAAATAATGTTAATAATTTAGGCAATATTTTCGAATTAAACAATGATAATCTAAATTCAAAATTTTTGTTAGATTTTTTTACATGGTCTGAATTTAAAATGAGTTTGTTATCTCGGAAAGACACTACACCTGGTTTAGATGATCTCCCCTATTGTACTATTAAAAATTTAGATGAATCTGCACAAAAAATGTTTCTTAATATCCTTAATTTACTCTGGCATTGTAAATGTATTCCACAATCGTGGAAAACACAATATATCATTCCAATACTCAAACCAGATAAACCCTCAGAGCTTGCCAGCTCTTATAGACCAATATCACTGTCTTCATGTCTAGGTAAATTATTTGAAAACATGATTAAAAATCGTTTGGATTGGTATATGGAATCTAACGGCATCATTCCACATGTACAATATGGATTTCGTCGAGGGCGAAGTTGTGCAGACAGCTTCACTTCCTTAATTTCAGACCTGAAACATGCAAAGGATAGAAAGTTGAACACTGTTTGTGTATTTCTAGATGTTCAAGGTGCCTTTGACAGCCTAGATCCGACTATACTTGTACAAGTTATGTCTAGGTTAGGTATGCCTGGCCAACTATGTAAATGGATATATAATTTTTTGAATAATAGAACACTCTATGTAAGACATAATAATACATTGCAAGGTCCAAAATGTGCATCTAGGGGTACAATGCAGGGTGCTACACTATCTCCTTTGTTATACAATATATACACAAGTGAAATCTGTAAATTTATTAATAATAATGTTCTATATAAATTCTGCAATTTGCTGATGATATTGTTTTGTACAGTAGTAATTATAATGTAGAAATTGCAATTGACAATATTAACAGAGCCTTGTCCCAACTATTTCACTATTACAATGATGTGCTACATTTAAAAATTAATCCCTCCAAAAGCAGTGTTATGATATTTGGAAATGAGAACACAAATTCAAAAGTAGTTTATAACAGAGAATCTATAAATCCAGTAAATTCAAAGAAATTTTTAGGCATAGTAATAGACAGGAAATTAACCTTTGAGGAACATATGAAATATATATCAAAGAATGCTCTAAAAGGTTTAAATGTAATTAAATGTCTTGCAGGTGTCTCATGGGGAGCAGACCCGAAAATATTATCAATTTTGTATAAAAGTATAGTTAGAAGTCATTTTGATTATAGTTCACTAGTGTATATAAATAGTACTCATGTAAATAAACTAGATCTATTGCAGAACAGGGCTTTGAGAACAATTTCTGGTGCAATGTGCTCTACTCCCATAAGGGCCATGGAAGTGGAGACTAAAACTATGCCCTTAATTTTGAGACGCATTTTACTAGCAGAGAGATTCTGTCTTAAATTAATTGCTGCAAATAACAGGAAAATAATAAACAAAATTGTACCTTCTGTAAATAGAACTCTTGGGCCTCTAACAACAGGAGAGGATCTCTTGAATGGTAAATCCCCAACATTGTCCAAAATATTGTTAGAAACAGAAAACAGTTTTACTGGTATTAGAAAACAGTGCCGATGGCCATGTTACTCCTTCTCTTATTAGTGTATTTCACATCCCATTAAAGAATTACAAAATCCCATTAATAATAATTCAGATATGTTACAGTTTTTGGCAGATAATAATAATTATTATGTTATTTACACTGATGGCAGTAAGGGGAGTGATTATGTACGGGCTGCTATATATGATCCACAAGCTAAATTCTCTCAAAGCTTTACTCTGTACAATACATGTACTATATTCACTGCGGAGGCCTATGCCGTTTATCAGGCATTAATACATATTCGCCAAATTAGCAATTGTAAATACTTTTTGATTGTTTCTGATTCACTGAGTTTGATAAAAGCCTTAACTAACCTTACAGTTTCGTTTAAGTCAAATTATATTCTGTATTTCATCAAAGAAATAATTCATCAATATTATCTTAAGCACATAAAAATTGTATTCCTGTGGGTACCTTCTCACCGAGGTATCTCTGGCAATGAAGTAGTTGATAAAACCGCATATGAAGGTAATAATGCTATTGATGTTAGAAATGCAATGGACATTCCTATGACTGACTTCCTGCAATGCATTAATGAAAATATATGTAAGCTATGGTTAGAAATGTGGAAGAAAGACCAAGTCATCAAAGGAAAGTGGTATGGAAGTATTCAAGAAAGATTACCTGTTAGACCCTGGTACAATAGATTGAAGGAAGCCAGCCGAGACTTTATCACTACGATAAATAGATTGCGCTTTGGCCATAATACTGCTCCGTCACACCTTGCTAGGCTTGGCATTATTACAAGCAATACATGCCCACATTGTGAATCCCAAGAAGGAACAATGCATTGAGATAGTAAAAACACGGAGGTGCCGCGATATTCTATACATAAGTTTGCTTATACAAATATGGGTGAAAAACGAACTAGAATGTGAAATATCGTGTTATTTCACTCTTTCTAATGTGGTAATCGTATTTGATAAAAGAGACAACAATATTTCAGTTGTTCCTCATAATGGCATCATTTTGTTGAGACGTAGTAACAGTTGTAGGTAAGTGCCATATCCGCCATAATATGCGACAAGTTCATGGTAGTTCTGCTGTCAAGTGGTTGTTTACTTTTTGTTTTATTGAGATTTGTGAGAAAATTACATGGAGTTTTCCTTTAAAACTACATATATACGTTGGAAAACACCAATTCAACATGCCTGTGTGTTGTATTGTGAAGTGTGGTGCAAGAAAGAAGGAAAATCAACCTCAATTATCTTTGCACAGGTTAGTAGCCGGTTTTCATGCAATAGTACATAAAGTGATAAACTTTCGATGAAAAAATTGCTAGGTGATCATTAAATACGGCTTAAATTTTAATATATGAGTTTATTTCCGTCCAACAGACCTTTTTATTATTTCATAATTTCATTCGTTTGTTTACAATGATATGTCATGGTGGAATAGTGTTGTACCGTTTCCGTAATAGTTTCTGATACTAGTTCCTTCGCTGCGCTGAAATGATATTGCTAGGTCCGGCCCGTGGTTTACAGCAAACTGTACTCTTTGGTTCATAGCACCGAGAGACCGTTCCGCAGAGTTTTATGTAGTGTATACGATTGTTTTGTTGAAGTTTTTAAGATGAACAATACTGTAGAACATACATTTTATGTAACTTTTATGATTTCCGCGGCGCACGCTAATAAAGATCCCAGTCCGCATGATTTTATCCCCCCTGGCTGGAGGCTTTGAGTGTAGAAGCTTAAGGCAACCACAGGATTGACCGGTTAAGTAGTCATGACCTCAGAGGTCAGCTACGAGATGCCCTACAGAAAAAAAAAAAAAAAAAAAAAAAATGATTTTATCCGACATCTTCAACAATAATCGTCAAATTTCAGCCAATTTACACAAAACTTTAATGAATTATACACTAAAACCTTCCGCATGAACCACTCCGTCCATTAGTGAAAATTGATTGAAAATCCGTTTAGTAGTTTTTGAATTTTTCGCGTTCAGACAGACAGAAAAACAGACAGACGCGGCGGTGTACTTTGTTTTATAATATGTAAGGATGTGTATTATTCCGAATGTTCATTTATGATAAAATTGTTAAAAATTTAATTCACTAATGCCCGTTTTCACCGACAGCTAAGTGACACTTAAATGAATACCTAAATAAAACTGCACTGTTTTTCAACTCTCAGCGCTGAGTCTACCGTTGAAAATCCAACAGTGAACTTTTATTAGGGATTCATTTAAGTGTCACTTAGTGAAGGTGAAAACAGGCATAAGACTTGAATGCTCACTCGATACTAAATATTTGGCTTTGTTTAAACGTTCACTTGCCAAACATTAGGTTTGCGTTACAAATATTTGTGAAAACTTTATTTGCTAAGTAATAATTCTATAAATGAAATTATAATTATGCGGAAAATTGTTTGAGAAGTGATAAATTGTCAATACTCGTTTTTTTCTGTTACAACGGACTATTAGCTAATATTTTTTAAATATGATTCAACCGTGATATCTAGTAAGATTCGTTATACTATTACGTACTAGTATCGATACTCGAATTGTAACACCATGTTCCCTGAATGACACAACCCTAGCATTGGCAGCCATTTTATGCGACATTTTGAGTTGTAGGTATGCACCTTTTTTTTGTAGGTATTTCCAGTCCATACTTATTAAATGTCTATGGAACAATGGAACATCTTATTTTTGACTGTCAAAACTTCTTACTTGACAGATTAGTGTTGGCTAGTGAACTTAGTGATGTGAACATTAAGTGCGATTCTTTCTCCCGCCCGCCGCCACCAAAAGAGTTATTAAAAGACAAAAATACTTACAAACCGATACATAAATACATTAAAAATACTATTAAAACAATTTAAAAACGAAGTGATAGTGCAGTCTTCGAAAATAAAATAAGATTTGACCTAAAGGTCCAGTAACCAGGTCATAAAATTCCAAAAAAAAAAAAAAAATTAGTTTGACTTTGACATTGACAAATACCGAATGACAGTGGTGGGTGACAATGACAGACACGTCTGATGACAGCACAAAGTTTGTTGATTTGATTACGAAAACTAATAAAAACTATTTGCCTACAATTTTGTTATGTAGGTATGTGCGCCGTGGTTTATCGTATTTCAGAAGCGAAGTTAATTTAAAAACAATAGTACGTTCAATTAAGTAGCGACATCTAAAGCGGAGACAGAGATTTGTCTTCCCTTTTTTGTATTTGATATTGGAATTCCGACAAGCAAACACTTGTTTTTAGTTTCTTAAAGACATCGTCGGCTTCTAACAACATGAAGTACGAAGAGACAGCATTGCAACGTGAATGGGAGACCAGTAAGGAGCAACCTTGTGCCGACGCGGTAAGCTAGCGCTGCCCCCTTGCTACCAAGTGATTTATACGATTTCTTGCTATGACTGCCTTACACCTACACGCCTTTCACTATGTGTCTGTCAATAATTTATCTCAAAAGACGGTCAGTGAGTCGTCTTAAGGGCGGACGACCCACTTACCCAAATTTCTCCTTATGTTATTCTTTATATTTTTTGTTATAACTAGATATTTATTTTTCAAAAGAATTTCAAATTCACGTATAGAGAGAACATAAATAGGTTTAAACATGTCAAGCATAGTAATTATCTTAAAACTAACATTTCAATAACACTGACTTAAGAATGTGCATTCTGAAAGTGGGCAATGTCACAAATAGATTTCAAATATTTCACTGTTTTGATTAATTTGGCAATAGTTCTGTATGGAAATATGAAATATGGCTAACTCATCATCATTCTTCTGCTCTTATCCCTTTCTAGCCATATCATCTTTAACACAGTCCATCCATCGTATGAATGATTATAATATGTGTATGGGGTGTTAATCACAAAGAGCAGTTGAGACATCGCTCCACAGTCGTACTTGCCATATTCAATATATTGCAACCCAAAAATTTGTCCAATAATAGTTATTGCTCTGTGATTCAAACTCAACGCACAATGTACCAAAACCAGCAGAAAAAACATACTGGTTGACAATGTTGACATATTGCAAAATATGATGGACAGGCTAATAAATGTCAAATAAATTCTAATGTATTTGATTTTTGATTGATTTATTATAGGAAGAAAAGCAAAAATATTGGTTGGCAACATAAAATAAAAATCATAACAAGTTTTAGAGGTTAAAATTTTTAGGATTTGAAATTGTTAGGATTAAAATTTTTGTTGTTTTTAATCAACGTGGGTGTAATAGTAATAATAGACGTTTGAAACTATTCTGATTTCAATATCAAAAATAAATCTATTAAACCATACCAACCAAATATACCTCACTGCACACTATTTTCTGGTCACATTTTCAACTAAAATATGATAGTTATATGTACCTAGTATCTAGTTCGGTGAGGTTCGGAACAGATTTATTTATTTAATACTTCAAGCACAGAAATGTACATAGGCGGACTTAATGCCATAGGAATTTTACCTGGTGAGCTATCTATAAATGTTGTAAAAATATTGTAAACATCTTTTTTGATTAAATATACAGTTATTTAACTTGATACGCAATAATAAATTGAATAATCAATACAGAATCTTAGAGTATAATTATATCACTGGAGAAGCCATAAGCACAATATTCTGAACAAAAATGACAAAAAACAACAGCTATTGTTTTTTTCGAGCCCGGAAAGAGAAGTCCCTACCATCGATTTTTTTACAATCAATATAGATAATCATTCGGAATTTGGCTTGAACCCAGAAATAAAACAGCTGATGCATACAAAATTTAAATTTAAATTATAACAACTATAGTAAAAATAAAATTATGCTATAAGTAGTACCAACAATTAAAATATTAAAAAAAATAGTAGGTATATAACACCTACTGATTTTATTATGAATCAATTTGGACCAAATATGGTGTATACATTTTTGAGGGTTCCTTTGTTTGTAATGTACTCAGCCGCTATCTTGGATTTACATTTTGACCTCATTATCGGCTTTAGCATCATTGAAAACTATGAAAATGATACCCATGAAGAAAATTTTATTTTGAACCTTATGAATATAAAAACGAGCTGTAGCAAGACATGGTGACGATGACGTCACAAAAGCAATGTAAAAAATACTCGATTCATGCGTTGTTTTAATGTTGAATCATGGTTGAATCGAATGAAAAGTCAAAATGTTTTATGAGGTTAGGATTTTGATGTCATAATTATATGCGTATATTAAATTCCGTGTATGTGCCGTTGACTGTTGTGGAGTTCCTTCGTCTGAGTCTATCCTGGCTATCAAATCAGGTCAAACATCATAAAAAAATGCATTGTCTTCGAAACTGAACCAACTTGTAAAATTTTAACTCCGTAGGATAAGAGGAAGTGGTTTTAATTCAGCTTGCAAGATTTTCTAACTAACAAAGCTTGTAAAAAGACGTTGGTTAATAGTTTTCGGTAAAATGAAATTCGAAAAAAAAAATGGGAAAAATGATCGGTTCCCGATTTCGGTATAAATTTAATCAATTAAATGAGCAAGCAACATCAGTATCAGACCAATTTTTTTTTTTTACTCCTGCTTCTCGACTTCTTTTAGCTCGCCTGATTCAAATTTTTGCAAGAGATTGGCACAGCGAGTGATGTCAGGCTGCATTTAGTTTTTTGTAATTGTTCCATGAACTGATTTTCCCTTAGTGTTAAATCTGTAAAGATAATTGAATATAAGCAACATTTTCGATGAGACTTGTAAACATTTCCTTGCATATAAAACGCTGGGATCTTTTCTATTTGAAATGAGCAATAGAGCGCAAATTAACCTAATCAATTTTGAGAATTTCTTCCTCTGTCTGTTAGTTTGTAACATCATCACATGAGAAAAGCTTAATGGAACTATTAATGAAACTACCTAAACAAGCGGTTGCATCTATATTTTTTATATTTTGATGGATGACATAAGAGGACTACTGTATACTATTATGTATAATAGAGATCAATTTATGGTGTTTATTATGACCTCTCTACTCTGAATGCCGATACTAATTATGTTGTGGAAATTCTGCAAATTGTCCGTCAGTGAAAGGTAAGGTCATCAAATTTAAGGTTGGGATTGCATGTCTTTTCAGACGATTTCACTTTTTGTTGAAATCTTTTTTTCCAAAGTGCAGCACATAATTCGCTGCTCATGCAATTTTTCTATTGGTAGATGCACCAGTTCTTAATTACCAACTGCTTTTAGCCACTCTTGACAGCTGGAAGATACAAAATATAAAAGGTTACTTTTATCTGACTATGTTTGACTGTCAACTTATTTAGTGTGATTTAAAGTTAAGAACACACCCAATTCTCTTTATCAGTGTAACTAAATGGAATACTATAACATTTATTTCAAGTTCCTTACACGTTAGTTGCCTTAAAACTATTGAAACAATAGCCGCGAGCGCGGTACGACGTGCGCGCTGCGGCGACTTGCATGGGTCAACTGTCGCGGTAGGCTTGTCGAATAAATATCGATACATCGATATATCGATATTTTCAATTTGATATATCGATATTTTTGGCCGATATATTTTGTTACGATATATCGATATCAAATATCCAATATCGAAATTGTATCAAAAACGATATTTTCTGCTTTTTAATTTGGTACTTAAGTTGGTTTTTAAGTTGGCAACTCTGTCTTTAAGTCGATGACACATGTGACATGTGTCAGTTCAGTAATTTCATTCATTTGTGTATCTGACTAGTAATGTACCTAAGATGACTGAAGTAGGTTAGACCTTTTTTTCATATCGTACCGATATATCGATATATCGATATTTTTAAATAAAAATATCGATATCGATATTGATATTTTTAAAAATATCGATATGTATCGATACTTTATTGCATTTCCGACATCCCTATGTCGCGGCCCGCGGCTTGGGCGAGCGGGCTGCGCGGTGCTGAAGCGGGGGAAGGGGTCCTCCCGGTTTAGCGTTACACTCTCCCCCTTTTGACCAGGGAAGGGTCTCCCGAGTGGTCAAACAAAATGATAACCAACACGCTGCAGTTAGGTCACCTTCCGTGGGCGACCTCTATTACGTTTAGGAATAATCGTCTCAGGACATTCACCCTCCCTAGCATGGTAAGGACGCAAATCTGACACATGATACTTACCGAAGATTTCTCCTGTCTTATCATGAGCTAGGAGGTAGGTAGTAGGACTCACCTTTTTAGAGACGACGTACGGTCCATCTCGTTTTGGATTAAACTTCGAAGTGACACCCTTTGCGGCATTACTAAGCGTGTGGGTCCGCATTAGGACGAAGTCTCCTTCCAAGTATTCATGGGTAGACGACCGACCCTTATCGGCATTTGTCTTACGGACGTCTTGTTGCCGTTCCAGAGTCTCTTTGGCTGCCGAGACGCTATCTGCGAGCTTGAGCAGATAAGGCGTAATTTGGGGAACAAAGTTCTCGGATTCCACTACTGCTCTTAGGTCTGCCTGAACAGTAATGGGTGAACGTAGCTCATGACCGAAAGTCAGGTAAGCTGGGGTATGATCCGTGGATTTAGTTACTGAGCTATTGAAAGCAAACCGTACAAACGGTAGTACCTCTGGCCAAGTTTGATGGCGACCTTCCACTAAGATGGCGAGCTGAGCTTTTAGATCCCTATTTTTCCGCTCAACGGGATTCGCCTCGGGATGATATAGTGGCACCAGACTTTGTTTGACACCTAGAACAAACATCGCCTTTTGCATAACATCTGCCACAAATTGCACTCCGTTATCAGAAATCATCCGTCTAGGAAGACCAAATCTCATAAATACCTCATTGACCAAAGTTTTAGCACATATCTCTGCTGTGGCTTCGGTGAGAGCGAAGACTTCCACCCACTTACTAGTGGTGTCCTCCACTATGAGGATCCACCTCTCACCTTGGGGTCCTTTAGGCAATGGGCCAAAAAGATCAGTTGTGATAGTTTCAAACCTTTGAGACGGGACAGGAGTTTGAAGCAAGCCGGCTGGTTTGAGTGTTGATGGTTTGTAGCGTTGACACTCGATGCAGGTCTTCAGGTACTCGGTTACAAACCGTCTCATACCAGGAAAAAAGAAACGTTGCGAGATACGATGTATTGTTCTATCAATACCACCATGAGCGGCGGTAGGCGAGTCATGACATTCGATCATGACTTCTTTCCGCAGGCTCTCCGGTACGACGAGTTGAGGCTCCTCGGAATCAGTATCAGGTACATACCGATACAGAACACCTTGATTCAGGAGATAGCCTCTCTCAGACCAACGATTTATATTAAGTTCATCCTTACCTTCGAGGTCATGGATGATCTTTGCTACTTCCGGGTCGGCTAACTGCGCATCACGGGTGGAGGTTGCATTCCAGCGCGGTACATCAACAACAACAGGACAGAGAGCCGATTCAGATGCAGGACCATCTGATGTCACGGGACGGCTGAGCGTATCGGCAAGTACGTTAACCTTACCTGGGGCATAATCGATAAGCAGGTCGAAAGATTGCAACTTCAAGGCCCAACGTACTAATCTGCCACTTGGGGACTTGAGGGTGAAGAGCCATTTCAAGGGTTGGTGATCTGTTATCACGTTGACCTGGTGACCATCGATGTAACCTCGGAAACGTTCTACTGCCCACACCACTGCGAGAGCCTCCCTCTCCGTGGTGGAATAATTCTGCTCTGCCGGAGTGAGCAGACGGCTGGCATATTCAATTGGATGTTCCTGATTCGGTGACTCCCCCTGGAGTAAAGCTGCGCCTAGTGCGTAATTACTGGCGTCAGTCCGCAATACGAAAGGTATCGTATAATCCGCTTGAACAAGAATAGGGGCCGTGGTCAGGAGTTTCTTAAGAGTTTCAAAAGACTTAACTTGCTCCGAACTCCATACCCACGCCTGAGACTTTTTTGTTAAGCGAGTAAGTGGTTCAGCCACCTTGGCGAACTCGGGGATAAACTTGCGGAACCATGAGCAGGTTTGGAGGAAGGTGCGAAGTTGCTGGAGGTTTGTCGGTTCCTTTATTTCTATAACAGCACTTACCTTCTCTTGGTCTGGAGATATACCATCACGAGATATCACGTGCCCAAGGTATTTGAGTCGGTCTCTGGCAAACACACACTTCTCTCGGTTTGCTCGAAGCTTGAACACACGGAGACGCTCGAATACAGCACGCAGATCTGCTAGATGGGACTCTAGGTCCTCCGAAATCACTAAAAGGTCATCCAAATAACCTAAAATAGTCTTACCGCCAAGAGTAGACCCTGATCTGAAACGATCTATGAGCCTCTGAAACGTCGCTGGCGAATTCTTAAGGCCAAACGGCATACGTTTGAAACGGTACGTACCGAAAGGCGTGACGAACGCCGTTTTGTCACGATCGGTGGTACTTACCTGCCAGTAACCACTGCGAAGATCTAGAGAGCTCATTACACAGCCCTTCTTGGTCGACTGTAAGAGCTCGTCAATACGCGGCATGGGGTATGCATCCGTCTTGGTGACCGCGTTCAACTTTCGGTAGTCGACACAAAACCTATACGTACCATTACGTTTTGATACCAAGACGCACGGTGCTGCCCAGGCGGATTCACACTCCTCGATCACGTCCTCCGCCAACATCTTGTCTAACTCGGCGCGCATGATCTGTTTCTTGGCCGGCGTAACGCGATACGGGGGCAAAGCAATAGGCGGATGGTCGCCGGTATCTATGTGGTGTTCCGCAAATGGAGTCGGCTCTCCAACTATATCGAAAATATCTGAGTACTCACATAAAAGATTCTGCAAACCATCACGCTCCTCCTCAGTCAACAGAGCGCCCTCATCTTCCCTCAGTAGGTTGAGAGAGGCACACTCCACCACCTCGCGAGAACTCTCCGTCAGTAGGGGGTGAATGACCTGAGGCCGATCAGCTGTATACCATGTCATGGAAGAAAAATTCAAGACCAACTTAGACTTAGTAATGAAGTCTATCCCTAATAGCGTTTCGTTGTTTGACGCATCGGGAAACAACAAACTCAACAGGAATACATAAAGACATACAATTCACATTAACACATGTTAACAATACAGTATTCGTACGAATACTACCATCAGCCAATCTAACCGACATAGTCTGCGATTTAAATTTAACATTTAAACGTTGAACCCGCGATACTACGCCGGGCGGCAGTATCTATCAGCGCTGAACCACTATAACCTAAAATCTCTATATTTAAAATAGGACGGTCTTGCGTGATGATATTATTCGAAGTACTACTAACATTAAAACAGTCTTGTGTCGTAGTCAGTGAATAAAATACATTACGTTGAGGTTGTGGTTCATTTGAACTAGTAACATTAAAAGTCAAACTCGATACATTATTTTTGCATGTTGGACAATTTGTTCGTACATACCCTTTTTCACCACAACCATAACAAACAAGGCTAGACTTATTATTACTAGACGATACTTTAGAGTCTTTCTTTGGGCACAAATCACGAGTATGACCTCGACCTTTGCAATACACACAGAATAACTTTGCTTCACTCGCGGTATTATTTTTATCGGCACTTTGCACTTCGTTACACGTATTACGTACGGATCGAACCTGCGAACGCGCGATCGACTGCTGAGCGCCCGCACCACTGAGCGACGGGGACATCGCACCGTTTCCCACCAAATTGACGCCCGTGGCGGGCGGCGCGCGGCGACCGCGTGCCCTCGCGCCCGTACCGCTCGCGCGTCGCCTCCGCTGGCGCCTGCCGCGATGAAGTACTTGCACTGGAACTTTCCGTGATGGATTCTTCTATATCTCGGGCTTTGTCGATTAGCGACTCAATACTGCTAACCGTACCTCGGGGTAATCGCGTTCGAATACGTTTATGTAATAATCCGTATATCATGTCTATCTTAGCTTCTTCGGGTAATACGTAAGGAAACTTAGCAATCATGCCTCGTATACGTATGATGAAGAAGTCCGCGAGTTCTTCATTTTGTTCGTTAGCGAATATCTTTCGATATAACTTGTGAGCAGGACACGGAGTACCATACATACTTCGTAGTCGTCTGACGGCTTCGGACCACGTGGACACCTCCGTCCGGATCCCTCTCCACCATACTGCAGCCTCACCATGGAGCAGCATCGGGAGACCACGAAGCGCAAGGTCATCGTTAACCACTGCACACTCTTTGTACATCTCGACGGAGTCGATGAAGGCTTCCACGATTTCAGGATCACGGTTCGAACCATCGAAGCGTGCCGTACACTTGGACATGTTCCCTGTTTTGTTAATCGACGACGGTGTCGGTGAGGGCGTCGGCGCGGAAAATCCACCTGCCGCGTGCGATGCCATGAGGGATTCGATGAGCTGCCGATTTGCTTCCGCCTGAGTATTCGCGAAGGCGGTAAGAAATGAAGTCAGCTGGTCACCAGACATGAGCACTGGTGAAGGTCTTGTGGTTTCTTCATCCGAGCTGGACTGCGCGTCAGCGTCACTTGCCTTTGGGTCCGTTCGTACTTTACGTGGAGGCATCTTCGCTCTTTACGTAGGTACCAGAGGACGGGAACACAGGAACACCGAAAACCGTTAGCGGTCGACCGGCACAAACTTGTTTAAACTGGTTCGAAGCCGCGAGTTGGGCGCCACATATAAAATTAGTTTCAAGTTTTATTTGAAAGAGCCTTACACGTTAGTTAAGTTAGTTGCCTTAAAACTATTGAAACAATAGCCGCGAGCGCGGTACGACGTGCGCGCTGCGGCGACTCGCATGGGTCAACTGTCGCGGCCCGCGGCTTGGGCGAGCGGGCTGCGCGGTGCTGAAGCGGGGGAAGGGGTCCTCCCGGTTTACGCGTTACAATACATTATTATACTTGGTTTATTTCATAATACCATTATTGACATAATTACATAATGGTATCAAAGTAGATAATATAATCCTTAGACTCTCTGACCTGATGATTCACAAACGAGTCAACAACAATTATTCTGATATGTTATATTCCGAAATCTTACAGAAAAAGGAAAAACAAAAAGAAAAATCAGAACACAAATAGTAACACTCGCGTGAAGGCAGACATGTTTGTGAGTCTGAGCACTTCGTAATTTAATGTTGGTCATCATGTCATTCTGACGTGAATGTTGGCTAAAGCAGATTAGGAATTCAGTACAAAAAAAAAAATTGTTCGGAGTTTCACAGCACTGTAGCCAGCCTACCAAAATCTCTCGAGCGGGCCACGCATGTACACTGATGTACGTAGGTAAGCGTTCAAAAGTGCATAGGCACGTTAAGAGTCGTATTGCTGTGAACTCGCGGTATAGTCCGTATATCTGTATGTGTAAACAACACGGCACACACCGTCGTATCGTCACGTACTTGCGCCGCACTACCGAAACAAATATATATTTCCGTCGCTTTTGTTGGACACGGTAACACACACGCATCATGCGCCTGACCTCGGCCAGTTTATGGCATTGCTAAAATTCGAGCAAAAATTATGTGTGCAGATAGCAGAACGCGTTAAGCGTTGGTCTAAGGCGATTGGCACACTGCACCGCATCACGCAGCGTGGCGCGGGGCAGCAGATTTAACATAGTACCAGTTTGTATAGAAAACACAATCTGTTTGCGCGACGCGTTCCCGCGCGCAGATTATTTGCTATGGCTGCCCCGGACCACGCAGCGTGATGCGGTACAGTGTGCGAATCGCCTAAGATTCGAAATGGCTTAGGTTCCGATCTCGTAAAACACAGCGCGGTTTTTTGCTAAAATTATTATTTTTTGTTTGCAATAATAATATATTTTAACTATTGCTGTCTTTTTATTAATGCTGTTATTAAAATAAAGGGTTGAAAATTAAAAATGCGTGATATGTGATAACAAAATTAAAAAATATTTATTCGTTATATTTATTTAACTTATAGCTAACAAATTGCTACAATTATTTGTCATTACTTCAGCTAAATAAGATGTGAAATAGATGTATAAATAAATAAATAAACTTAAAAGCAATTTGTATTATTTTGACATATTTATATTATGAAATGTTTTAAATTTGTAATGTTTTAAATGGATTTTTTTTCACCATAAATATTAGCTAGCTTATTACTAGTTAGCTTTGTTCATGGTCGAAGTAATTAAGCAATAAATAAAAATATTAGACTACTCAAAATGAAAAAAAAAACTACTTACATAATAGGTGATTTTAAGGTTAAGTATGGGCAGTTTGTTTACATTATTTATTTCACATTTTATTTGGCTTTAGTAAATATTGGTTGGTATTGAGGTTATAGCTTAAGAATTCATTTTCTTTACGAAAAGAGGATTGAAACTAAACCTCAAATGTTAATCGTAAAATAATAATATTTTTGCGTCATGTTTACCGCAAGTAAACGATTTTTCTTTCTTTCTTTTCTTTCTTTCTTTAAAAAATCATTACCACAAATTCATGCAATAACTAATCTGTTGTTTATTAAGTTAGTACGGTAAATATTTTAAGGTTGAAATATAGCAGTGTCCCACTTGAAGTCTTAATACTATCGTGCGAAACTTAAACGTTCTTGTTTATGCCTTTCTGTCGAAAACGGCTTCCTAGCTGGTCTTCAGTGATGCAAGCCTTCAGAGTGCACAGCGAACGGTTCATAATGACTTGTTTAATAATTCAGCAAAATATCTCGTTGGTATGAAACTTCGTTGTGTAAATTACATTCAGTTTTACGCAGCGCAGTAATATTTGATCTCCCTTCAATATTTATATTTGACTGCATTTTGAAAATAATAACCACAACACCGCTAATACCTAAATACTCGTCACCAACAATAACCACGAACCAACAAAATTTTATTAAGCGAATACGCGTAACGAACTGCGTCTGTCCACCCCACAGAAATCGAAATAATTTACTTAGTTTTCTGTGGTCTACCTGCTAAACTTTAATATTTATGTGAACAAGACGACCGAAACAAAAAAGGAATGATTATTGAACTAGTCATTATTAAAAATTACAAAAACTATGAATAGTAATTATTAGAAAATTACAAATGAAATGCTTTGACCAAGATTATTTCCTGTTTTTTATATACACATGACATTAATGAATTTTATATATACAATGACATGAATATTTACTTTTAAAGTATTATATTATTTACATTTTTGTGAATGTGAAGACTGTGTGGGTCATTCCTTTTTCTTTTTGTTTTTAATTTTTTCTCAGGTCTAATTATAGTCTGACAGTTTGAGTAATTTATGCGGCCTACCCAAATGTCCTTTCTTTGGTATTGTTCGTCGAATCGTTGTGCTCCTTAAATTCTGGGTTGAACTGCACGATAACTGACAATATGCGTGCACTGACTGGACAGGCCCTCTCAACCTGTGTGATGCTTTCCTCAAAAGACCACTTCAGACACCAATCTACATGGTCTTCACATGATCTGACCAAGATTATGTCTGGACTTTAAAAGAGACTGTGACCTCTTGAGTTTGTTTCGGCCTTTCTTCTCAGAGTAGTCGGATAGGAAACGCCGACCTCATCTAGTTTTTAAAATATGATTGACGTGTAAAAGTGTTTGTACAAACCTACATACTACAACTACCTACAACCTACAAAACTACGTTTACAGAAATAAAATCATTTATCATTTATCATTTACAAGCAAACCGCAGATGTGATTTGAACCTTCGCTCGGCTCGCCGTAATCGCACATACCAAAGCACGTTATCCACTGAGCTAGCATGCCATATTGTATTGACAGATTTTTTTTTTTTTTTGTGAAAATGAGTTCTATTTTAATGTGGAGTGGTGTTGTATGTGGTGCGTTTTTCGTGCAATTTATACCTACATTCTGAACTGTGACATGAGAAAGTAACTAAGTAGGTACACTCGAGAGCAATGAATCCGGGTCACTTAAAGAATCCTAAAAATCTCGGAAACTAAAAATGCTAGGTTAATGCAATAAATTGTATTTAATAGACAATGTAATACTCCTTAAATGAAGGTATTAAAACTTCTTAGTTATTGTAAAGTTATATCATAAAAAAAACAAATTTGAAAAAGGGCCACTTTCGAAGATGGAACTACGAAATTACAGCATTTCGTTTTGCTTTTGTTTGTAATCTGTCATTTATGTGGGTACATAAACCATGTTGATAGTGCTCTATATTCATTATTCAAGCTGAAATTATGTCGATTACGCCTGAAGAATGCACCAGAATACTTACAATGCTGGAAACCGGCCGGAGTCAGCGCGATACAGCCAGGACTGTCGGTGTGTCGCTGTCAACAGTACAAAGAGTTCTCCGACGTTACGAAGAAACTGGTTCTAACCTACGCAGACCAGGAACGGGCAGAACCAGGTGTACCACAGCACGAGAAGACCGATACTTGGTGAACACCATGCTTCGAAATCGCTTTCTCACAGGAACTGAACTCACAAATCAGTTTCGACGCCTCGGAGGAAGTAACCCAAGTGCATGGACAGTAAGACGTCGGCTTGCTGAATCTAACTTAAAACCCCTTAGACCTGCAAACGGCCCTAAACTGGAGCGTGGGCATCGTATTTCAAGACTAAGATATGCCCAGAGCCACGTAAATTGGAGTATTGAAGATTGGTCAAAAGTTATGTTCTCCGACGAATCAAAATTTATGCTCTACAAGCACGATGGAAGACACAGAGTGTATCGAAGACCAGGGGAAAGATTCAAGCAAGCATGCATCGAAGAAAAAGTAGCCTACGGTGGTGGGTCTGTACTTGTGTGGGCCGGAATTTCTTCTGAAAGTCGCACAGAGCTGGTGATCATAGAAAACGGCTCTTTAACTAGCGTAAGATATGTGGAAGAAATCCTCAATGATCACGTTGGTCCATTTATGGTCAATTTAGGTGAGGATGCTATATTTATGCATGACAATGCCCGACCTCATACAGGTAGGATTGTGAATGACTACCTTCAAGAGATGAACATTACTAGTATGGAGTGGCCAGCGCGCAGCCCGGATATCAACCCGATCGAGCATG
The DNA here is from genome assembly GCA_916610215.1 of Omphaloscelis lunosa. Classification (NCBI taxonomy): domain Eukaryota; kingdom Metazoa; phylum Arthropoda; class Insecta; order Lepidoptera; family Noctuidae; genus Omphaloscelis; species Omphaloscelis lunosa. Next base: position 22,189,851 of record OU744255.1, read on the forward strand.
CTTGGGACGAGCTAGGCAGATGCGTAAAACAACGAAACCCTCCCCCAATCACGCTTCGTGAGCTCAAAATTGCTCTCACAGAGGAATGGGAGAATATTCTCCAAAATCGTATAAGGAACTTGGTGTACAGCATGCCAAACCGCGTAAACGCAGTAATGGAAGCACGAGGAGGCAATACGAAGTATTAAAATTCAAGAAAATCGTAATAAAGTTCAAAAATTTCATGTTTCCTATTTTTGTTTTAAGGAGAGATCAGCAGTTTTTTTCTTTATGTAATTTTGTGTTAATAAAATGTATGGTGACTCATATTTTTTTTACTTTCATTTAAGGAGTATTACATTGTCTATTAAATACAATTTATTGCATTAACCTATCATTTTTAGTTTCCGAGATTTTTAACATTCTTTAAGTGACCCGGATTCATTGCTCTCGAGTGTAGATACCTAATTTACTTACCTAAACTAAAAATTAACTTCAGCTAGGATTTCTGACGGTCCTTAGCCTAAAGTATGAAGGGAAAATTGGAGTCAATGTTGTCTTGGTGCACACGGAGCTAACGCAGTTTTGTGGAAGTTTTGTTTTTATCTCATTCCTTGTAAATAACCGACGAAAAATTTAAACTCAGGGGTTCAGAAACATGTACTGAATTCATACAAACAGTTTTCGCGTAGTAGTGTAGAGTAGTTCCGGTGGCCATCTGTGTCCTTTATCATCAGTTCCACTTCACCAAATGGTGCTTTCCAAGAGCAACTGCACGAGTTACTATAAAAAATACCCAAATCGCTATAGGTGTGCCTATAATATTTGAATAGTTCTTTCGATTTCTGGGAGGAGTCCATCATCAGATCCTGGTTTCCTTATCACGGTAACATCCTTGGGATATCTCCTTTCCAACGAAAAAAGAACCATCAAAATCGGTTCATAAACGACGAAGTTATCCGCGAATCCTCTTTTTTTTAAGTCGGTTAAAAAAAGGTACGAACTGAGAACCTCCTCCTTTTTCTGAAGTCGGTTAAAAATGGCGGGCGCGAGCAAAATCAAAATCAAAATATTTTTATTTCACATAGACCTACATGGGCACTTATGAAACGTCAGAAGCTAGGTGCACGGTTCCAATTGGTCGTTTCCTATGGAGAAGAGCCGGCAAGAAACTCCACGGTTACTCTTTTAAAAATAATTGGTTTTACAATTTTTTCAAATAACAGTGTGACAAGGTATGGGAGGACAGTGTAGGTATTTCAATAAGTACCAGGTACTTAAGAAAATAGAAATGGTCAACAAATCTACAGTCCACCAAGCCTACAGTGTTCTCACATTCACAAAATAGAAAAGAATCTATACAAAAAATATATAAATTAATAAAAATAAAAACCTCTTTTAATTAAACGCAATTACATTATTGCTATTACAACTGTAATAAATCTGAATAATTATCATGTGCACAAAAGCCACTAATAAAGAGTTGAAATTAACTCGTAGCTATATAATGTCAAATAATACGATGAATATGTCAAGGATGAATGTAAAAAAATAAGATAATAATAAATATGGTAATTTGGGAGCAGTTAATAGACTCTTACATAATTATGCCGTTAATGATATACCAGGGAAGCCACATGTGCAGAAGGAATTATTGCCAAATTTCCTTGTCTTCAATATAGTCTTTAATTTTGTAATATGCTTTCTTGATAAGAACACGTTTGATGTGGGTTTTGAACTTCCCATCGCTAAGTTCTGTAACAGACTTTGGCAACTTGTTATAAAAGCGGATACTGTTTATAAGAAATGACTTGCTTGTTTTAGTTAATCTAAATTTGGGTATCACAATTTCATGTCTGCTACGTGTATTTATATTATGGAAATCGCTTCTTATTTTGAAAAGTCCTAAGTTTTTGCGAACATGCAAAATACTTTCTAAGATATAAAGAGAGGGCAGAGTCAGTATGTTAATTTCTTTAAATTTGTCTCTAAGGGACTCGCGAGGACCCATTTTATAGATCGCGCGGATTGCCCTCTTTTGTAGAATGAAAATTGAATCTACGTCAGCTGCCGATCCCCACAGCAGAATGCCATAAGACATAATACTGTGGAAATAAGCAAAGTATACTAACCTAGCTGTGGCTATATCAGTCAACTGCCTTATTTTTCTAACTGCATATGCAGCTGAACTTAATCTACCTGAAATAGTTCTAATGTGGGCACCCCATTGCAATTTTGAATCTAAAGTAATGCCTAGGAATATAGTTTCCGTTATTGCATCTAGTTCTTTGCCATCAAGTTTTAAATTTAGACCTACTTGAGGTACATTTGGTAATGAAAACCTAATACATTTAGTTTTGTTCGCATTAAGTAAAAGATTATTAGCTGCGAACCATTTTGAAAGAACAGCCAGACTATCATTGACATGTAAGACATCTGTATCTTTCCTGTCTATTGTAAAAATAAGAGAAGTATCGTCAGCAAATAAAATTATATCCGATAAGTTAGCCATCATGTAAGGAAGATCATTTATATAAACTAGAAATAAGAAAGGGCCGAGAATTGAACCTTGAGGCACGCCCATTTTAACTAGAGACCCCGTAGACGTCGCCCCATTAACGTTTACTTTTTGCTCCCTGTTGGATAGATAGGAAAGAACAAGATCAGCAGCTTGTCCACGAATTCCGTAGTGGTGTAATTTACAGATCAGTGTATTGTGGTCAACGCAGTCAAACGCTTTTGAGAGGTCACAGAAAATGCCAATTGCATCCTGGGACTTCTCCCAGGATTCCAAAATAAGGGTGATGAGTTTTACTCCTGCGTCAGTCGTCGACCTACCTTTCGTGAAACCAAACTGGTGACTATGTAAAATCCCATTTGAATTAAAATGTGACAACATCTGGTCTAGCATGATTTTTTCATATATTTTACTCAATGCTGGTAGCACAGATATTGGTCTATAATTTGAGGGATCACTCTTACTACCCGATTTGAAAATTGGTACTACTTTACTATGTTTCATTAAATCAGGAAACGTACCGCTATCTAAACATTGATTAAATATGCCAGTTAGAACAGGCGCAATTGTGTCAATGATATTTTCAAGAACCTTAACGGAAATCCCCCATAAGTCTTCAGTGTTTTTATGTTAAGACTTTTGAATGCTTTTTTAATTGTGAAAATAGAAATGGGCTTGAATTCAAAACTTGGAATGTTCTTACTGTAGTGTTCTTTTAGAAGAGATTCAGCTAGTATAGATGATGAGGGGAGAGATTTCGTAACCTTTATTGGGATGTTGGTAAAGAATTTTTCTAGTGTCTCAGCAACTTTTAATTTATCTGAAATGGTTTCATTATCAATTTTTAAAGACAATTCATTCTGATCTCGCTGTTTTGTGTTTCCAAGATATTAGATAATATGATAGTAATTATAAATGAAAAAGAAAGTTTTAGAAAAGATTATGAAAATGTGGAGGTAGAAAGAAAGAAGTTATTTTATTTATTCAGGGACTTATCACAATTTTTATTGTTTGTATGAATACTTTTACTTATTGTATTAGCATTTATTATTAGTAATTCATTATTAGCTAGCTTATTTGTACTAAGACAGTAAAGGACATACTAAGATTAGAGGTAACAAAGTTTCATCAGTTCGACAATAAGATTTGTTTTAAACAATGGTGAGTAGCAAATTAAGAATAAATATGTGTGAAGTAAAGTTTGTAGTGGATGTTAAATGTCTGGGGCAAGTGTTTTCGCCGTCAATTTTGCTTCCACAATTTGTCAAGCAAAATGAGACATAAACGGTGCCGGTGTGTACTGGACGTAGCTCATAACTCTGAGCAGTGTTTACAGGTGTTGTAAAGTGTGTAAATATAACTACAATATTGAATAGTTTAAAACAAAATACTCCCCGGGTTCGATGAATTCAAATCCGCAATCCAAACGTTGACAGCCGGTTGTAGACTTATCGAATTATCGATTATTACGTGTTATCTCAACAAAAACACGGCACAAACACTGAGTGTGATACTTTTTACTTAGATTCTAAGGTAAAGAATAGATTTTACACTAATTAAACACAAATAATTAATAATTTAAAATAATTTAACTAAGAGGTCGTTTTTCACGACCTGTCACAAGTGTTGCCAGCGTGCCAAGTTTCAATAGCACGGTCGGAGCGCGAGCGCGGTCGGAAGTCGGAATCGGAACTGAACAAATATGTTCTGTTGAATGCGTTAGTGTGTGTATGTTTGTGTGTAATGAAGATCGTCGCCGGTGTAGACGTCGCGCGTCGTTGCGCCGCGCGTTGTTGCCGTACGGTGCAATTATACCTAAAACTATCTATTTCAGTTACAAATATTAACACTTAAAAAGTTTACACTTTGATTCGGTAACATTATTGTATCGGTTCCGTTTCAAAATGTTTTTCTTTTAAAACTGTTTTAAAAAACAGTGTTAAAACAAAAAACCAGTATATCGTGCGTAAATATAATCACCATGGGCCTGGCAACCGGCAGTATATTTTTTTTTTAAGGTTGATGCATTTTCATGACCTCAATAGGCTTTTACGAAAAGTAAGAATGTAGAATGCGAGCAATGCGAGCTCGAAATTTTTTTGCACTTCGTCTCTGAATTCCAGTTCCCTAATTGCGTAATACTTGATCAATTACAATTTGTTTCGATTTGAAACAGATTGCTTCATAAGCTGAAAAAAAAATCTGCTCAACAACATAAATAACGCAATGAATGTTGTTAACCTGTCAAAATTAAACAAAATAGTCATAATCGTTTACGAAAATAAGTTACGCAATTATAGTACCGGTTAGGTTTCTATTGAACATTCTTACGGTAGGAGTTGCTTTGTCGACTTATGCAGAAAACTGTGAGAGTTAGAAAAATATAGGATTCAAGAGCGAGCGAAGCAAACTCGAAAATTTAAGAACACCGTCTTGTATAGGTAAGGTTTTTTGAAAAGTTAAGTTCAGTACATAAATAGAAGTTCCTTTGTTGCATTATGCAGAAAGTTTGAGAATGTCGAAAATACGTACAACAATTTTTCATCCTCAGCCTCCAACTCTAAACTGCTTCTTCATCATCTGCCTGCCTTTTCCCAACTATGTTGGGGTCGGCTTCCGGTCTAACTGGATACAGCTGAATACCAGTATTTTACATGGAGCGACTGCCTATCTAACCTCCACAACCTAGTTACTAGGTAACACGGTACCCTTTTAATTTAGTATGGTAAGACTGGCTGTCTGTTGTGGTTGTCTCTAAACTGCTTCTTACTGAATATATTTTGACCGTGTTTGGGATGTCATTAAAAAGTACTTCTTAAGATTTGGGGGGCCGCCAGGACCCCCGCCCAGGGCGGTTTGCCTTGACACTATTCTGGGGTATTGAATTTCTTCGTCAAGTTGCTAGCTTCAAATAAACCTACAAAAATGTCAGAAGCTAAGAGCACGGTTCCATCTGGTTGTTTTCTATGGAGAAGAGCCGCCAAGAAAGTCCACGGTCTATCATCATATTATAATTATAAAAACAGCACAGTCTTTATAATAATAACCCCATCGCCGTATCTCTACGTTGACGTCGTGGTGGGGCTTACGCGCTCCGATACTCTAGGTCTAAGCCGATAGAGTTTATTTTGCCGGAACAGGTCTGGGATAAGGAGCCAGACCAAGAGAGATACAAAAACCCGCAGGGCAGCATGTGGCGAGCTGTTGGGCAGTAGCGACCCCACGGACCCTATCTCCCGGGAGAAATCTTGTTCCTCACCTCTGGCTTGCCTTAATTGGCCGGCTGGAGTGAACATTGACGAGGAACAGACCTCCCACCTCTTTCTTGCCTTTATTGGCTGGCTTGAGTGGAGATTCGCAAGAGCAAACGTGCTCGGAGGAAGGAAGTATTCCAGTAAGATGCTGGTAGGGATATTGACCGTACTTCCGAGATTGTCCTGATAGCCGTAGAATACCTCTCCACTCCTCATAAGCACCTCAGGACATGTTGCCCCCTTGTCGCTTCGACACTTTGTGCTAGCGACCGTTTTCGGGGGCCCATTATTCAGTATGCAAGTCACCCCCTGCCATTTTATCCGTGTATTAGATAACATTGATCAGGCAGGGGACATACTACAGTCGGCCACAGGTCAAGTTAGACACCCTATATATCCATAACTATACTACCAGCAATACAGAGAATTGTAGGAAAGGGACGGAGTATCGTGGCATCGGCCAAAAGAAGTGCATCTGTGTGCGTAGGCGCAAACGCGACGCACGGTGGGCTGAAAATCGGCTTTCATAGACTTAGGGATTTCAATTTGCAAGTGCTTGTTTTTATGCTGGATATCGCTTCTATTAGTCATTACTATGTACAAAAATGACACCCGAGTTAATTATGCCCAAAAACGAAGAAAATATAATTTTTTTACGAAAAATTTGTATGAAGCTAGTATGAAAAATCGAATTATCTCCTAAACGGCATGTTTAACCGTAATATCCTTGGAGGAGGTCATAGTGCTAATTATTTATGATTTTTTGGTTGCCAAATCGGCCGGGGCTATTGTTCTCATGGACTGTTTTTTTTTAAAATTCCTTGTTGTTTAAAAATTTAGTTACTTTACGATTGCTTAGCTAAAATCAGTGATTAGCGAGATTTTTATAAATAAGACTGTAAGCCCACGTACACACAGACGTAATAAAATCGCGGCGATTTTATTACGTCCGTGAGAACGTTGGCTTAGTGTTTTACTGTGCTAGTGCGTGGTGCACGAATATTAATGACGCCCGATTAACTCCACAATAGCGGCAGCTGATAATGATGTTGCGAGAGGTCATACCATCAAAAAAAAAATAAAGGAGGACGGGGATTACCGTGAGTGATATACTTTTAATATAATTATGTATTTGATAGATAACATTTAGTAATGGCCTGAGGATCACGGCTGGACACCACTGGAGAAAAAAAAAAAGACAAGAACCCGCAGGGCAGCATGTGGCGAGCTGTTGGGCAGTAGCGACCCCACGGACCCTATCTCCCGGGAGAAGTCTTGTTCCTCACCTCTGGCTTGCCTTTATTGGCTGGTTGGACTGAACACTGACAAGGAATGGAGCTCCCACCTCATTCTTGCCTTGATTGGCCGGCTTGAGTGGAGACTCGCCAAAGCAAACTTCCTCGGAGGAAGGAAGTATTCCAGTGAGATGCTGGTAGGGATCTTGACCGTACTTCCAGGATTGTGTAGCCGTGAAATACCTCTCCACTCCTCATAAGCACCTCAGGACATGTGGCCCCCTTGTCGCTACGGCACTTTGTGCTAGCGACCATTTTATCCGTGTACATAATAAAACATTGATCAGACAGGGGCCATAGGCCTTCCATAGTTCTAGATAACCAATCCACCGTACTATAGATATGTGCCCGATAGTCGTGACGGCCAATGACATATTAGCCAAGAGCCTCAACCAACACCTGAGGAGGCTCTCGTTAGGCAGTTGGATCAAGGGCTTGATCCAGAGAGCGGTACTCCTGGACACGGCGCGTATTGTCAAGAGGTTCCTCTCTCTGAAAGCCCTGACCACCGGTGGCTTGGACTCTTTTCCCGACACCGGTGGGCTACTATTCTTTATATTTTTTTATGTTTTTTTTTTTTTTTAATTTTGAATATTTAACACACATAACATCACGCCTATATTACTCGAAGGGTTAGGCAGAGGTGTACCTATAGTACACCCACTTTTTGCCAGTTATGTTTAAGTCCCATGTATTTGGTGGCGAGCCTATTGCCATCAACCGGGCACAAATCCAGACTGATGAATATTTAAAAATGTAAATGATATGTTTAAAAATTAAATGAAGGAAATAATAATAAATTAATTTATTTCAGGTAAATAACACCCATTGCCAAACAAACTAATAAAAATTTTCCAGATAAAATCATACAAGATCAAATACAATTAAACTAAAACAAATAAATAATGTCAAATAAAGTAAAATTAAATCAATTGAAATCAAATTACATAAAATCAAAATAAATAACGTCGTTTAAACAATAAAATTAATATCTTCTCTCCGACACTGGTACAGCAACATACCTGCTGGAACAATGCCGGATGAAGGGGCAGTCCAACCTTCCCGCAATCATCGCCAGTAAGATGTTGGGGCTAACCCGTACCCTGTGCACCAAGGACGCGGCGCGCATGCGCATGGTCGCGTGAAAGCAGTCCGTGCGCGCTTCCGCGAACATACCCGAGGCGCTGCAGTATGGGGTAACTCCATCACCGCCCTGAACGCGTTATTGTACTGGATGCGGATAGCGCTGTAACTTCTATCGAGAGTAGTGAGCCCACAGACTGCATGAGTAAAGCGATGTACAGTACGCTCTAAAGAGCGTAGCTTTAACGGCATTAGAGCACCGCGCAAATTTGCGGGCAATCATGTTAGCTCTAACAGACAATACCCTCCGCTCCCGTTCCATGTCTGCGTGATCTTTGAGGTCGACAGTCAAAACATGCCCCAAGTATACAAACTGGTGAACCCTTTTTAAAGGAACCCCATTGAGTCTGACCGGAGGTATGCTTCCCAGAAATTTTGCACTAGCAGTCTCAAAGATCATACATTGGCTCTTATTTACATTATACAATAAACCGTGACCACAAGCATATTCCTCACATCTCTATCAGCTTTCTCAGGCCGTAGACCGAAGCGCTCATCAGCACCATGTCGTCAGCATAACTTAAATTATTGAGACATGTACCGTCAATGTGACAGCCGACACGCTGGCTGCTTAGCGCCACGATCTGTCCATAAACATACAAATTAAACAGGGTAGGGAGATGTTAAGCCATCCTGCCTGACTCCGCATTCGAGCTGGTACGCATCCGACATTGCCGCCGCCCATCTAACACTATTAGACTGCGCATACCACTACTGGAACATGATGATGAGTTCCGGCGGCAAATCTACGCTCATCGGCTGGTTCCACAGTAGGTCATACACTACAAGGTCGAAAGCCTTGGACAGATCATGAAAGCACGCATACACGGGTGTTTTACGGTCTGTGTAGTATTTGACGGTATGATTAAGACACAATATAGCACTTTCAGTGGACAGCCGGGGATGAAACCCGAACTGATTATCGTGTACTGTTACTGATCTATATACCTGTGTATTAAGCAAACCGTCAAACACTTTAGCAGTTACAGTGGCAAGAGAGATCGGCCTGTAGTTACTCTTATCAGTAAGGTCACCAGTTTTATTCTTCACTACAGGTATTACCACTGTTTTCATAAAGTCCGCTCGCAGTTAGGAATGGCTCACGAACAGCGAGTAAAACATAACCAATATCCTAGCAATGTGTGGTCTGGCGTGTTGTAGGTGCTCAATGTTGACCCATCATGACCCGGGGACTTACCTCTCGAGATAAGCCTTATGGCTTTAGCTACGTCCTTAGCCCGGAAGGCAGTCCCCGCATCCCAACTGTTAACGTCAGCATTGAGCACCTCCTTCGCTGTACCCAATGGTGACTTCACCGAAAATTGGTTCTTAAAAAGATTCGCAATCTCCTTCGGGTCATTAACACCATCGACACTCACAGGAATGCCGGGGCGTATGTTTTGTTTTTTGGTGCTCTTCTAGAAACCGCGGAAATCTCCCTTACAATGTTTCACAGCTGGAGCGTCGATTCTTATTTGGTCCTGATGATTTTGGCACCATTTTAATCGAGACTTGAACACTCTTCTGCTATCGCACATTTCTTTATATAAATATCCTGACTTAGGCCTACCACGCAACACTCAATCCAGGAACTTAGATTTGGCCACCCTGTGAGCCTCGCCGACATGTTTGTTCCACCCGGCTATGCGTGGGCTATCCCCGCCCTTCCCCATGCTTCCCCGACTCGCCACTGCCACGTCACGGAAGGCAGTCACAATGTCGGGAACTCGGGAGTAAAGCGTATCCAGAACAAGCCTGTGGCCACGGTCATTACAAAAACAATCAGCACTGCTGACACACTCAGGAGAGAAATCAATTATTTTAAGTCGCCTATGACACTCTTTGGCATACATAGAAACTTGTTCCTCACTTTTTATACCTCACATTACATCTTTATTTACATTATTGATTTGAGACGTGACTTTAGGAGACAATAATTTTAAATTACACATAACCACAAATCGGAAATGATCAGACCATAGAGTGTCATACTTAACATCCACATTAACAACAGCTTGCTTTGCCGAGTGAGTTGCTAAACCGTGGTCACAGATAATATATTAGTACAGATACCCAATCCCATACAAAGAAATGATACCTCCCTAAGTCTGACTATTGAGCTGGCTATTTTTCTTCCTCCATTTGTTCGACAGATGGCAGCATCAGCGACTCACAAATTGCCAGAGACTGTAGTTTTATAACGCCATCTAGAAGTCGACTTAGATACTTATGGCATTAAGATAGATTCTCTACATCGCACATCGCACATCGCACGGTACGTTCAAGGACAAGTATAATAACAATACAACAAAAATATCTCGAGTTGACGGAATAGTTTCATTTTTGTGAGTGAGCTAGCAATTTTCACTCGGCAGCGAATAACTCTTTATGTTTTTTTTTTTTTATATTTCAATGCTTAAATCTAGATTTTCATCTCCTCGTTACCAAATCTACTATTGCTAAAACCCTAATACTGAAATCACGCGTTCTTCGTCCGAACTCATTTTGACAGTAAGCCCAAGTTCGCACGAATTGCGACGATTTTTTTTTCGTGTACTTGTTTTTCAACGCCCTGCTTAGCGTCGAGAGTTGAAAATCCGAGTGAGTTTTTTCAACGCGCTCTGGGCCTAGAGTACGTCCCAGCGCGTTAGATTCTCAACGCTTGGCCACAGATAATATAATACTAGTATTGGCTTAACACCGAGAGTTGAAAATCCAGTGCGCGATAAAATCCCGCCGCGATTTAATTACGTCCGGGCGAACGAGGATTTAATGTTTTTAAAAATATCAAATAAAACCGGCCAAGTACGTGTTGGACCACGCATAATTAAGGGTTCCGTAGTTAGGATGAATTTATCCCAAGAACAAACTTATGTAGTTGAAAAACATGTTCTTCCATACAGAATGTATGGAAGAACATGTTTTTTTAACCACTTTAAGTTGGTTGATTATTACTCGATAACTTATAGATCCTACTTAGCTGTGATAGTTTTCCTTTTAATTTCGTTATAAATACTCCTCCTGTGATCTTTTTTCACATAAACCAACCATTTAGCTGGCAGGGTGGGGGAGGACACTTGACTCTAATAAAAATTAGCTTTTTAAAGTTTAATGGTGCCGATTCTCTTGTACACCGAACTAAACTAACTAAACTATCACAAAAATTCCTTGCTTTTGGCTATGAGAATCTTAAACTATTCTGCAAAAAAATCTCTAAATTTAAAAATAATTTTGACACAATCAAAATCGAATTTGACAATCGCGATTCCGCATGGTACTTGTTTGCCCTACCCCGTGAATTTTTTTAGAGCCGTAGGCGCGCACGCGCAGGCCTCGACGTGTTTTTTTTTATTTTCACTTTTTTTTAAATATAGGGAAATATGAAAAATTATTACCAAAATGTTGAGATTAATGAAATGAAATGAAATGAAATGAAATGAAATTGTTTATTCTGTAAATAGGATATCAGAATCACTTTTACACGTCATATTAAAAAAAAAAAAAAATAAGCTAGTTGAGTTCGGCGTTTCCTATCTGACTACTCTGAGAAGAAAGGCCGAAACAAACTCAGAGGTCACAGTCTCTTTTAAAGTCCAGACATAATCTTGGTCAGGCCATATGAGGACCATGTAGATTAGTGTCTGAAATGGTCTTTTGAGGAAAGAACCACACAGATTTGAGTGAACCTGTCCAGTCAGTGCAAGCATTTGTCAGTAATCGTGGAGCTCAACTCAGAACTTAAGGAGCTCAACTCGACGAACAATACCAAAGAAAGGACATTTGGGTAGGCCGCATAAACTACTCAAACTGCCAGACCATAATTAAAACTAACTGAAAAATGAAAATAATAATGATATCCACATAGTCCTCACATTCACAATATTTAAATAAAATAATATAATACTTTACAAAGTAATCATGTCATTTTGAATATAATTTTCAACAATGTCAATGTGTATATAAAACTGGTATATTTTCATGATTTTACAAAATAATTAAAATGTTAAGTTTTATCACAAGGCTTAGCAGAGCGAGCAGTTCAATCCCATGCTTTTTCATCTTCTAAATAATCTGAAATTTTATAATACCCTTTTTTACAAAGTTTAGTTTTAATACAGATTTTAAATCTATTAATGGGTAAGTTTCGAATGTCAATGGGAAGTTTGTTGTAAAAGCGTATACATTGACCCATGAACGAGTTGCCTACTTTGTGGAGACGTGTGCGATGCACAGCAAGATTGTGTTTATTCCTGGTATTTAAACTATGAATATCGGACATTTTCTTAAAATTTGATATATTTTTGTGTACATACAATAGGTTTTCAAAAATATATTGTGAGGCTACAGTCAGAATATTTATTTCTTTGAATTTTTCTCTAAGGGAATCTCTTGGACCTAGGTTGTAAATGGCTCGAACAGCCCTTTTCTGTAGAAGAAAGATAGTATCAATGTCCGCACAGGTTCCCCAGAGAAGAATCCCATATGACATAAGACTATGAAAATAACTAAAATAAACAATTCTGGCTGTATCCACATCAGTTATCTGTCTAATTTTTTTAACACCATAGGCGGCCGAACTTAGTCTTCCTGACAATTTTTCTATGTGTGGGCCCCATTGTAATTTACTGTCAATAGTGATTCCAAGAAAAACTGTCGAATCAACAGGGTCCAACTCTGTTCCATTTACTTGAACATTGGTAGATAGCTGCCTGACATTTGGCATTGAAAATTTAATGAGTTTAGTCTTTTTTTCGTTCAGTAGAAGATTATTTACATTAAACCAATGCACTACTTTAGAGAGTGCATCGTTAACTTGTTCAAAGTTGACTAACTGACGTTTGATTTTAAAAATGAGCGAAGTGTCATCTGCGAATAATACTATCTTGTGATTATCCCTTATGTGATAAGGTAAATCATTTACATAAATTAGAAATAAGAAAGGCCCAAGAATTGAACCCTGCGGAACGCCCATGGTGACCGCAGATCCTGCAGATTTCTTGCCATTAACATCGACCCTCTGGATTCTGTTGTTCAGATAAGAAGTCAGAAGGTCAAGAGCCTTGTCCCTCATACCATAGTGGTACAGTTTCCTGGTGAGTGTATCATGATGTACGCAATCGAAAGCCTTAGACAAGTCGCAGAAAATGCCAAGAGCATCTTGCGACTCCTCCCAGGCCTCGAATATGCTCTTCAGTAATTCCACGCCCGCGTCTGTAGTTGAACGACCCTTTGTAAAACCAAACTGTTTCAGATGAAGTAGATTATATGCATTGAAATGTCCTAACATTTGTTTTAAAATTAATTTTTCAAAGATTTTGCTCAAAGTAGGTAATATTGAAATAGGGCGAAAATTTGTGGGATCAGTTGTGCTGCCAGATTTGAACAATGGAATCACTTTGCTAAGTTTCATCAGATCAGGAAATACACCAGATGCAATGCAAGAGTTAAAAACGACTGCTAAAAAGGGTGAAATTACATCAATTATTGAGGACACGGTATGTACTGATAATCCCCAAAGGTCAGCAGTTTTTTTTTACATCAAGATTTTTATAAGATTCTATAATGTCTTTAGCAGTAATAACTGTGAATTCAAAAAGTTTGTCACATTCTGGTACACATTCTTTAAGTATTGAGTAAGCAGAAGTAGAGGACGACGATGACAGAGTTTTGGTTGTTAAAATAGGAATATTAGTAAAAAAAATTTCAAACTCAGTTGCCACCTCCACGTCTGCCTTAATATCTACATCATTAATTTTTAGATGGAAGTCACGATTCCGTACTGTCGTTCTTCCCGTTTCTGAATTAATAATATTCCAAGTTGTTTTAATTTTATTTCCAGAAGATTTTATTTTATTTTTAATGTGTATGGCTTTTGCTGAGGAACAGGCTCTTTTAAAAATTTTTGAATATTTCTTAACAAATTCTTTAAATGTTTCATCATAGTTATATGTTTTTTCATGATACAATTCAAATAACCTCTGCCTACTTTTGTAAATACCTGGTGTTGCCCAATCACTGAATATAATGCGGTCACAAACAGGCAATGTTTTTGAGGTAAAAACCTTCCTAAACTCACTATTGATGAGGTTAAATAGTAAAGTGTAAGCTTGATCCGGGTCATTTTGATAAGGCAAACCGGGTAGTTTTTCCATTAAATTATTCTTAAATTGGCCTAAGCGACTTTTATTTACAGGAATAAAACTCACAAGTTTTCTTTGTGCTCTGACTGTTTTCTGAGGGAAAGTGACTAACTGGCCACAGTGATCAGAGTCTAACTCATTTATAATTAAATGGCTAGAAGGTTTTAAGTTTGTAAAAATATTGTCAATACAGGTAGCACTAGTGGCAGTTATTCTAGTCGGCTCAAAGAATATATTGTACAAATTACATGACTTTAATAAAGTTATAAATTTATTTGCTACAGCAGATTTTTCCAGTATATTAATGTTGAAATCTCCACAGACTACAACTGTTTTATTACTGTTACAAGTCTTTAATAATACTTCTTCCATATATTTCTCAAAAATATCATATGAAGCACATGGGGGCCTGTACACGCTCATTACAATGAACTGCTCAAGCTCAATGCAAGCTATTTCAATAACTCGCTCAACAGAGAGGCTCACAATATCCTTACGTTCTTTAAATTTCAAATTGTTACGAACAATTATTAAAGAGCCACCACGTATCATATTAACTCTGCTGAATGAGCTGGCAACCTGGTGGTTGTTAAAGCTGAACATGAACTGGTGGACTTTCAACCAATGGGTTAAAGAGCTTCATAACGGGTCGAAATTTTCATTATTCTTTCTATAGGACACACCATTTTCGAGATATAAGCAAAAGAACAGAAAAAAAAAATTTTTGCACCTGAAGTCGAGATGTTGGTGTGAATTTTAGTTCATGACAACTAATTTTATTCCACATCTTTTTAATCGCGATTAAAAATAGTCAAATTTAGTTAGACAATCAAAATTTTTGGTGAAAAACGTCAAATTCAGAATAGCAAAATTGCCATTTTCACTCAATTAATAAGTGCTGTCAAACTAAAATATAGTTTTGTGTCACTTTAGTCTATTTCAGAATGGGAAATCGTCGTTTTGACAGGAATAAACTAAATTTTGGTGATTTTTTGTCTACTTAAAATCACCAAAATTTAGTTTGACGGCAACATTAGCTACCTATCTACTTTTAAAACGTTTGGTACAATCCGTTTTAGGGTTCCGTACCCAAAGGGTAAACCGGGACCCTATTACTAAGATTCCACTGTCCGTCCATGTGTCCGTCTGTCACCAGGCTCTATCTCATGAACCGTGATAGTTAGACGGTTTAATTTTTCACAGATGATGTATTTCTGTTGCCGTTATAACAACAAATACTAGAAAAACAGAATAAAATAAATAATTAAGGGGACTCCCATACAACAAAGTGATTTTTTTGCTCGTTTTTATAGATAATAGTACGGAACCCTTAGGGGGCGAGTCCGACTCGCACTTGGTCGGTTTTTTATAGAAAGTTTTAGAAGGGTATTGGTAAAATAAAAATAAATAAAATTAAGTCGGTAGGTATTTGCCAAAAACATATTAAAACATTTCTTTCAATTCCTTTATTTCTATATAAAGTAGGTACCTACTAGATTATAAAAATATGTTGTATGATTTTCCTACCAAACGCTTATACAGTATTTGATGACAAATTGAGTAAAACGCCATCTATTGTAAAGAGCTCATGATTAACTTTATAATTCTATAGGTTCGAATTCAAGTAAAAGGTTACACTTATCATTTTTGTTGGAAATACGTGATTTATGAGTTTGAATGGATAAATCAGCACTAAACAAGGAAGTTTTGATTTTTACTAATCTTACTTCAGCCAAATTCTGCCGTTTATCAGGTTTTAGTGATTGTTAATTTATAATTGTTACCTATGCTGCCATCTATGATTTTTTTTTCAACACTAATTATAATTTGTTCGAGTTGAGACCCCATGCCGTGGTCGAGCCAGCTGCTAGTCCCGTGCACATCACTTATAAAAGTACCCGAGTCTTACCCTAGCATATCATATAAATGACCATTGTTGTTCACTACAAATATGCATAAGTTCAGTGCAAAATAACTCACCTGGATCCGCATTAAAGTCGCCCAAAATAAAAATAGATTTAATTCCATATTCGTCAATAATGGCACTTATCTCACTCAAACAATCGTTAAAATCTTGTAAATTATCGACAGAGTTAGTTGGTAAGTAAACACTCAGCATGATCACTTGTCTATTACTCGTTGTAATTTTAATGGCACAAATACGGACGTTATCACACTAATACTGACACCTGTTTAAACGCACTGTATCTTCATAGCAACGCGACGCTGCCATAGGGACGCCCGCGCAGTATCCCCGCAGATATATCAACTGCAAACGTCGCAGAGTATCTGAAACCGCTGTCGATCTTGCTGATAAAGGGTATGTCGTGCGGCATCAGCCAAGTTTCCTGGAGACAAACCACGTCACACGTACGGCACAGTTCTCTGATGTCACTGATGGAGCGTTTTAAAAATAGCAAATAGATAAAGGCCACTGTCCATTATTTTGTTTATTTGGACCGTCGGCGCCGGTAAGATGTGCACCGTTTGTTGTCCTGTGTTAAAAGTTCACAAAACGCCGAAATAAGCCACCTGCACGCGTAGCATGACCACCGTAGAAACGAGTTGTGTCGACAGAAAAATAGACAAAAATGAAGTTCCGTGTAGACAGGATGGCAGTAAAGTAGAAAGACACAACTGCACTTTTTACGCAATTCACTCTTTTCATAATTCGACTCAGAATTGTTTGTTTTGTCATAGGATTTTTTTCTTTGTTTGATATTAAGATGATATATTTATTGATATTAAGAGTGTCGAAGTATCGTATTTTGGAAGAAAACAATATTACAGTAATATTGGATTTAATTATTTCCTTGGTAATGGTGCCGACTCTCTTGTACACCGAACTAAACTATCTAAACTATCACTAAAACCCCTTTATTTTTGGCTATAAAAATCTTAAAACTATTCTGCAACAAAAAATCCCTAAATTTAAATATAATTTTGACACAACTTAAATCGTATTTGACAATCGCGAGTCCACGTGGTACTTGTTTGTCCTACCCCATGATTTTTTTTAGAGCCGGAGGCGCGAAGGCTCGACGTATTTTATATGGAATTTTTCACTTTTTGTATGGAAAATAAGAAAAATTATTACCTACATGTTCAGTCTTAGGGGTTTGAGGGTTTTATAAAGGGGGTCGAAATTTTCATTATTTTTGCGATTAGACACACCATTTTCGAGATATAAGCAAAAGAAAAAAAATATACAGTACTATTTTTGCACATGAATTCGAGGCGTTGGTGTGAATTTTAATTATGATAATTATTACTTATCACAGTTTTGCGTTCAAAACGCTCTCCTTTATAGGAGAGCGTTTCATGATTTTGTAGATAAGCGTATATACTTTGTGGCCGTCGAGTAAAAAGTTTTCTACCGTCTTTAGCATGGCGATTACAAAATCAATTTGTCTTCACTACCTTAGTGATTTTGACAGTTTGGATAGAAAACTTTCTTCTGAAATAGTCTACATGTAAAAGGACCTAGACAAAGATCGTTAGAAGCGGAAGACAAAATGACAGATTGTAGAATGATTTCTACGGTGCGATGTCAAAAATGGAGAGACGAAATGTCAATTTGTATAGAAAGAGCTATGTCTATTCTTCGTAGAAATAGAAAGCGTCATGCTACGCGTGCTGCAGGCCATAAAGTTGCGTCCATGTACCTTGATAGATTGGCCTCTGATATGAAAAACTTGTATGCTTTGTGTCCATTTTCAAATTTCATATTTATTTCCTCTAAAGATACAGTTCCCCGTGTTTTATTGTAAATATGTTTTATTATGTAATTTTCTAAAGTCGACATATGCACATTTGTAATAAACATTCGAATTTTTTTATCGGCACCACGAAATGTGCACTCCAAATCTCTGGCTATACCTGACTTGCTTACGAAATGGTATTTCGCTGACCTTTTACGATGCACTACTCTCTGCCATCCTTCGTTATTATTATTGTTTGCTTTAGTCGTAGTTTCGCATACATATACCGGCTCCTGTAATCCATGCTGTCCCGTTGTCGTTTCCGTACATTGCCTATGAGATAGGCGCTCGGTGCGCTTTCGGTACCGAGTATACCGAGCATGCTGATCTCGCAGTACACACTTACGCACCGACCAATGAAGAAAGCGCCTTTGTATGTCCTAATCTTAACTCAGGTGTGACTCAGGTAATGTTCTACCTATGTATCAAATTTCACCGAAATCCGTTCAGCCGTTACGGCGTGAAATGAAAAGGTGCTGGTGAGTTTGTTGCGCCACTTCTTCCCAGCTAAAGCACTAGAAAGTGGTGAAGGGGGGCTTTTTGGGGGTCTATCTTATATTATTTGACGTTCGAAAAGTGCTGATTCTCAGCCAAATTTGAATATATCATTTAAGTAAGAATAAAGGTTTTAACAAGGTTAATACCTATTCCAATAAAACAAGTGGGCGTGGCAGGGCGACGACGATGTGACACCATCGGATGCGGCGCTCGGCGCGCTACTGGAGGACGCCGAGCCCGCCGACGCCGACGCAGAGAGGCGCGTGCGACGCCTGGGCAGCCGCCTCGCGCGCCTCGATGCGCTCAACGTGGCCGGCATGCTGGCCGCCGCCACCGAGAGCGGGGGCGCCGGCGCCGCACTGGCAGAGCGTCTCGAGGCTGGCCTGGGCGCCGGCGCCGCGCTGGCGCAGCGGCTGCGGCGCTACGACGAGCTGGCCCGTGCCGCGCCCGCTGCGCCTCATGCGCGATCGGACGCTGCGCGCGCCGACGCGAACGCGCGTCTCTTGTTGACCGAGCTAGGCGACGTGTACAGCTGGCTAGACGCCCCGCCGCTGCGTGACCTGGACTCGCTGGCCGAGGTGTCGCTAACGTCGGCGGAGGGCCGCGCGCGCGCTCTGGCTGCGGGCGAGGCCCTGCGCGCCGCACTACGCGCCGAGGCAGCCGCGCCCGCGTCGCGGCGCCGCCTGGCCGCCGTGCGCGAGCGCCTGCGCCGCCTCACCCGCGCGCGCGACCAGGTGAGATGCAACTAGACAGAGCTAAGACCACACATGAACTTTGATACCTTCCTATTTAGTTTCTAGGAAGCTTGTCGGTCGGTCCAGTAACTAAGCAGTTTTTCGACATGGTATAACACGTGTGCCCGCAGCTGGCGGCAGCGTTGGCGCGGCACCTCAACAACGCGCTCATCCACCTCGGCAATGAGGCGGCGCACGAGTCGCGCGCGCTCCGGCACCACGCCGAGCTGCTGCCCTACGCGCCCTTCATGCGCTGGCTCAAGGACATGGACGAGAAGGCGTTCGACGCGCTGGCCAAGGTGTACGTTGGCACGTGGGCGCGCGTTTACGAGCGCGAGGTGCGCGCCGCGTGTGACCTAGCTCGCGCCGGTCTGGCCAGCGCGCCGCCCGACCGCGCCGACGAGCCGCTCGACACCGTGAGTGAAGCGCCTCTACGACTACACTGACTGACACATATGATTCTGCTACCGTTCAACTCGACACCTTGTCTGTTGGCAGGTGCTGAGTCTGGTAGAAAGCTTGTGTAACGCCGAGCAAGACTTTTGCGCGCAATTCTTCTTTTTGGACATCGACGTCAAGGTGACTTCTCGATTCGCGTAAGTATCTAGCGGCAGATATTCGCAACGTCCTATGAAGCCAAAAGTTTCATTTCAGGGTGAAGGCGGTGAAGGCGAGCGGAATGAGGGCGGCGAGCGGGGCGAGGCACGGCGCGCGGGGGGCGAGACACGGCGCTTCATGTGCGAGCTGTTCCCGTCGCTGGAGAGCGACCTGGTGGCGCTGGTGGCGCACGTGGAGCGGCACGACCCCTAGTAGGTGTCCGGCGGCGCATGCTGTATGCGTTCGGGCGGCCACTATACGAGAGTGTCTCTGTGCAGCGGAGCCATGCGCGCGCTGGCGTGCGTAGGGCGGCGCGTGCTGGGCGCGACGGAGGGCACGGGAGGCGCAGGAGGCGCGGGCGGCGCTGGCGGTGCGGGGGGCGCTGGGGGCGTGGGTGGCGGTGGGGTCGCAGGGGGTGCTGGGGGCGCGGGCGAGGCACGATGGGCGCGCGCGGCCTTAGCGGGCGTGGCGGTGGCGGCCAAGCGCGGCGCGGACCGCTGTGTGGCCGAGCGCCTGGCCGCGCTGCCCGACGCCGTCAAGCAGGTGAGCCGGCTATATCGTCACCGGGCGAAAAGTTGAACGATGGACGCATGCTCGGTTTCGATCCACTCTCGATAAATATTTGTTCGATAAAATAAGAAAGTCGATATAAGACAAGTTCTAATTATGACTGAGTTCGAAAATACTGACGACATAAAAAATTACAGCCAAAACGTTTATTGCAAACTACGGACTAAATAAACTCATACCGTCTTATTACAAAAAACTATATAAACTTTGCTTTAAACCTGTCCTATCTAGTCCAGGCTTATCTGCAGAACCATGGTCTAAATTTGTCCGTATTACAAAACTTTAAAAAACCGTGGTCTTCTTAGTACCGTCATTTGAACAACGGTTCAAATGACGGTACTAATCTGTGGTTGATATAAAGACAACGGTCTTTATATCAACCACAGATTAATACAAATATTATTGGTTCACCATGATATCATTCAATTGCAACGTTCCGTATGCTCAGAAAAGAAAAAATTTGTTAATATGGTAATGATTATTATGAAGGTGGAGTGTTAAAAATATTGAGATTTTGTTATTTTGCATGGAACATTAATTAGTTATTTCGTCGATTGCAGTTTTTTTTAGGTGCACATTACTTAATGTCGTATTAATTACTAATAATACATCTTAGTACGTGTAACGAAACGTAACATTCTCGCGCGATATATGAAATCATAACTTTAAACAAAATCATCGCAAGTTGAACAAATTTCATTTAGCTTTGGAATTTTTAAATTATCGAAGTCTCTTATAGAACAATTGCCTCTTTGTTAATAGTATTACCTTCTTTAGTAATTTTAATATTATATTGTGATGTACCAACAAAAGAAATGATCTGAGAATTGGAGTACCGAGGAAAAAGTAAGTGCCTAATCATTAATTAGGTACTTCGATGAAGTTAAATCTATACTTTTGTCTGAAGTCTTCATCGGATAATTCTATGAAGGGATTGATGCGAACACGATTTATGTTGTGTCGGCATGGCGTTCCCAACAACTTAGCGGCTCCAATATCCTCAATATCTATTAAATCGACCATGTTAATATCCATTTTAATTCGGGTAAAAACAACTAACCACAATGAAAAAGATGCTGTAACCTAAAAGAGAATCCTTGACAGATACGATTTAGACCACCGTTTGATCGTTTAAACTAGGGGCCGCCGAGGTTTAGGGTTAGACCATGATATGGTCTCTGGTTTTTCGAAACGATTTGTAATATCATTTTTGTTTAAACCGTAGTTTATAGAGGTTTAAACCTGGGTTTTTAGTAACTTAAGTTAGTTAGTTAACTGCTGTTAGTTAACTGCTTTTTATAATAAGACCGCGAGAGTTGATGTCAAACAGGCGGCCAAGAAGCCCAAGTGCGGTCTGCTGAGCTTCCTGCACGAGCTGGAGGCGCTGAGCGCCGCATGTGAGCGCATCTTCATGTCGAGCGGGCGCCGCGCGGACCTGGACCGCTGGTACGTGGCGCTGGCCGGCGCCATGATGCACGCCGTGCAGCACGCCGAGCACCCGCGCACGCCGCGCGCCGTGCTGCACATGGGTGAGTGAGCCAGTGTGTGTGCTGGACCGCGGTACGTGGCGCTGGCCGGCGCCATGATGCACGCCGTGCAGCACGCCGAGCACCCGCGCACGCCGCGCGCCGTGCTGCACATGGGTGAGTGAGCCAGTGTGTGTGCTGGACCGCGGTACGTGGCGCTGGCCGGCGCCATGATGCACGCCGTGCAGCACGCCGAGCACCCGCGCACGCCGCGCGCCGTGCTGCACATGGGTGAGTGAGCCAGTGTGTGTGCTGGACCGCGGTACGTGGCGCTGGCCGGCGCCATGATGCACGCCGTGCAGCACGCCGAGCACCCGCGCACGCCGCGCGCCGTGCTGCACATGGGTGAGTGAGCCAGTGTGTGTGCTGGACCGCGGTACGTGGCGCTGGCCGGCGCCATGATGCACGCCGTGCAGCACGCCGAGCACCCGCGCACGCCGCGCGCCGTGCTGCACATGGGTGAGTGAGCCAGTGTGTGTGCTGGACCGCGGTACGTGGCGCTGGCCGGCGCCATGATGCACGCCGTGCAGCACGCCGAGCACCCGCGCACGCCGCGCGCCGTGCTGCACATGGGTGAGTGAGCCAGTGTGTGTGCTGGACCGCGGTACGTGGCGCTGGCCGGCGCCATGATGCACGCCGTGCAGCACGCCGAGCACCCGCGCACGCCGCGCGCCGTGCTGCACATGGGTGAGTGAGTCAGTGTGTGTTGTAACGTTACATTTTCCCAGAGGGGGAAAATGTAAGGGAAAATATAACAATATAATTAAATATTATAATATAATTAAAAATACAAGGAAGTACAAAAACACAGTTTAACACTACTGATCGGCACTGCACGCTTAGGAGGTTAGGCCTCAGAGGTGGCCTGCAGCGGGAGGTGGTCCTCAGGAGGTGGAGGCTCCGGCAGGGAGTGATTGACGGCTGGTGGTGGCCTCGGCGGGTCGATGACTCCGAGGGAAGGAAGAGTTGGCTCCGGCAGGGAGTGGGTGAGCCCCGGAATGGCCAGGGTAGGCCAAGATGGACTGTAAGAGAGACAGACCCTTTTATTATTATAAAGTCGGAGATAGAATCGGAGATAGATAGAATCCGAGATAGAATCGCCCCTTGCTTCTGACGGCCTCTGCTTTTATACCCTTCAGCTCGTTTCCAAAATCAATATTCTTTTCCATTTTCAAACAGTGGTTTCTTCCAATATAATCGGACCTCCTTGGAGTGCGTTAAATTTCATAAATAAAATTTAGAACAATAGTTAATTTGTAGTTATTTTGTACAATCATAATATAAAAATAAATTATAATTAATACAATGTTTTAGCGATAACAATAAAAATAATTGAAACTATATAAACCAAAAAGTAACATCATAGACTAAGCCAAACAGAAAAATAAAAAGAAACTGACAGTTTAACATTTGACATAGGTAAGTGTCACAACAAGAAAATCTACAGAAAATATCAATAACAATGAAATACAGAGCCTCAGGAATATTTAACACACCGACAATGGTCATGCATTTATCTAGAGAGAACGTATGATAAAAGACCAACATTTTAACAACCAAACCGTAAGTAAAAACATGCAACATTACAGTGTGCTGGACTGCGGTACGTGATGCTGGCCCAAATCTATTAGAACGCTATCTAAAAACTCGCTAGTTGTTGCAGTCCTTCATACCTTGCAAAGCCAATCACCTCAATACCTTGCAAAGTCCTTCATACTAATAATATGCGCGCAACTGTCCAAAGTACGGCGACCATTAATGCAAGAGCAGTGATGTTTGACTATTGAATTTTTGTTTCTCGTGGATTATACATAATGTTTGTATAATATCGCTAAGAGCACCCCTTGTGGGGTACGAACCTCGGCTTAGGACGTCGCTGGGGTGAAGACAGCAAGATGGGACAGGCTGGATCATAAGTGGATAATACTTATCAATAGGGGAGTTTAAAGCTACAGGCTCAACTTCGGCGCGGGCTGGGGCTTCATCGAGCAAGGGTCGGGAGTATTGCATCGGGGACGCGATGGCTGGGGCCTGTTGGTGTACTGTACTGGTGGCCGCACTGCTCTCCTGGAGGAGGGTTGTGGGGTTATCTGGGTCGGTGAGAAAATGCAATTCGAATCAAACTTTATGTGAACATAGGTACATAAAAGGTCTTAAAAATATTCATTTTCAAACGGGACCCACGAAAACACGCTATGCAATCTCATGCGTCAAGCCCTGAAAATAGTAGAGGAATGGTGCAACAAGCACCAACTCTCAGTGAACCCTACAAAAACCGAACTGATTCTCTTCACTAAAAAGAGGAAACTGATGACGCTACAGTTACCACGATTCTTTGGAACAACCCTTAGCCTCTCAACTGAAACCAAATACCTGGGCATCTTTTTGGACAAACAATTGAACTGGGCAAAACACTCAAACTATATCACTACGAAAGCCAGCATATCCCTGTGGCAGTGTAAACGACTGCTCGGCAGGAATTGGGGGATTAGCCCCAAGGTTACCCATTGGTTATATACTACAGTCATTCGACCGCTTATCACATACGGCTCACTGGTCTGGTGGCCCAGGACAGACCTGAGCACAGCCCAAAAAGATCTCGAAAAACTGCAGCGATTCGCTTGTGTCGCAATTACTAGCAGTATGAGAACTACACCCACTGCCGCCCTACAGGCAATGCTCGGACTGCCGCCTCTGCACCTCATTGTGCGGGAGGAGGCGGCCCTGGCCGCCTTTAGACTACATTTATCAGGAACTCTAAGCAAAGACTCCAGAATTAAGCACACACGCATAAAGGAAGATGCAATCAAGCGTCGGCCAATGATGGCATCACCCTGCGACAAGGCACCGAAATCACACCACTTTCAAAGGCACTACAACATAATACTTACAGAAGAACAGTGCGACTACTCATGCCCGAAAGAGCTGAGGGTTTACACTGATGGATCGAAGACCGACTCTGGTACCGGAGTCGGAGTCTTCTCGCACGATCTCAACATAAAGATATCCAGACCACTAGGAATGTTCAACACAGTCTATCAGGCGGAATGTGTGGGCATCATACAAGCGGTCCACGCCATAGAGGCCAGGAGAGTTACAGACACTCACATACGCATACTCTCCGACAGCGCCTCAGTTCTCCAATCGCTGAAGAAAAAATATATTACCTCGAAGTTGTTACTAGAATGTCACAATGCACTAGAACAGATAACGGTGTCTAGTCGCAACACGGTGACACTGCAATGGATAAAAGGACACAGCGGATCGCTAGGTAACGACGCAGCTGACGAACTTGCTAGAAGAGGATCTAGCACGGCAGTCTGTGGACCCGAACCTATCGTACCAATCCCCTTCAACCAAATACGCAGGTGGCTACAGGAATTCACCCTCACACAAGCGGAGTACTGGTGGACCTCGACACCGGGCTGCAGGCAGTCCAAGGTAGCTATGCCATCCCTGGATAGCAGGTTAACCAGGAGTCTTTTACGCCTGGACAGGAATGGACTGCGCCTGGTGACGGGGACCATCACAGGACACTGCTCGCTAAACAAACACTTCCACACGATAGGCATAACGGACAGTCCTCTGTGCAGGGCGTGCATGGAGGCTGAGGAAACCGTTGCGCACGTGCTCTTTGAATGCACAGGCGTCACCCAGATTAGAACAGAAACCCTCGGGTCACCCAGATCTTTCACAGATGTTCTGAACAGACCAGGAGTTTTGATTAACTTCTGGAGGGAGGTGGGCTGGTTGGAATAACCCCCCAAGCGGCCGCCATGGCCCACGTACAATGGTCCACCTGACGGACTAAGTGCGGAAACCAAACCCCATAACATAGAACATAGAATATACATTTTAGCCTGATCTCAATGTTCTACCAATTCATTGGTATACAAATAATTTGTTATATAATCTTAATAAGTACTTATAATGATTCGGAAACATGTAATGATATCAATCAAAAGAATTTAATAACATTAAATAAATTATTTCTAAGTCTAAGTCAGTTACTAACAAATATTATAATGCCGATAATGTCAAAAAATAAATAAAATGTTAATCGCCGTTCATATTAACATTTTAAAAATGTTCTATGGAATAATAGGTCTTCTCTACTAGAAATACAAATAATTTACTTTAAAATGGCCATTTTCAACACTGCTTATGCATTTTGGTAATTTATTTAAAAAAATTTGGAGCCATTACAAAAATGCTTTTCTTAAATAATGCGGTTCTAGATCCAACTCAATTTACCTGGTCACATCGACGCTGACTTGATACTCCAGAAAATCTAAACATATTATTTTTAACAAACAGCTGTTTCATGTATGAATAAGGATTTTATTATTATATTTGGATATATATTTAGGTTAAGGATTGTATAGTTAGGAATTTCATATTTTTGAAATAACGCTTGCAACTGTCGGTGGTTCTCAGATTACAAATACATCTTTTTTGGCACTTAACTTACACTTAAATACCATCTCTTTGCTTATGGCATTTCCTCAAAATATAATGCCGTATCTCAATGTGGTATAATTGTTCACTCCTTACTTCTTATAACTGTGTTGTCTGTATGAAGAACCACACGGAATCGTCCACTGTTGTCTCTTAAACTGCCATGAAAGTGTTACTATTCTGCTACTGTGTACCTTTTGTGAACTTAAGGCTGAATAATTTGTGCCCAAACCGATGCTATGAGCCTCTAGCCATGAGGTAGCTCTGTCTAATATTGTTATTAGATATCGGTGGCCCTCCTGTGAGGTGGGTAGTGGTCCAACGATATCGATGTGTATGTGTTCGAATCGATCGCAGTCTCAGAATTGGCCTAACTCTGACAGGGTGTGTCGATGTATCTTTGCCTTTTGGCACCGGATACATGTCCTTGCTATCCTACTGACGTCTTTGTTCATGCCTATCCAGAAATATCGGTCAGTCATCATGCGCCTGGTAGTTCTGATACCCGGGTGACTGATGTTGTGTATATTTTCCATTGCTTTATCGCGAAACTGTACTGGTAGGTACATACGTTTCCTGCCCGTTGATGTTTCGTATTGTTACGAGCTGGGTATGGGATAAATTAATTATTACCAATCAGACAATTAAATAACTTTATTAAACACAAAACACTTAAAACTTAATCACAAATACACTACTGATCACTATTCACTTAGATATCGCACTTATAGTTCACTTCGATTCGCTTCGTTGTATCGCCTAAATCAGACTGACTCCATCGTGTGTTTTTTTTTTTTTTTTAACGGGCATCTCGCAGTTTTGACCACTAAGGTCTTGGCTGCTTAACCGGACTTTCCTGTGGGTGCCTTAAGCTGCTACACTCAAAGCCTCCAGCCAGGGGCAAAAAACTAGACTAAATTAAAACTAGGCGAACGCTCGCTAAGGGCACCCCCTGTGGGGTACGAACCTCGGCTTAGGGCGTCGCTGAGGGGAGGACAGCAAGAAGGGACGGGCTGGATCAAAATTGGGACTCCATCGTGTGTCGGCGCTCTGCTTTTATACCGCCAATATTCAAGAACATTCCGGCGACGTGTAGACGGTTCCAGAAAAACATCAACAAATAAACATTACCAGGAAATACAAAAGTAGTAGGTATAAAAAATAATAACCTACTTGTACCGAATAAAGAAATAGGTACTTTATGCCCTAGGCGTACGGTCGAAATTACAATGACGAGTCCTAATATTTTTTATAAGTAGTTACCTACTTAACTTCAAACTAATAATAATGGAATGCTTCTCGAAGTTTTTAGCGCAAACACACTGTAATCCGTGCTTTCTCGAAAGATCTCGTACGTACGACGTAACACTGCCCCCTCCTTAGACATGCTCGTCCCGAGCATCATTAGCCCCGTAGTATCGGGCCAATCGGTCTACATGAACAATCTTAGGCGCACCTCGTAGACCCTTCTGTATTCGGTAGGTGACATCGTTGATCCTAGTCACGACTCGGTATGGTTCATCCCAATTTGCTTGCAATTTCGGAGACTTCCCCTTGCTCCGCACTGAGTTATGTAACGACACCAGTGAACCCTCGTCGAAACCCCTACTGTTTGCCTTGCGGTCATAACGGGTCTTCGTCTTCTCAGACATCTGTTGGCCGGATTGTCGGATATGCTCATAAACATCATTCAACTTGTTACGCAAATCATTTGCGTAATCTGTTACACTACGTGGAGCATCAGGGGGAGCTCCAGTGATTAAATCTGCAGGCAACCGTAATTCTCTTCCAAAGTTCGCGAAGGCTGGCGTCACAGTCGTACTTTCGTGGACTGCGCTGCGGTAGGACAGCAGAAACGGCTGTATGTGCTTGTCCCAATCCCTCTGCCTGCTTTCCACGACTTTTACCAGATATCTCTCCAACGTTTGGTTGAATCGTTCCACCATTCCATCAGATTGTGGGTGGTAAGAGGTGGTTCTGGTTTTGTAGGTACCCATCAATCGACAAGTTTCCTGAAATACTTGCGATTCAAAATTCCTTCCTTGATCGCTGTGTATTTATAAGGGTACTCCAAAACGACAGAAAACTTCCTGAACTAATTTATCTGCGACAGTTGTAGCTTCTTGGTTAGGAATGGCGAAGACTTCTGGCCACTTTGTGAAGTAATCCATGACCACCAGGAAGTACTTGTTTCCGCTCTCACTTTCTGGAAATGGTCCCGCAACGTCTAGTGCTATCCGTTCCCAAGGGGCTCCAACGTTGTACACTTTTAATGCACCTCGGCTGCGTGTGTGGGGTCCTTTTACGGCCGCACAACTGGTACATTTGCGACACCAGTCCTCCACATCATCTCGACAGTGGATCCAGTAAAAGCGTTCTCGAATTTTTAGTAGAGTCCTTTTTACTCCCATATGTCCTCCTGAACATCCATCATGGTAGAGCCGTAGAACATCCGGCACCTTAGCTTTAGGGACAATCATTTGTAGATGACAGCTGTCCCCTCGAGCGTTTTCCCATTTACGGCACAAGACTCCATCCTGGATCACCAAGCTGTTCCATTGCGCCCAATAACTCTTCGTGATGGAACTCATCGCAGCCACATCACTCCACTTAGGTTTAGGAGCACCAGCTTTGACCCACTCGAAGATCGGTTTGATGTCCGAGTCATTTTGCTGAGCCTGCTGTAGGGTTTCCTTCCATTCATCGCTGAGATCTGTTCTAAGCATCCTCACGGGCACTACTTCCTTAGTCTCTTGCCTGGCACAGTCTTCAGGACAAGGTCTTCTTGACAAAGCGTCTGCGTTACCGTGAGTTCTCCCACTGCGATGTTCAGTTATGAAGTCAAACTCTTGTAGTAGTTCAATCCATCTCGCCACTTGCCCCTGGATTCTTAAACTGTAATAGCCACTTCAATGCAGCATGGTCAGTTCGTAATTGGAATTTACGTCCCAGCAAATATTTACTGAAGTGCTGCAATGTCTTTACTACGGCAAGTAGCTCCCGTCTTGTAACGCAGTAATTTCTTTCTGGTTTGGATAAAGACTTGCTGAAGTAAGCTATCACAACCTCTTGGTCCCCTTTCCGTTGAGACAGCACGCCCCCAATTCCAGTATTACTTGCATCGTTGTCAACTATGAAGTCATTTTCAGTGTCAGGATATCCCAAAATAGGTGTATTGCACAGACGTTTCTTTAATTCCTGAAATGCGACGTCGCAGTTCTCGTCCCAACAGAATTGCCGCTTTTCCTCAGTGAGTTTGTGCAGAGGTTTCGCAATGTCGGCAAAATTCTTGACAAACCTTCGATAGTAGGAGCACAAACCCAGAAATGCTCTGACCTGTGTCTTGTCTTTCGGAACTGGCCAATCCTTGACGGCGATTACTTTTTCTGGGTCTGTTTGAACACCTTCCCCCGAAACTATGTGTCCTAAAAAGTTTACTTGTTGTCTGAAAAACGAGCACTTTTCCGGACTTAACTTGAGATTTGCTGTTTAGATTTTCGACAGCACTCGGTTGAGGTTTTTAAGGTGATCTTCAAATGTACGGCCCACGATGATAATGTCGTCTAGATATACAAGACATGCGTCTCCAGTCAATCCGGCGAGTACTTGCTCCATCAACCTTTCAAACGTCGCAGGAGCATTGCACAAACCGAATGGCATAACTTTAAACTGCCACAACCCTTTTCCTATTGAAAATGCAGTTTTCTCCTTATCCTTGGGGTCTATTTCTACTTGCCAGTAGCCACTTTTCAGGTCAAGTGTGGTAAACCACTTCATACCAGTCAGCGTATCCAGTGTGTCATCGATCCTAGGCAGCGGGTAGCTGTCCTTCTTCGTGACGTCGTTCAGTCGTCGATAATCCACACAGAAACGCATACTGCCGTCCTTTTTCTTTACCAGGACCACAGGAGAACACCATGGACTCGATGAAGGTTCTATAACACCGTCCTTCACCATTCCCTCAATCATGGTTTCCACCTCTTTTTCTCGTGCAACTGGCAGTCTTCTTGGTCGCTGAGGGATTGGTAACTCGTTGCCTGTATTAATCTTATGCTGAACAAGTCCAGTTCTCCCTATGTCAGCATCGTTTGAAGAAAAAGTGTCGGCGTACTGAAGTAACATCTTCTTAGCCTTGTCCATTTCTCCTTTAGTTAAATCGCAGTTTTCCAAAAGCGTTGACACGTCAAATTTTGCACTACGAATTTTATTTCCGGTAGGCGGATCTTGCAATTGTCGCATCCAAGCTACTTCCTCGCAAGTACCGATCAAGGCGCCCTTCTTGATCACATGCTCCTTGTCACTTGGATTCAGTATGCGCACTGCTGAGACGTTGGTGGCCTTGACCAGAGTACGTGCCATCTTCCATGGGAAGTCATTGTGCACCCTTTCTATCAGAACACTTCGATCTTTGTGTCCAGAATTCTGTGGTAAACTAATTGGCACAATTGTTTCTGATCTGCGAGAAAGAACAATCTCTTTCAAGCAGTACACTTTTCCTGATGGTGCACCTTCCATGAAAACTTCATCTGAACCACATTTCAATACTCCTTGATCAACGTCGATCTCGCAACGATGTTTCCGCATGAAGTCCAAGCCCAAGATGCAATCGTCTACTATATCGGCCACGATGACATTGTGCTGGTAAGTTCTATCACCCAATTTTAACTCCACCTCCTTCTTGCCTCGGACGATTATGTGCTGACCGGTAGCTGTTAGTAATCGAATACGGTCGTGGTTATCGACGTAGTCCCCAAGAAACCGACTTGCTAGGTGAGAATTGACGACCGTGTGAGAAGCTCCAGTATCCAACGTCAGTTTGCATGGTGTTCCGTTGACTTCGCCTTTGATGTTCAGGCTGTTCCCATCATGTGCTTGCGAGATCAAGATTCTCGGGGCTCTTTCAATACCAGCCAGCACCCGCCCTCCAGTCCTGGCATTTACTCGTTTCCCTGCTGTGGCTGGGCAGTCACTTCAGCCACCCTTCCCTGCTGGTCTTCTCTCGGGGTGCTACGCTTAGGACAGCTTGACCGAAGATGACCCCTTTCTCCGCAAGTGTAGCACCTAGGACTGTACCCTTGCGGCCGGTCGCGTACAGGTGATGCTACAACCTCCCTGACGCGGTGCGTTCGGTGGTCCTGCCTCACTGCCTCTACTCCTAAGGCTTGGGCCAAGGCGTCTTTCAGCGTCTCATGATGTCCAAGTCTCACAGCGGCTCTAACTTCTAGGTCGCGTATTCCATCAACGAACGCTTGTACCAGATTCCCATCGATAAGTGCAGGGGCAGACTGGTATGCTTTCCGAACCAGCTTTTCAACTTCGAGGGCCCACTGCTGTAGGTTCTCGGCACTACGTTGAACACGATCCTTCAACTTAGCACGAAATACGTGCTCCAGGCGCGCGTCGCCGTATCTGGACTCTAACGCCTCCAGCAGCTGCTCGTAGGTTACATTCTTGCCGAGCGCCTCAAGAATGTTTAGGGCCTGGTCTCGGAGGCCCAAGGTGAGCGCGGTCATGGCTTGCGGTTTTGTCCATCCATTCGCCTTCATAACGGCCTCAAATTGAATTTTATAAGCCGACCACGAAGATGTGCCATCGAATGGAGGCACCTTAAAGCCCCGCGCTGAAGGTGCAGCAACTACTGAAGCTACAGTCACGTCTCCAGTCTTCAGTTCCCCCAAAGCCTCTTTCACCCCAGCGATCTGAACTTCGGCTTCTGAGAGGCGATTCTCGTGCTGCTGTACCTGATTCTTCATCACCTTTAGGTCTTTGCCAAAAGTTGCATGAAGATCCTTTATGAGGAGCATCTGCTCGTCTTGGCGGCGGACCTGCTCCTCTTTGTCTCGCTGCAACTGCTCTTCCAACCGGCGAACCTGCTCCTCTTGGCAGCGGACTTGCTCCACTTTGTCTCGCTGCAACTGCTCCTCCAACCGGCGAGCCTGCTCCTCTTGGCGGCGGACTTGCTCCTCTTTATCTCGCTGCAACTGCTCTTCCAACCGGCGAGCCTGCTCCTCTTGACGGCGAGCCTGCTCCTCTTGACGGCGAGCCTGCTCCTCTTGACGGCGAGACTGCTCATCTTGACGGCGAGACTGCTCCTGTAGCAGCGCCATTAAAGCTGACAAGTCTGGCGCCATTGATGCTGTAGAAACTGCGGATGGGCCAGCGACTGGCACTGACGTAGGCTGGACACCACCCGGTGTCTGTGTTGGAGAATGTCCAAACCGCCTTTGGTCCATGTCCTGCTGTCGCTGACTCCTGGTACGGATACCGTCCGTGTCGTCCTTCGGTAGAATTGGCATAATTTATCCCTCACTTCTGACACCAAATTGTTACGAGCTGGGTATGGGATAAATTAATTATTACCAATCAGACAATTAAATAACTTTATTAATCACAAATACACTACTGATCACTATTCACTTAGATATCGCACTTATAGTTCACTTCGATTCGCTTCGTTGTATCGCCTAAATCAGACTGACTCCATCGTGTGTCGGCGCTCTGCTTTTATACCGCCAATATTCAAGAACATTCCGGCGACGTGTAGAACGGTTCCAGAAAAACGTCAACAAATAAACATTACCAGGAAATACAAAAGTAGTAGGTATAAAAAATAATAACCTACTTGTACCGAATAAAGAAATAGGTACTTTATGCCCTAGGCGTACGGTCGAAATTACAATGACGAGTCCTAATATTTTTTATAAGTAGTTACCTACTTAACTTCAAACTAATAATAATGGAATGCTTCTCGAAGTTTTTAGCGCAAACACACTGTAATCCGTGCTTTCTCGAAAGATCTCGTACGTACGACGTAACAGTATGTAATGTAATGCTCTGTGCCTGTGACCTTGTGTCGACTAAAACGCAAACTACTGTTCCTAGAGCTGTTTAATAATTCTGAGAGCTGCTTATCGGTTTCCTGTGCTCGGGCTAGTTCCACTAAATCAAAACCTATTGGGCAGTTTATTGTTTCCACGCGCGATAATGAATCCGCTGTGAGATTCTCGGTGCCACGAATGTGTTGTATTTTTGTTGTAAACTCGCTAATGAACATTATTTGCCTGGTTCGCCTTGGGGTTTCCTTTTCGCTACCTAACTTGCTAAATAAATACACCTAGGGTTTGTGGTCTGTGTAAATCACCACTTCGTGGCCGTCTATTAGTTTTCTAAAATGTACTATCGCCAGGTATATGCCTAATAACACTCTGTCGTATGTATCGTACTTTTTTTGGGCTTCAGTAAGTCGTTTGGAGAAAAAACTTACAGGACTCCAGTTATTACCTTTACGTTGCTGCAAAACCGCTCCCACACTGCTGTCTGATGCGTCTGTCATCAATGCTAGTGAGGAATCTGGTAGGGGATGTGTCAACAAGGCTGCCTTTTGTAAACTGACCTTATTTTTTTCGAATTCGCATTCTGCCTCCTTTGTCCATTTGATGACGGTCTTGTCCTTTTTCTTTGAGTTGTGGAGGTATTTGTTCATTTCTGCTTGGTCCTGGGCTGCGTGTGGAATGTGTGATCTATAAAAGTTTAACATACCTAGGTATCTGCGCAGTTCTTCTACTGTCATTGGCCTTGGGTACTCGCTTATCACTTTGACCTTGTCCTGCAGAGGTCGAATTCCTTCCGTGGATACTTCGTAACCTAGAAAATTTAGTTTTTCCTGTCCAAAACAACACTTAGAAATATTTATTGTGATGCCGAATGCATTAAAACGTTTAAAGACTTCCTCTAGGTGTCGCTTGTGCGTGGCTATGTCTACGGAAGCTATGATGACGTCATCAGCGAATGAATATAGGAAATCCAACCCTTGTAATACATTGTGGTCCATGAATCTTTGAAAGGTTTGGGCTGCATTACGCAAGCCAAAAGGCATTCTGGGAAATTCATATAATCCGAATGGGGTGATAACTGCTGTTTTTTCTACGTCATCATTATTTACTGGAATGCAGTTGTAGGCATGTAGTCATGGCGTTTAGCATTCTATAGTCGCCACATGGCCTAATGTTACCATCCTTTTTTGGAACTATGTGTAGTGGGCTGGCCCAGGCGCTTTTACTGGGCCTGCAGATGCCCAAGTCTAGCATGAGTTGGAATTCGTTCTTAGCTTTAGCATACCTGTCTGGGGGCAGTGGGCGTGCGCGACAGTGCACCGGTGCGCCGCTGGTCTCGATATGATGACGCACATTATGTTTGGGTACCTCTTTAAATGAGAATGGCTTAGTCAATCTCGAATTCTTTGCTAATAAATCTATGTATGGGTGATCACCTTCATTTGGGTTTCGCTATCGATTAATCGGCGGCCGCTTAGGTCTATCAACAACTTATACTTTACCAGGAAATCCGCGCCTATTCTTATATTATATCACTCTCGGGGCACAGATCTCTGCCACTCTCTGCTCCGCTTCTAGTTTTCCGGCTTGTTCTCTCTTTGCTTGTTCCAGTTGCACGGGTCCATGCATTTTTTGGCGCGTTGTCCGAAGCGAAAGTGGTATGTGCAAAGCCAATTCGGGTCTTGAGGGGTTCGTCGTCTGCTAGTGCTGCGGTCTCGTGATCCTGATCTGTAGTTTTGTCTTCCCCAGTTGTTGTACCTTGGTCTCGAGTTACGGCCCTCCAATCCCTTGATGCGTTCCCCTAGACTTCTTATTTCGGCGACTATGTTTGTCGTTTCTTTTGGTGCGTCTATTTTGCTAATATTATTTTTTGTTGTGATTGTTTCCATTATTTTGCCCGCTACCGAAGCCAGGATCTCCGTGTCTTTTGACTCTGTTGCTGCTAAAACACTACTCACAGTGGTGGGCAAGTGATTCTTCCACAGAACTGTCAATGTTTCGTCCGTGACTTTCCCTCGCGCCAGCTCCTTCATTTTCCGCAGCAGCTGCGACGGTTTTTGATCTCCCAGTTCCATTTCTCCTATAAGTTTCTGCACTTGTCTGGCTTCTGATTGAGCATAAATATTACATAGTCGCGTTTTTAGCGCCTCGTACTTTCCTGATGTCGGTGGGTCCAGTAATATGTCTGTAACCTGCGATAAGAAGTCCTTGCCTAGTTTGGACACCACGACCTGGTATCTAGCCTCGTCGGATGCCTTTTGTGGGTTCAATGCCGCTTCTGTTTGTATGAACCATAACTTGGGTTCATCACGCCAAAAATCTGGAATGCGCGCTGATACTGAGATGCTGGTAACCTGCTGCTCCTCAATCGACACCTCTTTCACCTTTTCTGATGCCATTGTGCGATTGTTCAAAGTATTTTTCAAGGCGCCTTCCACGTGGTAGTTGAGTCGCCCGGCTGAGTTATGTGTAACGCGATATCCTTTCCTGCTTGATCACGTCGGGGTCACCAATGTAGATCTCTTCGTGTTCCTTAGGTGGCAGGATAAGTAAATGAATATACGAACAGAGAATTCACTTGTGGTTTTATTTAATCTTCCAATAGTTACACAATGATACTTAATTATTACATGTGAGTTAACTCGCGATACGACAATACTGACCCTAGTGGGGCTCACGGAACGACTGGCTCTTGCCGGCGTCCCCTGCACGTTTTCTATGAATAAAAGCTTACATTACAATTGATGACGCTGTACGGTCGCTACAGTGGAAGATATCAATTCTGAGCCTCTGTCCGTTACCATAGCGCTAAATGAAGTTATTAACAAACGATCTACTTACCTCTGTTGTGCTCTTAGAAATCAGTGGAATCAGTGGCTTCGACGTATTTAGATAGTTCGCATTGTATCGTTAATATGTGCGTATAATTATTGTTATCTCGATCTACTGGTCCAACAATATCTAAATATATTTATTCGAATGCAGTTTTTGCTGTAGACGTAATAACCATTGGGTTCTTTTACGGGTATTGAATGTTTATGCCTTTGACATTTGTCGCATCTCTTCATAAATTGACTGACGTCGTTTTCTAAGCCTGGCCAAAAATAATATTTTTTGAAACTGTTCATCATCCTCCTCATAGCTGCGTGACCACTGGTAGGCAGAAGATGGAAGTCGTTAAAAACCACGTTTTGGTCATCTTAATGTTCTATTCTTACAACGATTTTTAATATATATACTCGCGGAATAGTTTTACTACCGCATTTTTTATCTCATTTAATAACTTGTTTTAGTTTTTACAAAGTATATTTCATTTATACCTATTTGATTACATGACATATCGAGTTCTATCACAAATTCGGCTGGCGTAATTTGCGATGGATTAAAAAAATATATATAAAGTGTTATCATATCAGGAATATAGCTAATCGTTCTATTTTCATAGCAAATATTTTTTCATTTTTGAATAGCGTCTAACTTTTTTCTCTATAAATATTAACTCCATATGATCCTTTGGTTTGAAAAGTGCCTCCACAACTTTCGGTTGGTGAGGCCAGGCGTTACTACTGGCCACGGAGTCTGTCATAGTTTGCGCTTGCTTTTGTTTTTCTGCTCTTGTCATAACACTTGTTTTCACTCATCTCTTTTAATTCTTTTGATGTCATACTGATTCGAGACAAGGCATCTCATCAGGCAGCGGCAGCTGCATTATCTGTACCTTTTGCATATTCAATACTAAAATTATATTCTTCAAGTAAGAGCCTAAACTTCATTAACCGGCTTGAAGGGTCTTTCATATTTAATAAATAAACTAGAGGCCTGTGATCTGTTTGAATTTTGAATGGTTTACCATATGTCGAAAATGTTTTATCGCCCAAACGATTGCTAACAGTTTCTTTTCTATTATTGGATAGTTTTTCTGTGCCTTGTTTAGACTCCTACTAGCGCAAGCTATTGAGTTATAATCTTTGTTAGACAAAATGGCACCGATTGCATAATTTGTATGCATCGGCATCGGTTTGTATAATGACTGCTGAGAATATACTGACGTATACAAGGTGTCTATAAAGACAAAAATTATAATATGTTAGGGGACCTTACAGAGTGAAGAACCATTCTGTGTATTTTAGTGGAGATAAGGGGGGGAATGGTCAATTTTCATAAATTTCCTTAAATATCTTTAAATGTATTTATTTTAAAATGATAAAAAAATACATATATTACTTGAGATCCTCGTACGAGCCTTTTGATATGTCACACGATACAGTTTGAAAAACTATTTTTTTAATTTTCTTATTTGCCTCCCAAAAGTGACCTCCATTTTCAAAATTCATTTATTTACGTTACGCGTCCGTGTTTGGGTCACAGAAATACATAACATTACGCCTTGTTTCCCCGAAAGGTAGGGCAGAGGTGTCCCTATAGCGGGTTCACCCACATTTCGCCAGGTATGTATTAAGTCCCATGTAATAGGGGGCGAGCCTATTGCCATCAACCGGGCATAAACCCAGACTCCAGGCTGCTACTGAGAAATTTCAGATAGAAAAACCCAATAACACTTTGCCTAACCTGGGAATTGAACCCAGGACCTCATGCTCAGCAGTAACGCTTGCGACCACTAAACCAACGAGGCAATCAAAAAAGAAATACATATTGTACCAAAATTTCAACTTAATCGGTCCATTAGATTCGGAGCAAATTGACTGTGACAGATGGACAGACAGACACACTAGTGATCCTATAAGGGTTGTATCCTTTTGAGGTACGGAACCCTAAAAAGACCACTATATATGCTTTCTAACTCGCCTTGGAAATAGATTCATCTTAGGAGGTGACTTCAATGCTAAAAATACATATTGGGGCTCCAGACTTACAACTACTAAAGGTAAAGAACTACTGAATGCCATAAAAGAGCTGAAATGTGATGTCATATCAACTGAAAAGCCCACCTAATGGCCAACTGATCCAAATAAAATTCCGGACTTAATAGATTTTTTTGTAACCAAGGATCTATTAACCAGTTATATAAAATCAGAACAAAGCTATGACATGACCTCAGATCACTCGTCAATCTATCTAGAAATAAGCGAGAACATGTTGTATAAATAAATCAGATCCACCCTTGTTAATAAATGTACAGACTGGGAGAGCTTTAAGATCAGATTGAATGATAAATAAAATAGATTTTAAAATACCATTAAAAACACCCGAATATCTAAACATCGAAGTAGAAAAGTTCATAATGCACATCCAGCAAGCGGTGTTGAAAATACATCCGAGCCCCAACAAGAGGACGAAGGAAAATACATATCCGCTCAAAATCAAGCAGCAGAAAAACGGCATCAATCTAGGTGCCCTGATGACAAACGAAAACTAAATAATCTGACAAAAAAGTAAAAAAACGAATCCAAGACTTTAAAGACGACTCAACCAAAACCTATCTTCAGAGCCTAAGAAACGACCACCTAAAAAAGACGATTACCCAAATCCCACTTATCAAATGTGGAAATGGGCAATGGGCAGTTACTAATGAGTAAAAAGCAAAGAGGTCTGCAGAGCATCCAGAAAATACCTTTCAACCAAACGACGGGGAAATGATTGAAGATCACACTTTGGCTAATATGGTGACAGAAAATGAAGTAACCACAAAACTAGTAACACCAAAAGAAGTCGCACGGGAAATATAACGTAATAAAAGTACACGAAAATCACTAGGTTCCGATTTAATAATAGGAGAAGTACTCCATAACCTCCCAAGAAAGTGTCTAGTTAAGTTAACGATGCCACACTTTTTTTTTTTTTTGAGGGTGGGAAATCATCAAATAACTTCTCCCGCTCTGGGCGGAGCGGGAGGGCGTGTCAGACTCTTACTGACTAAAACCCACCCGAGTTCCTTCAGTTGCCCTGTCGCCGGGGGCCACGATCTCCCTTTCGGTTTTCTTCGCAACCCCGGTAGGCATCGGCCTAGTGGACCCCTTCAATTCTGCTGACATCTCTTTGAGGCGCGCGTGGAACACAACGCGCCGTCGACCCGGGCCTGGTCCTTATCGGACGGTGAGCCACCCATTGCTCACCGCCCGCAAGCCCGCGCCTACGGTGGCCGGAAATCGCCTCGCGATTCCCGACGCCCTGGGCGTCTCCTCCTGCGGCGGTTAGGGGCGTGAGGGCGCGAAGTTTGCCTCTCCCTCACGCGTTCCGCCTCCTCCTTCGCGAGCATTACCGTTTCGCAGAAGGAGGTGACGGCCTCCCATTTCCTCTCGCTCCGTACCATGGCCTGAACCAGGGCCGGACGCGAGATCACCGCCGCCGATCGCCTCCACGAGGACACGACGATGCTCCGCCCAAGCTGGGCAGACCTCCACCGTATGCTCCACCGTGTCCTCCGGGCGATCCACACAATGGTGACACCCGGGCGTTTCCTCCCGCCTTATCCTGTGCAGCAACCTCCCGAAACAGCCGTGTCCGGTGAGGACCTGCGTCAGGCGGAAGGTGAGGACGCCGTGGCGCCTCTCTAGCCACTCCTCAAAGAAAGGTCTTATCGCCGCAATTGTGGCGTGCCCAGCGCTGGGTTGCGACAATCGCACTCTCCATGACGCCATGAGATCCCGCCGGAGCTCTGTCCACTGAGCCGCGACTTCTCGCGGCAGCGGAGCTAAGCCCCGGCG
This sequence comes from Omphaloscelis lunosa, assembly GCA_916610215.1. NCBI lineage: Eukaryota > Metazoa > Arthropoda > Insecta > Lepidoptera > Noctuidae > Omphaloscelis > Omphaloscelis lunosa. Next base: position 22,229,822 of record OU744255.1, read on the forward strand.
CCTCGCCTCCTCGCGCCACTCCCAAATGTGCGCGAGGGCCTTTGCCTCCAGATCCCACGGCGAACGATGCCACACTAAGGCTTAAATATGTACCAGACTTATGGATGTGGCCGAAGTAATAATTTTAGCTAAGCCAGGGAAACGGGCTCACGAAACATCGATATATAGATAGGAAAAACATAATACCAGAGCACCAATTGGTTTTTGAGAAAAACACTACCATCGATCAAGTACATAGGATGACAAACGTAATAGAAAACGCCTTTGAAGACAAGAAAGTATGTTCTACTGTATTCGTAGACGTAGCGCAAGCGTTTGACAAAGTATGGCATGAAGGCTTTGTACATAAACTGAAGAGCCTCTTAACAAAGCAGTTTGCAGATATATTAGAATCCTACATTCTGAACAGAGTCTTTAGAATAAGACAAGAGCCTACTCAAAACTGAAAGAAATTAAAGCTGGCGTACTGATGGTACAGCCATAATGGCTATAGGAAATAGCCACGAAGAAGCAGTAGAAAAGGTACAAATGGCTGTAAATAAAGTTTATGATTACATATACTTAAAATCATAAGAACATTCAAAAATACAAATAGTTTAGGCTACGATGGAATTCACAAAAATACTCAAAGCTGTAGCTTGCGTCATTTGTTCTCCTTTTACATAATTAATTTGAGTATCAGTGTTGGCATATTCCCATCTGCACTAAAGACATCTATCGTAAAGCCATTGTTTAAGAAAGACAATAAAGAGTTGATGGTGAATTAAAGAACAATATCGCTCATCCCTATAATTTCCAAAATCTTTGAAAAATATATTCATAAACAACTCATATTAAGAACAGAACAAGATTCTCTGCAATGAACAAAAAGGTTTTAGAGAAGAAAAAATAAACCATTATCATGCCAATTTTTACACACAGTGATGACGAATATGGATCAAAATAAACTGGTGTGCAGTATATTCTGTAACATGACTCAGGCGTTTGACTATGTTCAACACAATATTCTACTTAGGAAACTCGAAGCATATGGCATTAGAGGTAATATAGTAAGACTATTTGAGTCATATCTTCAGCACAGAAAGCAAATAACGGAAGTCAGTAGGATAAACATAACTACAAAACGTGAAGTTATGTATCTATGGATGCAGGGAAGTGTTTTGGGACCTCTCTTGTTTACATAATATATTTAATGACTTGCCTAAATCCATAGAACAACCTATGAGCCTCTTTGCCGATGACAGTGTCGTGAAAATTGCGTGTAAAAATCGAGACACATATAAATCTGACATTAATAAATTGCTAATTGCAATTATAGAATGGTTAAATAATAACAATTTGAAAATAAATTTTAATAAGAATAAAATCATGCACTTCAGTCAACACTCCTTGACATTATATAACAATCTAGACATAAACTATAATAATAATAATAACATTGACGAAGTTGATCCAACAAAAATTTGGTTATAATTCAATGACTTAATAGTCTATTTATAAGGCTACATTGTAATAAGATTAGGGCCCATCCTATTGTTGAACCCTAGGACAGAGGAAAGATTTTTTTTTTGTAAATTATAGTGTATAGTATAGATTTAAATGTCGTGGCGAAATAATAATATAGATAAGAATGTTATATTGTTCACAATCACAACAAGAATACACACAAAGTCTAAAAACTAGCTGCTGCCCGCGGCTTTGCCCGCCTGGACCCTGATTCTTTTTCTAAAATAAAATTAGGTAGCCGAAGTTACTCCTTTTAACATCAGCTATATATCCGACAGTCCTGTCAAAATCGGTCCAGCCGTTTCAAAGATTAGCCGGAACAAACAGAGAGACAGACAATTTTTTTATATTTCTTTTTATATTTACCGAATATACGTGTTCCTTTTGATGTCCCGTAACGTTAAGGTTATACCTATGCTTTAAGTAAAAATTATACAAAAAGTCCTAGAACAAGTGTTTCAAAATTATATACAGTGTAAGTCTTTATAATGTGCACATATCCAAATGAGGTAATCTACGCTTAATTTGACCAACGGAAAAATATTTTAAAAAATCTAAATACTTTTCATCCAATTTTTCAATTTGTTGGCTACTTTGACCTCCAGTGTAAACAAAACGGTGTAACTTTTAAACTAAATGATCTATCGCGATAAAACAAACACCATAATGATTGGAAGTAATTAGGCATCCTCATAAAATGAAAATTGTGGAAAAAAATCCCTCAATTGGAAATAAACATGTTTTTTTTTTTTTAGCAAAAATCTGTTTTTATTTTCATACATTTTTACAATAATCGTAAAATTTCTCAGTAAGGCGACCCCATTAAGTACCTTTAAAAAAAAAATATCCTAGATTTATGAGATATAAAAAGGAACACGTTGTATACTTTCTTATGCATATGTACCTACCTATTTAAACTTTTTGTAAAAAGCTGTTATTTTGACATTACAAACTGACACTTCAATGTATTATTTATTTATTTGTCATTCTTCTTCGTTTTCATTCTTTTCTAAATAATAATTATTGTTAAAATAAAACGAAAACTGCTTTGCTTAAACTTTGATATGATTAGGTACGAACGAACTTTAACTTTTAAAGCTGTTATTAAATACTAATCTTCCATTAACTTGTTGCAGAAAGCAACGCAACATTAGACTCGATTTTAATGGTTCTTTGATGAAATTAACGAAATCATTAGCGTTAATGACCCATTACGTAATGGGGCATTAATGTTTGACTTTGTGTAACTGGGTGTAAATGTTTTAAAATAAAATCCATATTACAAAAGGTACACGATAAAGAATAAGCACATTTTTTTTCAAAATATACCTAGGTTGACAAGTATACGTGAGGCATGCTATTAGGCAGGTATCCATAGCTTTTGCTTTCAGTCTAGGTGGAAAATAGTTTAAGGGCCTGTTTCACCACCTCCGATTAGGTTCTTGTTAACTTGGCAGATAATATCCTACAAATTCTGTTCTATTTTTGAATTTATTCGGTAAGTAGTGGCCATCCGGACATCGTGAAATGGGCCTTTAGAATAATATTTTCATAGCATTCCAGTATTTATTACATGTGTTTTTAATTCTTGTATTTATTTCTTTTTCACAATTTTTTTTTACTGGTGTTTAGTTTTCTGTATGCTTTCTTGATGCCTCCTGACTTTTTCCGGACACAATGAAGTATTCCACTTCTATAATTCTTTAAATTACTTAGTTTTTATGAGCTACTTACTTCTTCCCCGGAAACGATACCCAGCCATAATAAAATTCGTTCGTTATATGTATACATATATGTCGTTCGCGCGGTAATTCTAATTGCGCGATTTGTGTGACGTCATGTCTTTTTGATGCGTAGCTCGTATGTTGCGGTGTAACCGCTACAGTTTCATACTCGTTGACAATTCCCACCACTTTGAATTAACTTCTCGAGAAAACTGTTCTAACTATTTCAATGAATATCATTGAAATCAGAAACATTAAATAACATCACACCTGTATTTCACAAAGGCTCGGGCAGAGGTGCACCTGTAGTACTTATTTCGCTAGTTATGTTTAAGTCCCATGTAATCAAAAAGTTTCCTTAAATTCTTCAACCTGTTTAATTTTGACCAACTTTATTTGTTAACCACCTGCAGCAACGGTACATGTTCTATCCTCATGTGTAGGTTAGGGTTCAATTTCGATAGCCAACTAAAAAACAATACCTGCATGACACAGTGAGACAGTCGTGATGGACCATTGGTTAAGGTCTTGCTCCTCATGCTTGAGGTTCTTACAACTATAATTAAACGTGGACTGTTTATTTATTCGTATAGCTTTAAATCTGTTGAAATGAGCTCTAACATATTCTATTCTAATGTGATGTCCTTAGAGAACTACCACCGGCTGCACGGCGTGCTGTCGGCGCTGCGCGTGGCGGCGCTGGAGTCGCTGCGGCGCGAGTGCCGCGCGCGCTACTCGGACGCGCTGCGCGCCTACGTCACGCAGTACTTCGGCCGCCCGCTCGAGAAGCTCACGCAGTTCTTCGAGGTGTGTGTGTAATGTAAATGTGGGCGCTGACTGATGGGCTATTGTAATTAAAATTTTTCATTAGTGACATGAATCCATGCAGACTTGTAACAGTTGTAATAAAATAAAATAAAAAATCTTTATTTCGGATATAAAAGCAACATCGGTTTAGGAAACAAAAAAGATTACTTATATCTATCTTGTAAAATAAATCATGACATTTGGTTTAAATAGGTCGTCGCAATTTTTTTTCTATTCTTTTATATAGATTCTTTTCTATTTTGTAAATGTGAGAACGTTGTGGGCTTCGTAGACTCATACACGCTTCGATTTGTTGACCATTTGCTATCAAGTACCTTGTACTTGTTGGCAGTCCTACACTGTCCTCTCATTCCTATTAGCAATGTAATTTGAAAACATTATAACACCTAGGTATTTTTTAAACACTGGAATGTCTAACCGGCTCTTCTCCATAGGAAACCACAAATTCGAACCGTGCACCTAGTTTCTGACGTTTCATAAGTGCCCATGTAGGTTTATGTGAATTAAAATATTTTTGGGTGCTGTGTGTCTGCAGGGCGTGTCGGAGGCGGTGGCGCAGGGTGTGCGCGAGGACGAGGTATGCTACCGCGCCGCCTTCAGCAAGCACGAGCTGCGCCGAGTGCTGGCCATGTACCCCGCGCAGGAAGGTATACCAGCACTACTGTACTACTGTAACAGGCTTGCGCGAGGACGAGGTATGCTACCGCGCCGCCTTCAGCAAGCACGAGCTGCGCCGAGTGCTGGCCATGTACCCCGCGCAGGAAGGTATACCAGCACTACTGTACTACTGTAACAGGCTTGCGCGAGGACGAGGTATGCTACCGCGCCGCCTTCAGCAAGCACGAGCTGCGCCGAGTGCTGGCCATGTACCCCGCGCAGGAAGGTATACCAGCACTACTGTACTACTGTAACAGGCTTGCGCGAGGACGAGGTATGCTACCGCGCCGCCTTCAGCAAGCACGAGCTGCGCCGAGTGCTGGCCATGTACCCCGCGCAGGAAGGTATACCAGCACTACTGTACTACTGTAACAGGCTTGCGCGAGGACGAGGTATGCTACCGCGCCGCCTTCAGCAAGCACGAGCTGCGCCGAGTGCTGGCCATGTACCCCGCGCAGGAAGGTATACCAGCACTACTGTACTGCTGTACCAGGCGTGCGCGAGGAAAACGTGTGCCCCCGTATAGGCTTTCACTGTGCCGCAAGGTCTCGAGGGGAAACAAGTATCATTTGTCACCGCGTCGGTAACGTGATCGAGCACACACATCGTCACATTATCAGTAGATAATCAGTGGCGGGGCAAGACCTAAATTGGATGTGGGCGAGGTACATTTCGCGAGGCCCTCTTGTGCTCTAGTCTGTGCTGTGGTGGAGCAAGAAGCCGAATAAAAATTAAAAAAAAAATAGTTTAGACTGTAAAATTTTTAAGTATGGGTCGAGGTATAGGATAGGCTGTTCAAAAATATTGTGGGTCTGTAAAAAAACATTTTTTGATTCAGGTTAATATTAAGCATTAAAGTACAAATTTCGAGTGTACTACGGAATCCTTCATTATGCGTGGTCCGACACGTTCTTAGCCGGTTCTTTTTATTAATTTTAGTTCAATGTTTCGAATCGATCAATAGAGACTACCCATTTATTTAATAATCGTTTTCAAACAATGAATCACACTTATTCTCACATCAAATACTGACAAAAATACAAAATAATATCACTTACGTACGGCACAACACTGCGTGCGAAGTATTCTGTGGTGATACTTTGATTGGCTTTCTAGCCGTTGAGAAGCGTGAGAGTAACGTAAACAAACAGAATGGGAAATCACCAGCTCTGGCTAGCGGGGATTCCCCGCGATAGCAACACAACGCCAGCAAATGTTGCTAGATTAAATAAAAACAAATTTGGTAGGTATATTTATCATTTTATAACGAGTACAATTTTTTCGTCGCGATCACGGCTTTTAAGTAACGCATCCTCATAAAGCATAAACCTTCGAGATGCGAGGCCCCTCGGACCGCGAGGCCGTAAGCGTGGCCCACGTCGACCACGCCTTACGCCGCCTCTGTAGATAAGAATATAAGTTTACTGTGTTTGTTTTTGTTATAGTAATTTTTTGTGTCAGTTTATTTACTGCGAAAGGACGCTACTGTTCTGTAGACACACAAAATGCGAAAGTAGTTGAATGAGTTTGGTCAAAATCAAAATCCAAGATGGCGGCTGCATTTTTCGTCGTGGGTGTCGTTTTCTTAGTTTTCGAGGGTGCTAAAGCCTATAGTGAGGTTAAAATGTGAATCCAAGTTGGCGGCTGCGATAATGTTCAAATTTTTCGTAATGGTAGTCGTTTTCATAGTATTTGAGGGTGCCTAAGCCGATAGTGAGGTCTACATGTAAATCCAAGATGGCTGTGAAAATTTACAAATTTTTCGTCATGGGTGTCGTTTTCATAGTATTCAAAGGTGCTAAATTCGATAGTGAAGTCAAAATGTAAATCCAAGATGGCAGCGCAAGAACACGGCGACGGCGCGGTTCTGAACGAAAATTTCCGTTCGTGTACGGCGGCGGAGCAAAATGTATGCGAGCGCTGCGTTCGGGATGACGTCATTCGGTTATTTCCGTTCTGAATGACCCGAACGCACGGTTCAATTTCCGAAATGAACGGCGGGTTTTTTTTTCCGTTCGGAAAATGTACAAACGTGTGCGCCTAGTCGAACATTTTGTATGTAAGGCAAGCATTTAGGTCTCCGGATCAGGAATTCTGATCAGGAAACCGTACATATGCAGCCAGCCTAAAACTTTGAAATTTGTTGTAAACTGATTTTAAACACTTAAAACATGTATGAATACATGCATGCATGCATGTATACTAGTTTGAAATAAAACAATGTTTTTTTATTAGGTGTTTTTATTCATTCATTCAAAAATTAACGATCAATAAGTTCGTGAATGTCTCGCATGGGACTTCAGGGTGTCTTAAAGAAACTACGCTTCATTTGGGTGAAGAGAGTAATAGTATTTTAAATACCATTGTCATCAACGTGTTTACGGACTCTGACAGCTTGCGCTTGAGAGCTAAAAACTTAAAACGGTTTAGTCAATCGACACGCAAGTCTTCAATATTTTCCCTACAGATAAGCTCGATGCTACACTAGTATATCTCTGCCTTTATTATACTGTGCTAGTACTAAGTAAAAGGTATTATTACCGCTATGTTGATACCCAAAACAAAAGACACTTTGTATAAAAAGGTTACACCAAGATGTCGTCGTTTGGTAGAGTGAGTGAGGTGAGGGATGACTGAAATTACTTTGCCGTTTTTTATTTGTGACTTTTTATGACGTTTATTAGTCATTCAGAATAACACAAATAACAAAAACAAATGAGGGCTGTAACAACTCTACCCGACGAGAGTAGGTAAAACGCAGTGCGCGGAGAATGAGTAGAATCGTACTGTGCCCAAGATCTTATGTCTGCTGTAGAGTGCTATAGGCTGATGACGGTAGTGTGTTGACAGTGCGCAAGTCGCTGCACCGGCTGTACCGCACGGTGGAGAAGCATCTGAGCGAAGAGGGCGGCCTGCTGCAGGTGGTGTGGCGCGCCATGCAGGAGGAGTTCATCGCGCAGCACGTTGCGCTGCAGGTGAGTGCGACGCGGTGCGGTACGTTCACAGTTATACGGGAGCACTGAGTCATGTGTGCGTTTGTGTGTGCAGGCTCGCATCGCGGCGTGCTACCCGGCGGCGGGGCTGGCGCTGCCGTTGACCACGCAGCACATTCTCGACGCCTTCTCCGACATCGCGCGCGAGCACTGACCACGCAGCACATTCTCGGCGCCTTCTCCGACATCGCTTGCGAGCACTGACCACGCAGCGCATCCTCGGCGCCTTGTCCAACATCGCGCGCGAGCACTGACCACGCAGCACATTCTCGGCGCCTTCTCCGACATCGCTTGCGAGCACTGCCTACGCAGCGCATCCTCGGCGCCTTCTCCAACATCGCGCGCGAGCACTGACCACGCAGCACATTCTCGGCGCCTTCTCCGACATCGTGCGCGAGCACTGACCACGCAGCACATTCTCGGCGCCTTCTCCGACATCGCTTGCGAGCACTGACCACGCAGCGCATCCTCGGCGCCTTGTCCAACATCGCGCGCGAGCACTGACCACGCAGCACATTCTCGGCGCCTTCTCCGACATCGTGCGCGAGCACTGAGCGCAGTGCGGCGCGCTCCGACACCTCCACACGGTACGACGGCACCTTTGTTTCGAAGCAGTACCGACGTGTACCTATGTAAGTAGGTATACTTATCTATGTAGCTACTGCGAATTAGAGTCGATTCAACTATATTATTTGAAATAAGATTATACATTTAAATAAACTTTTTTGCTTTTAATGCCATTCTGAATGCCTACGCTATAGAAGTCAGAGTCGGTTGAACGGACTGAAAAAGACATTTGCTTCAATGTCTAATATTATTTATTATAATATTGTAGTCTTAGGTACTTAATACCTAGATACTTTAGCAATGTAACTAGATATTATGCTGTTAAAATTTGTATATTTTGATTGTATTATAAATTCTGTTATATTCATCAATATCGTTTATTTTTCACTATCTCCATGGTCAACACCGAGGCTACGTTCACATAGCGTTGCTCAGTATACAGCAATAATATTCCAAGAGATAGCCGTACTTTTGGTCATCGCCAGGAAGGCTGATTCAGTATTTGGTGGGTGTGTGGGCTTGGTGACGGTCTGCCCGCATGCGGCTGGCCAGGTGACTATGTATCGCTGCTCAAAGACCAGTTATAGTTACAAAAATGAATGATCACTGGGAAGGCTGATACCAGTATGGTATTATGATATAAGTAGATAGTACCGATCTGAATAGTATAAAAAATGACGATATTCATCGGCCGGTTCACTAGATATGGCCTCTCAAAGACGTGTTATGTGGTTACAAAAAATGAACGATCACTAGGAAGACCTGATACTTGTATAGTATTAAAGTATGCACAATGCATATGTTAACAGTATAAAAACTAACCATGTTCGTCGGCCGGTTCAGGAGCTATAGCCAATTTAACATGTAAAAATATGTAAACTTCCCCAACTTCGCCTGGCCTCCTAAGTTTGCCTATGGTGAATAAGCTGTAATATCTTTTTCATTTTACTTGTATGGCAATCGAAACTTTGAGTTGTCATATAGAGCTTTAAGTTTCGATTGCCATACAAGTAAAATGACAAAGATATTACAGCTTTTTTATCATAGGCAAACATCAGACGCCGGGCGAAGTTAGGGCAGTTGACGTACTGAATCAGCATTCCTAGCGATAGTTACCAAAAGTAGGTACGGCTATCTCTTAGACTATAATGTTTAAGAGATGTGGGATCACACGGCAACAGCTCACTGTTCATACGGTAAAAAAAATGCTGTATTTAGGTAAACGCGCACCTGTCTAAAACTTTATAGAAAGAATAATATTGAAATGCGTTAATGTTCGATGTTAACCATGTTATAATGTTTCAAAACGAAGGTGCTACATCGCCGCGCGCGATGCGTCACAGTCCCCGCTCAACGTACTTACAGCTTGGCAAAAAATAGTAAAATGAAAATGCCACTATCGCACTTCGGTCACTTTGAATGCGAAATGAGTAAAAAAAATAAACAAATTGTAAAAACATTGCTTGTGGGTGACTCAAAACTTATAGCACTTATCTGCAAAGTAGTGCCATCATCATAGGTCTGCATTACTTAACATATTTAGTTCCAATTGTCACCACGTCACACTCTTATGTCGACCTGTAACGAATTGTTAGATCCTTTAGCTATCGATTGGTGTACTTACCTAATTCAACGCGCGGTCGTTGACACTCCCGCTCAGGGACTGAAAGCGGTTACGGTTAAAGGTTATGATACCTCAAAAATGTACCTGTACCGGTTTAAAGATTCCTTTAAAAATAAAGGTTGGGTTAAATTGTTATTTAACCTCTACACGATTTCGGTACCGAAAAACATGCGAGACAAAATCAAATAATTTATTTCAAATAGGCCCTTGTAAGGCACTTTTGAAGGTCAAAATTTACAAAATAATAGAATTGATTCTAGTCGCCCCTTCCAAAAGGTAGTTTTCGTATGGAAAAGAATGGGCAAGAAACTCCACCGTTACTCTTTTAAAATGATTTACAATATTGTAAAGGTACATACCTACATTTGTTAAATAATTATATGTGAAGACGGTGCAATAAAATTACCACAATAGGTAAAAAGAATTAAAAATTAAGCAACGACAGATAATTTAATTATGTGGTAGATACACGGTGCTCACATATTTACAAATATTGTAAAAGTAGACGATTTTGCTAAAATTTTATAATTAATAGAAGAAGTAATCACAGAATGTAAAATCAATGTCACATAACAAAAAAAAAAATATATATATATATACAATTAAATTAGCAACCAGTTTGATTTTGTCTTGATTCTAAATTGTCACATTGTACATTGAAGTGGCATAAGCTGAAATGTTCGTATGAAAACGCTACTTATGTCAGTCCGACTCCAGGACCGGACTTCAAAACCTTCTGCGGCCAGGGACAGGGAGACGTTATCTCTCCGAAACTATCCACCGCTGCACTGGAGTATGTTTTCAAGGTTCTGGTTTGGCATCAACATCAATGGCGAGTACATTACTCACCTTCGGTTTGTCGACGATATATTAGTCGTGACTGAGATTAGGGTAGGGTGGACTTCAGTACAATGCTCGATGACCTCAGTAGAGCTTCCGAAAGAGTGGGTCTTAAAATGAATATGGACAATACGAAGGCCATGTCGAATGCCCATGAAACACCCACCCTCATAAAGATCGGAGACTCGAATCTACACTTAAAGTTGTAGACGATTATGTTTACCTAGGGCACTGTCCAGTTAGGTAGGTCCAACTTCGAGAAAGAGGTTAATCGTCGAATCCGACTTAGCTAGGCGGCATTCGGGAAGCTACTATCTTCGGTCTACCGGTCGAAGGGGCAGTGCTTGGGGGAGGCCTATGCACTGCAGTGGACGTATTTCGGCTAAAATGATGCTTCTTCTTGTAGATCATCCCCAGATCAATTGGGTATACTTTTATTTCTGTTTCAGGCATTGTAGCGCGAGATGCGGCTTACGCCGCCCTCGCAGCCTGCCGCCCCAGGCCATGGCCATTTTGGCACTAGTGTAAATACGCCCCTGGAGACATTCCACAGACAAGGGTGAGACTTCCATCTTTCAATAAATCTTGAAAGTGTCTCGCGATCCATTTTAACATGCAGTCATCTTGTGACACAAGTTCTAAATGCTGAATCTGATGTACAGCAAGTTTATAAACGATCAAGCACACACAACCTACGCTCGCTCTGACGTACGTCCACGTTATTCATTCTCTACTGCAAGACGTTCGCGGTGGTGGGGGGTTTTCTAAATCTATGTTTTTCGGAAATATATAGTAGTGGTAAAATTCACAGAACATGGGCGGGGCACGCGCGCCGCGGTTATGAGCAAATGCTCAATATCAACCGAAATTTACTTTACCGGCCAGCAATCGCGCTCTTCTTTTGACAGCGTACGTAAGCTCTGCCAAAAATATTATATTATGCCGTCTTGCGCTATTATAACGTGTCGGAAAAGAAGTCAGGTGTGTAGTGTAGCACGAGAAGGGATTTTTTTCCACCGTTCAAGTCCAAAAACATTAAAATACTTATGATATTTGTAATTTTAACATTAGCATTATGAAGTTTGTAGACAAACACTATATAATCGCGTAAGCAGACGAATAGTAATACATTGCTTGCAATAGATGGGTACCATTTTGCACTACGTGAGCGATCGCGCAATGTATTACGTTCACTGCGAGAGTCCCGAGTACCGAACCAAAGGTTCAATTCCACGAAATCTAGGCATATTGATAGTGCTGTGCCAATTTGTAAACAATGTCGATAATTACTATGATACAATTGATTATTATCGATAGTACACTTTATAACTAAAATAATATTATTTATTACGACCAATATTACGAGGTTTTTGTATTTAAGTTTTATGTAATTTTTCAATTGAAACTGACATATTATGATTTAATATGTTTTAGGTTTCCAACAGATCCAGGTATAAGAAAACTGTGGATTGAGACAACTGGTAGAATTGATTGGATCCCTACTAAATGTAGCACAATTTGTTCGCAACATTTCGATGATGATAATTACATAACAACAAAGTCAGGGAAAAGAAACTTAAAATCAGGCGCTTATCCGCAAAAATATATCGTTATGTGTTGTTCAGTAAGTAAACTGATTTAATGTTTTAGAAAATTTTATTTTAGTCTCGTCAGTTAATCAGTTTTTTGTTTAAAAATGGCGACATCAAAATCATCTTTTATATTAATTTTCATAAAACTTCTGGTTGAAAACGAAGGAAATTGAAAATTATGCCTTTTTCGTTACGTTTTTTTTATACTTCTTTGATTACTTTTTTTTTAACGTGGTAAAATCATCAAATGAGTCCTCCCACCCAGGGCAGAGCGGGAGGGACTGTCAGACTCGTACTGACTAAAATCCACAGTGTCCTTCAATAGCCCTTTACGTACCGGGGTCACGGTAAATCATAAGTATATTAGTGTTAGATTGCATTTAATTTTGAAAAACTCCAATTTAAAAGAGAGCAGGCGTATGCTACTTAATAAATACGTATTATTTCAGGGACAATATTTTTTTCTTTTTGAACGTGATAAGCACCGGAAATGTAAGGTTGAGAGGCAACCCACTTTCTCTAATAAATAAATAAAAAACATGGAATATATATTTACCATGTTTATTATTTGTTTATTAGAGAAAGTCATCAGTCCATTGGGAGGACTCATTTGATGATTATACCACGATAAAAAAAAAGTCATCATTCCATGTTAATAATTAAATTGGTTTTAAAATTCAGTTTTGTATTTTTTATTTGTTTCACTTTTATTTACCTATTTGTTTCTATATTCGCATGAATACATGTTTACAACATGCATTACAGAAGTCCACATAGTCCACAATACTTGTAAAGAAAGAAGCAAGATTACATTAATTTTATCGATATCAATAATCGACAGTTTAGTCGCCCTACCATACATGAGCTTTTACGCGTGTATGAGTGTACGTCAAACGCAGAGATTGCGTTAGTGTGAAAACCAATAGCAAACTCACGATCTAAGTGCGTGTTGTTTATTTTGTGTGAGTAATCCGCGTAGGCATTGGTCTCTTGCTTGTAGTGAAGTTAAAGAGTGGGAGATAAACGGCGACACGCGTTTTGATGCAAATCCGAAACTATTTCCTTTCTAACCTCCTTTATATGTTCTGTGGTAAAATTAAACGAGAGTGGCTCATGTTTTCTCTATTGACTGAAAAAGTATAGTGTTTTCCATGATTTCTTTGTGGTGAAGCTTAAAGCCAATTGCAATTTCAAACTGAATTTTGTGATTGCAAAAATTCAGTGCACCGAATTTTATTTTACTGCATTTAATAAAAAAATACGCATATTTTCCTTTCATTTGTTTAATTGTTTAGTTAGGGTGATGGCATACCTTCGTAATGTAGTAAAAAAAAATAGCTGTAGCGTTGTGTTGCGCGTTACTCCCGCGTCGCCCGCCGCCAGCGCTTGCTCGCGTGCGTGGCCAGTCGTGAGTCGGCTCCCCGCTACCGTGATAGACCATTCCGCGCACGCTGCGATCGTGCGACGGACCGCCATATTATACTGTAACGTTGTCTCTCAAAAATATCTTATACCTACACATTAAAGCTACATATTGTGTTATAAATTGCGCCCAACTCGTGGCACGTACTCCGTACGGCAAGTACCTACCTACGAAACGGAAAATTACCGACGCGAGTGCGAACGAAATCCACGCAAAGATTGTTGTGTTCTACCTAGTCACGGATCGAGTAATCAGTGTATCTACTGGACTATACTGCCGTTATTTACCGTTTGCGTTCATCGCCGAGTGTTACCGTCGAGAAAATGCCGCCGAAAACACGCCGCGCGCACGCAAACGAGAAGGAAAACGATGGTTCCAGTAGTGATGAGGAAAGCCACGCGGTAGTTAACCCCGCGAGCGTGAACACCACGGCAACGGCTACACCGATCCCGGCAACGACATGTGGCAACATGAGCGAGTGACGACGCGACGGGACCGACTCAACCCACCGCTGCACACACTGGACCGACCGCGCATGGCATGCACGGCATGAACAGCAACTTTACCCGGTGCACGGCCCGATTCGACGGAGCCGCTTGTAGTACCGAAGCCCTAGAAGCATTTGTCGAGAGCGTGCTCATCTATAAAGAGTGCGCAAGTGTATCCGACGAACACGCCCTTCGAGGTCTACCTATGTTGCTGACCAGAGACGCCGCAGTGTGGTGGCAAGGCGTGAAATCTACCGTGGAGACCTCGGACGACGCGATACGCCGCCTTCGAACATGTACGGCGCCCCGCGCCCCGCCCACCGGATCTTACGAGAAATATTTGCGCGCGAACAAAGTGATAACGATAGTGTCGATTCCTTTATATCGCGAGTGCGAGCAGAAATGTCGCGTATACCATATAAAGCTACCAGATGTTATGCAAGTAGACATAGTTTACAGCCTTTTAAATCATGAGTTCCGTAAAAGAGTGTCACGCGATAGTGTAGTAGTGTCGACTGTCTACTCGAGCGAGCAAGGTATGTTGAGGAGACGCTAGCCGGAGTAAGTCATACTAAATCACTAATTCATCCTCATAACGCGAGTACCTCGCTTAATAACAGTAATAACACTGCAAGTTCCGCGAAATCTCGAAATGTAAACATTAACCCTCCAACGGCAACGGTTAATCAAAGTAACCCTTCGCGCGCTGTGTCCGACTCTAGCTCTAAGGCGAACGCTACGATACGCAAGATCCATATTGTGATCCGTCAATATAAACTGTCGGATTACGATATTTATTGACGTGTAGGGTAGTATATTGACGGATCACAATATTTATCGATGGATTTCTGGAAATCCTTGTGATCTGATCCCAGATCCTGGATCGTGATATTTATCTTGCGTGTAGTGTTGCGCGTCAATATTTATCGCGTCAGTACGCACCGAGACGTCAGCGATGGAGGATGTCGGTGACACCGCGTCTGCCGCGGTGAACCCATGCCACGAGCAAGAACGTGACGAAAAAATTTATAACCTCTATATTTAAATACCTATGTACCTTTAAATTATTACGTACCTAATAAATAATTTCATTAAATAATCAGAATTTTATTTCACTCACCTTTATATAGTCTCGAAGAACATAGATTAATGCGTCACAAGTATCCATGACGCTCTGACTAACTGACTCCGGCGACATTATTCCCGAAAATCTCATATCCATAAAGTTTCTTCCTGTGGCGAAATAGCGCAATGTCAATGCCAATTTTTCTCTAGGCGAAATGGATTTCCTCATCACTGTATCCTGTTTACTCAAAAATGGCGTCACCAATTAGAAAAAGTTGTCAAAACAGACATCAGGCATCCGAAAGTAATTTTCGTAGTCGTCCATTTCATCGTGAAGGCGAATTTCTTCCAATAAATTCAGATGTGTATACTCTTCTCTCTTTTGTAGCCAATTCTTTATCCATCGCTTTCTTTTTATTCGTTTGTTTAAAGAAAGGGCTAAAATTATTGCCACACAAGCTCTAATTTTCCTCCGTCTAGGGTCCATCACGTCTGCCTCGTACAAAGAACGCTTCAATACTGATGCGATCCGTATTGATGGTGTAGGGTGTGCTGTGATCCGGCCCAAGATACAAAATTAAATATCATGATACTTATCACAATATTTATTGACGTGTAGCGTTCGCCTAATATTTGTAACGATACGAATTCAAATACGAAACGTGTTCGACCGCGCTGCGCTTTCTGTAAACGGTTTGGCCATTCGATAAATGAATGCAAAATTAAAATAAAATCGGGCGACCAAGATAATAATGCACCGCTGTCATGTTACGGCTGCGGTCGACAAGGAGTAATACGCTCGAAGTGCCCGACGTGCAAAAGCACGCCCACCGCCGATAAGGTGAGTTCCGCCGATAAGGTGAGTTTCCAAAGCGCTATCACCCTGTAACGTTACATTTTCCCAGAGGGGGAAATGTAAGGGAAAATATAACAATATAATTGAATATTATAATATAATTAAAAATACAAGGGGAGTACAAAAAACACAGTTTAACACTACTGATCGGCACTGCACGCTTAGGAGGTTAGGCCTCAGAGGTGGCCTGCAGCGGGAGGTAGTCTTCGGGAGATGGAGGCTCCGGCAGGGAGTGGGTGAGCCCCGGAATGGCCAGGGCAGGCCAAGATGGACTGTAAGAGAGACAGACCCTTTTATTATCGTAAAGTCGGAGATAGAATGGCGATAGAATCCGAGATAGAAATCCCCCTGCTTCTGACGGCCTCTGCTTTTATACCCTTCAGCTCGTTTCCAAAATCAATATTCTTTTCCATTTTCAAACAGTGGTTTCTTCAAATATAATCGGACCTCCTTGGAGTGCGTAAATTTCATAAATTGTAACGTTACATTTTCCCAGAGGGGGAAAATGTAAGGGAGAATATAACAATATAATTGAATATTATAATATAATTAAAAATACAAGGGGAGTACAAAAACACAGTTTAACACTACTGATCGGCACTGCACGCTTAGGAGGTTAGGCCTCAGAGGAGGCCTGCAGCGGGAGGTAGTCTTCGGGAGATGGAGGCTCCGGCAGGGAGTGATTGACGGCTGGTGGTGGCCTCGGCGGGTCGATGACTCCGAGGGAAGGAAGAGTTGGCTCCGGCAGGGAGTGGGTGAGCCCCGGAATGGCCAGGGTAGGCCAAGATGGACTGTAAGAGAGACAGACCCTTTTATTATTATAAAGTCGGAGATAGAATCGGAGATTGATAGAATCCGAGATAAAATCGCCTGTTGCTTCTGACGGCCTCTGCTTTTATACCCTTCAGCTCGTTTCCAAAATCAATATTCTTTTCCATTTTCAAACAGTGGTTTCTTCAAATATAATCGGACCTCCTTGGAGTGCGTAAATTTTATAAATGAAATTTAGAACAATAGTTAATTTGTAGTTATTTTGTACAATCATAATATAAAAATAAATTATAATTAATACAATGTTTTAGCGATAACAATAAAAATAATTGAAACTATATAAACCAAAAAGTAACATCATAGACTAAGCCAAACAGAAAAATAAAAAGAAACTGACAGTTTAACATTTGACATAGGTAAGTGTCACAACAAGAAAATCTACAGAAAATATCAATAACAATGAAATACAGAGCCTCAGGAATATTTAAAACAATGGTCATGCATTTATCTAGAGAGAACGTATGATAAAAGACCAACATTTTAACAACCAAACCGTAAGTAAAAAACATGCAACATTACAAAATGAAATTTAGAACAATAGTTAATTTGTAGTTATTTCGTACAATCATAATATAAAAAATAAATTATAATTAATACAATGTTTTAGCGATATCAATAAAAATAATTAAAACTATATGAACCAAAAAGTAACATAGACTAAGCCAAACAGAAAAATAAAAAGAAACTGACAGTTTAACATTTGACATAGGTAAGTGTCACAACAAGAAAATCTACAGAAAATATCAATAACAATGAAATACAGAGCCTCAGGAATATTTAACACACCGACAATGGCATTTATCTAGAGAGAACGTATGATAAAAGACCAACATTTTAACAACCAAACCGTAAGTAAAAACCTCCTAATAATATAATATCCTCGTAAGCCAGGACTTACGAGGATATTACCTCCGCCTTCACTTCCTTCACTAGACCCTCATAATGTATAACGCCTCTTATGAAAGGTTTAAACCCCGATCCCTAATGATAGGTACCTTCAATGCCAATGGCTTATTCAATCAGAAAGATGAAATCGCTGAATTCCTCCGCGATCATCAGTTAGATCTTCTCCTCATACAGGAAACCTTCCTTAAACCCCACAAACGTAACCCCTCTATAGCTAACTATCGTTTAATTCGAAATGATAGGACGCGCTGTCACGCGGGTGGCACTCTCATTTATTATAAAAAGGATCTGTATTGCATCTCTATGGACCCTCCACCTCTCTCCCGATTAGAAGTATCAGTCTGTCGTCTAGGCATGACTGGTCACTCACCGATCACTCTAGTGTCGGTCTATATCCCTCCCATCCCAGCTCAGGCCTCAGAAAACTACCAACTTATTTCTGATGACCTACAGCTACTCTTCGGCATGAGCGACTCTGTCATTATGGCAGGGGACTTCCAACGCCAAACATCCTTCTTGGAACAGTAATATCACTAACCCCAGGGGCCGACACTTGTTCGACATCTCTTCCATTCTTAACTTCGACATCATCGCTCCGATGAATCCCACTTACTATCCCCATATGTTAAATTACACCCCTGACGTCCTTGACATAACGCTCCTTAAGAACGTAAACTTACGACTTGACTCGATAGAAACGGTGCACGAGCTTACCTCTGACCACCGCCCGGTAATCATCCATCTTGCATCCCGCATAGGTCCCTCTGACCCTAACCACCCTCTCCCCACTAGAAAGGTGACGGACTGGAAGAAAGTAAGCGAAAAGCTGAAATCCAACACGTCCCCCTTACTAGACTCTATCGCTAACACGACAGCTGCGATCGACTCACTCACGGAGCACGTGCAAACCGTCCTGAGCGATTGCTCAAGGGAGGTTCCGGCAACAGATCCCTGTTACCTAAAACTCCCGGACGATGCGCGCGCCCTACTGACTGAGAAGAACGCAGCTGTCCGTGCCTACAGCAATTTTCCCTGCGCCGCTAACAAAGCCCACATGCGCTACTTACAGAGAACTGTGAGGACACGTATGGCGGAGCTGCGTGAAACGGGCTGGGACAAGATGCTGAGCGACCTTGAGCCTACCCACCTAGCCTTCTGGGAACTCCAGAGGAAACTTAGATCCCCCCATTCAGGCCATATGCCCCCTTTAGTCCGCCCGGACAAAACATTAGCCTTCGACGACATCGACAAAGCCGAGTGCCTAGCCGACAGTCTTGAAGCTCAATGCTCTCCCAGTACACTACCAGTAGACAAAGCTCACCTCGAGGAGGTCGACGCCGAAGTCGAACGTAGAGCCTCTATCCCTCCCATTGAAGACCCTGATTTTCCCCTGCCCCCCATCGAACCAGATGAGGTACATGAGATTATCAAAGGTCTGAAAAATCGTAAAGCCCCCGGCTCAGACGGACTCACCAATAGGGTGGTCCAACTATTCCCAGCCCATCTAATCATGCTTTTGACCACCATCTTCAATGGTGCGTTAAGCAATAACATTTTTCCCCAGACGTGGAAAGAGGCCACTGTCATAGGTATCCCTAAACCAGGAAAACCCAAAAACGAGCCATCTAGTTATAGGCCCATCAGTCTGCTCAAGGTTCTAGGCAAGAGATCTATGAGAGGCTTATTTATAAGCGTCTCAGAGACTATGCAGAGACCAAGGGCCTCATCCCCAACGAACAGTTCGGCTTTCGAACTCAGCACTCTAGCGTGCATCAGGTCCATCGTATCGTCGAGCTAATCAGCGGTGCTCTCACCCATGGCCGACAGACGAGCGTAGTATTCTTCGACATAGCAAAGGCATTTGACAAAGTCTGGCACAACGGCTTAATTTATAAGCTCTACAAACTTGGTGTGCCGGATCGTCTCGTGCTCATCTTACGAGACTATTTGTCGAATCGCACCTTTCGCTTCCGCATCGAAGGAGCCCTTTCCTCCCCCCGCCCCATAAGGGCAGGAGTCCCTCAGGGCTCAGTATTAGCCCCCCTCGTTTTCACGCTATTCACCAGCGACATCCCCAGACACAGATCGACGCAGTTGGCTCTGTTCGCAGACGATACAGCGATCATCTGTAAGGGAAATTCAGCTACGATGCTGCTAAACCTCCAAAGGGCTGTCAACAACCTTGGCGCCTGGTTTAGAAAATGGCGAATAGAAGTAAATCCCGACAAAAGTCAAGCGGTTAGCTTTTCTAAACCGAGAACTAGACCCCCCCCTTTCCCCCGACCTATCACCATGTTCGGCAAACCAATCCCTTGGGCTAGGCGCGCCAAATACCTAGGTGTTATCCTAGATCATCATCTCTCCTTTTCTGAGCACATAAAGACGGTTCGTTCGCGAGCCGCTTTCGCTCTAGGTAGACTCCATTTCGTACTAAATGCACGCAGCAAATTGTCACTTAGTGCAAACTGCGCATCTATACATCGTGTATCCGACCCATTATGACCTATGCGGGTGCAGTATTCGCCCACGCCAAGTCCCATTCCATCCATAGGTTGCAAGCCTTGCAGAACCGTTTCCTCCGTAAAGCCACGGGAGCTCCCTTCTATGTCAGAAACGAGATCCTCCATCTCGACTGTAAAATCCCTACGATTCACCAGACATCGTAACCCCTTGGTTGTCGAAGCAGCCAATTATGTCCCTTCTAGAATTAGTCAGATCCGCCGTCCGCGGCATGTCCTCTCCGACCCTGATGATCCCATCACACTCCTCCAAGAGCAGAATAGGGCCACCAGCACAATACACAAGAACAGACGCCTCCCGTCATTCCGACCTCGCCGCCGAGGTCCTTTGCGACCGCGGCCGTGTCCCTGAGTAAATGATACTCCTCCCCGACCCTTGCTCGAAAACGAGGTGCCAGCAAGTTGTTGCCGCTGAGCACGTAGCTTTAAACTACCCCGAATAATAATCATGATCTAAACCAATTTTGATCCAGCCTGTCCCTTCTTGCTGTCCTCCCCTCAGCGACGCCCTAAGCCGAGGTTCGTACCGCACAGGGGGTGCCCTTAGCGAGCGTTCGCCTAGTTTTTATTTAGTTTAGTTTTTTGCCCCTGGCTGGAGGCTTTGAGTGTAGCAGCTTAAGGCACCCACAGGAAAGTCGGGTTAAGCAGCCAAGACCTTAGTGGTCAAAACTGCGAGATGCCCGTTCAAAAAAAAAAAAAAAAGAAGCAACGGGCCATTCTATCTCGGATTCTATCGCCGATTCTATCTCCGACTTTACTATAATAAAAGGGTCTGTCTCTCTTACAGTCCATCTTGGCCTGCCCTGGCCATTCCGGGGCTCACCCACTCCCTGCCGGAGCCAACTCTTCCTTCCCTCGGAGTCATCGACCCGCCGAGGCCACCACCAGCCGTCAATCACTCCCTGCCGGAGCCTCCATCTCCCGAGGACCACCTCCCGCTGCAGGCCACCTCTGAGGCCTAACCTCCTAAACGTGCAGGGCCGATCAGTAGTGTTAAACTGTGTTTTTGTACTCCCTTGTATTTTTAATTATATTATAATATTCAATTATATTGTTATATTTTCCCTTACATTTTCCCCCTCTGGGAAAATGTAACGTTACAATTTATTATAATATATTTTTATTATATTTTCCCTTACATTTTCCCCTTCTGGGATAATGTAACGTTACAATTTGGCGCCCAATTCAGTTTACCCACTCCCTCTTCCCTCTCTAAATTCTAAAACTAAACTTTCACAAGTTTTTCAATTATATTTTGGCGAACCTTTATTCATCACCTCATCCATTACAACCTTTACTCAACACTTCTTATATTGAACATACTCGTAATACTACACCCCCACACACACTACGATTACCATTGTAATCGTCATCCATTCTTCGCTTGTACGTGTTAAAACCATCGTTCGTTCGTTGGTCATTTGCAAGTTGGGGTTTGGCTTACTTTACGACGTTCTATAGGAGAGTATCCTATAGACGTTAACACCTACTCTTTACTCTTTTCTTTACCTCACTACACTGCATCCCACACACTTGCACACCACTGCGGTTACCATACATTGGTAATCGTACCCAGTTTTCGCTTGTGTGTGTTAACTTGTCACTAGCAAGTTGGGGACTGCGACACTCCACGACGCCTGCAGGACAATATCCTGTGGACGTTTGTACAATACTGAACATTAATTTACTTTATTCATTACTCCATTTAGTTTGATTTGTTACCACGGCTAGTGCAACTTGTAACTAAATTACTTAAAAACTTATTTAAACCTAGACTAATATTTTTAAATCTTAAACAATGGATAGACCAATAAGATACTCGTACCTCAACAAACTTGAGCTTGAATACGAAGTTTCTATCAGAGCTGAAAGACCTGCTGAAACTTTGACAAATCGGAGACAAAAATAAATTGTTACAGTTAATACAATATTTAGAATATTATTTATTATTTAGTTTATATGTTATACGCAAACTCCGAAGCTCCGGCGCTCCTAGGTTGGACTGGTCAATCCTCAGGTCAGACTGAATGACTTAGTCAAAGCCCAAACAAATGTAAATTTTCGGCCTTTGACTAAACAATTTTCGTCAAACCTGGGAGAGACTAATTTGGTCAGGCAAACGTCAAAACACAATTTTATTAAATCGGGGTTTGACGAGTCAAACTCCGATATAGGTATGAAGTGTCTTATCTTCGTATATTTGCAAGCATTTTATCATTTAAGCAGCTTTCAAGTCTTAAGAACCGCTTAACTCTGCCAGTTCTGACACCTGATTGGTCAGCTTACGTGATTTTCACTTTTATATTTGAGATGCTTTGAGAGAATGCCGTGTGGCATTAGGCCCGCCTTTTGTACGATGTGCAATAAAGTATAAAATAAATAAATAAATGCTTTGGAATATACGGAGGTTAGTTTGACGCTCAATGAACGAACATGAAATGACAAAACAATCGGTCGGAACACCGCGAGAGACATTATGAACCTGTTTAAACATGTTCAGATCAACGTTTGACCGAGTTTTGCAGTCGCTTCTAGGATTGACTAGGCCAAAACCGAAACAGAATAATTTACTTTCGACGTTTGACTGAAAAGTTAGGAGCTCCTGGGTTTGACTAAAAATACTTCAGGCAAAGGGCGAAATTGAAATGTATTTCGGGGATTGCCTGATGGCTTTGGCCAAACCTAGGATAAACCAGTCCTTCCGCGAAGAGACTGTGTATCGGACTTTGACTATAACATATATATTGTTTTAGTTTTTATTTTACTAAAGTTTTACAGTTTACACTGATCATGCTGCACTGAAATGGTTCCAAAATCTATCTAATCTTTCTGGGAGATTAGCACGTTGGACTCTTCGTCTATCAGGCTTTGATTTTGATCTGAAACATAAGAAAGGAAAGGATAATTCCGTTCATGGGACCTTCCGTTACAAAAGTTTCAAATAGCACTAAATAGCTCTGTAAATGCTACCACAGGGTTCTTTTCCTTGATGTCTTTAAGAACTTTCATTTTATTCATTTTCATAAGTCTGTAAATACTTCATAGGGATAAAACTTTTGGCATTGTTAATTATATTTAGTTTTTATGGAGCGGTGCATAACTCGTTAAATAAGCCATTATGTCGAGCGGTACTTAACTCGTTAAATAAGCCTTAGTGTATCTATACCTTTATCTTATTTTTAAATACTTACTTGAACTTAAACTTAGATTTTAATTTTCTTGTACTTGAACTTGAAACTCGCAAGGTTTTTCTTAAGCACTAATGCTTTAAAACTTTGACTATTTTTCTGAAATAGGAAAGTTTTGTAAATATTTAATTTAGTTTTTTTTTTGGGTTTTAAAAAAGGTGCGGGTTACGACACCTAATTAAAATAAATAAGCCTTCGTTACCTTAAAAAATAATTCCTTGTGGAGTATGCGTCATAGAATGTGAACCATATCCCCTAAGAATGCTGGTGATGTATGATTGAGGGAGCACGAAAGGCGAGTTTTTGAAAGGTGTATGAAAGAGCAAGGTCTTATTTACAACATCTAAATCTTTTCAGTTGATAATTTTCTTGGGTTATGGGGAATCATAATTGTAAGATAGGTACTACACACCAGATGTTAGTGTTTTCTTTCTTTTTAATTTTCAGTACCACTGTAAATAGTCTGCTAGATTTGCTAAGTAATGCCCTAAAAATTTTTTCATGGGATTCATAAATTTTCCGGGGTTGTCGGGGAAATGTAATGTTGCGTGTTTTTACTTACGGTTTGGTTGTTAAAATGTTGGTCTTTTATCATACGTTCGTTTTATCATACGAAATAACTACAAATTAACTATTGTTCTAAATTTCATTTATGAAATTTACGCACTCCAAGGAGGTCCGATGATATTTGAAGATACCATTGTTTGAAAATGGAAAAGAATATTGATTTTGGAAACGAGCTGAAGGGTATAAAAGCAGAGGCTGTCAGAAGCAACGGGCCATTCTATCTCGGATTCTATCGCCATTCTATCTCCGATTCTATCTCCGACTTTACTATAATAAAAGGGTCTGTCCCTCTTACAGTCCATCTTGGCCTGCCCTGGCCATTCCGGGGCTCACCCACTCCCTGCCGGAGCCAACTCTTCCTTCCCTCGGAGTCATCGACCCGCCGAGGCCACCACCAGCCGTCAATCGCTCCCTTACATTTTTCCCTCTGGGAAAATGTAACGTTACAATTTGTCTTTTATCATACGTTCTCTCTAGATAATTGCATGACCATTGCCGGTGTGTTAAATATTCCTGAGGCTCTGTATTTCATTGATTGAATATTTTCTGTAGTTTTTCTTGTTGTGACACTTACCTATGTCAAATGTTAAACTGTCAGTTTCTTTTTATTTTTCTGTTTGGCTTAGTCTATGTTACTTTTTGGTTTATATAGTTTTAATTATTTTTATCGCTAAAACATTGTATTAGTTACAATTTATTTTTTATATTATGATTGTACGAAATAACTACAAATTAACTATTGTTCTAAATTTCATTTATGAAATTTACGCACTCCAAGGAGGTCCGATGATATTTGAAGAAACCATTGTTTGAAAATGGAAAAGAATATTGATTTTGGAAACGAGCTGAAGGGTATAAAAGCAGAGGCCGTCAGAAGCAACGGGCCATTCTATCTCGGATTCTATCTCCAATTCTATCTCCGATTCTATCTCCGACTTTACTATAATAAAAGGGTCTGTCTCTCTTACAGTCCATCTTGGCCTGCCCTGGCCATTCCGGAGCTCACCCACTCCCTGCCGAAGCCAACTCTTCTTTCCCTCGGAGTCATCGACCCGCCGAGGCCACCGCTAGCCGTCAATCACTCCCTGCCGGAGCCTCCATCTCCCGAAGACTACCTCCCGCTGCAGGCCACCTCTGAGGCCTAACCTCCTAAGCGTGCAGTGCCGATCAGTAGTGTTAAACTGTGTTTTGTACTCCCCTTGTATTTTTTTTTAAATTATATTATAATGTTTTAGCGATATCAATAAAAATAATTAAAACTATATAAACCAAAAAGTAACATCGACTAAGCCAAACAGAAAAATAAAAAGAAACTGACAGTTTAACATTTGAAATTGTAACGTTACATTTTCCCAGAAGGGGAAAATGTAAGGGAAAATATAATAAAAATATAATTAAATATTATAATATAATTAAAAATACAAGGGGAGTACAAAAACACAGTTTAACACTACTGATCGGCACTGCACGCTTAGGAGGTTAGGCCTCAGAGGTGGCCTACAGCGGGAGGTGGTCCTTGGGAGATGGAGGCTCCGGCAGGGAGTGATTGACGGCTGGCGGTGGCCTCGGCGGGTCGATGACTCCGAGGGAAAGAAGAGTTGGCTCCGGCAGGGAGTGGGTGAGCCCCGGAATGGCCAGGGCAGGCCAAGATGGACTGTAAGAGAGACAGACCCTTTTATTATCGTAAAGTCGGAGATAGAATGGCGATAGAATCCGAGATAGAAATCCCCCTGCTTCTGACGGCCTCTGCTTTTATACCCTTCAGCTCGTTTCCAAAATCAATATTCTTTTTCATTTTCAAACAGTGGTTTCTTCAAATATAATCGGACCTCCTTGGAGTGCGTAAATTTCATAAATGAAATTTAGAACAATAGTTAATTTGTAGTTATTTCGTACAATCATAATATAAAAAATAAATTATAATTAATACAATGTTTTAGCGATATCAATAAAAATAATTAAAACTATATGAACCAAAAAGTAACATAGACTAAGCCAAACAGAAAAATAAAAAGAAACTGACAGTTTAACATTTGACATAGGTAAGTGTCACAACAAGAAAATCTACAGAAAATATCAATAACAATGAAATACAGAGCCTCAGGAATATTTAACACACCGACAATGGCTTTTATCTAGTGAGAACGTATGATAAAAGACCAACATTTTAACAACCAAACCGTAAGTAAAAACATGCAACATTACAACCCATGAGTTTGATCTGTCACACCCTACAGTAAAGATAGAAGTCGCGTCTTTAGAAGGTGTTGCAGTGCTGGATACTGGTGCTACTGAGAGTCTCGCTAGTCCCGGACTCTATAAAATATTATTAGACAGCGGGACCATTTTCACGAAAACACGTCGCAATCTCGGCCTCGCCGATGGAACACAGCAGGTACGTGACTTATTATCATGTGACACGAACGTCACCATTCCGGGACGCGTTCTCCCCACCACTTTCCTAGTGATACCGGAAGCGGATAATAGGACGCTTCTAGGACAGGACTTTAGTGCTAGAGCAGGTATATTAGTGGACCTCCAACATAACTGTTGGCATTTTTGTAATTTCCTTATATATACTACTGCTTGTATACTTTTGTGCAGTCTTTAGCCTTACATCCACCAGCGATTCAGAGCTGATGCAGGTTGATACCACCGGCTTGGCGCTGAGAGAGGATGAAGGGACGAAGCTGTCACCTGCTCAAAAGACACAACTCAACCAGCTCATAACTGAGAGAGTTGACCGCTTCGCCACCGAAGGACCTCCTACAACTTACGCCACTCATCACATTCGGGTTGACGAGAAGCAGGAACCGACCGCTTCACCACCCTATAGAATGTCGCAAGGTAAGAGAGAGTTGTTGGACGGTGAGCTTGAGAAGCTGCTGCGCGCAGATGTCATAGAAGAGTGCGAGTCGCCATGGGCTGCCAACATCGTCTTAGTTGCGAAGAAGGATGGCGGAGTTCGCTTATGTGTGGACTACCGTAAGCTCAACGCCGTGACTAAGCCGGATAGGTACCCGCTCCCGCGCATGGAAGACGTGCTTCATGCTGCGAAGACGACCAGCTATATGACGACGCTAGACCTTCACTCCGGTTACTTTCAGGTTTGCGTCGCTGAAGAGGACCGCGACAAAACTGCATTCGTTACACCCTCCGGCACTTATAGGTTTAAGAGAATGCCGATGGGACTACGCAACTCTGGTGCCACGTTTCAGAGATTAATAGATCGTTTCAAGTCAAACTTAAACGTGCCTATACGAGGACAAGATGTACGTGACAGCACCGATATCCCACCAGACCACCAAGGAAGTGGGCCTGTGACTATTCTTGGATATCTGGACGATCTAATAATCTTGTCACCGAGTTTCCAAGGTCATATTGAAAATCTCGAAGCTATCTTCGACAGACTCAAGAAGTTCGATCTTCGAGTCAATCGAAAGAAAAGCTGCTTCGCCCGTGACTCTGTGAAATTCCTTGGTCACATAATTGTTCCTGGAGGTCTACAAGTAGACCCAGAGAAAACCTCAGCTATTGCCAACATGCCTGCCCCGAAGAACAAGAAGCAGCTCAAAGGTTTCCTGGCCACATCCAGCTGGTTTCGACGGTTTGTACTGAACTACGCTACAATCGCCAAGCCTTTGACTGACCTGCTCAAGAAGAACAGTAGTTGGAGATGGCATGATGAGTAGCAGATTGCTTTCGAGCGCATCAAGGAGCTTCTGGTCACCGCTCCCATTTTTCGCCAAGCTGACGAGTCCAAGCCTTTCTCCCTCCGGACAGATAGCAGTGGCTACTGTCTCAGCGCAGTTTTAATGCAGGGGGAGGGTTCCGACGAAAGGCCCATAGAGTACGCCAGTCGCCTCCTCTCGCCAGCCGAGCGCAACTGCATCACCACCGAGCGCCAAGCCCTAGCCGTCGTCTGGGCGGTCACGAAGTTCAGAGGTTACGTGGAAGGCTCGGAAGTAGTGGTTAAGTCCGACCATCAGCCTTTACGTTTACTGATGAGCCTTAAGTGTCCCAGTGGTCGTCTTGCCAGATGGGCACTGACCCTTCAGGCCTATAACCTGCAGATACAGTACACTCCCGGAAAGGTGAATGTGATTGCTGATGCACTAAGCCGCCCAGCTTGTTGCGAGGAAACCCCAGCTGGTTGCGAGGTATGCTTAGTGACCGTAGATATGCCACATAGGACACCTGATGATGTGCGCTCTAACCAACTCAAGGACCCAGAGCTGAAGAGTATCGTCGAGGACCTCGAGACTACCGACGATCCCTTCAGGGAGAGAGGGTGGTCAGAGAGAGGATACCTGATGTTTGATGGTGTATTATACAGGTGTGCGCCCGAATCGGAAGACGCCGAGTCCGCCTGCCCCGTGGTCCCTAAACATGAGAGAGAAGCCGTCCTCGTAGAGTTCCACGACGCTCCCACAGCGGGCCACTTTGGTGTTGAACGTACCCTACAACGCATCAGAGTACGATACTTTTGGCCAGGTATGAAGGCTTTTGTCACAGACTATATTAAAGGCTGTGCAGCTTGCCAGCGATACAAGATAGACAACAGGAAGCCTGCAAGACTACTCCAGACTCCTGCACCCATCCGGCGATTTTAAGTAGTATCAGTCGACTTGTTCGGACCCCTACCAAAGACTTCGAAAGGTAACCGTTGGATCTTAATTCTAGAAGACACGTACTCCCATTGGGTTGAGCTATTTGCGTTGGAGAAGGCTACCAGTGTGGAATGCGCTGAGATAATAATATCCGAGGTCTTTCTGAGGTATGGAGTCCCGCGTAGGATGATCAGCGACAACGGAGTTCAGTTTGTTGCTGAAGTGATGCAGTAGGCCTGTCACGTGATGGGTATCAAACAGTCCTTGACGCCGTTGTATCACCCGGAAGCGAACCCCGTCGAGCGGAAAAATCGTGACCTTAAACCACAGTTAGCGATACTGGTAGGAAAGGATGACGCGTCGTGGGATACTCATCTCGCGGCCATAAGGTTCGCGATGAACTCTGCTGTTACAGCAAGCACTGGATTTTCACCAGCTTTCCTTACTTTCGGGAGAGAGCTGCGCGCGCCATCGGACGTCGTGGCAGACATGAAGACCATTGTGGATAGCGATAATTTCGTCCACAATATCACTCCTTACTTTCGTAAGTTATCGACGGTGCTGCTTGACGCCCGAGATGTCCACGAACGTAACCAGTCTCTGCAGAAGAAGTACGCAGATGAAGGCAGACGCGACCCCCCAGAATATAGGTAGGCGATCTCGTTTTGTTGAATATACCCCGGAGGGATGGCCCTTATCGCATCCGCGAAGTAGTAAGCCCTACTACTTACCTTGTGGGGGGAGTAACTAGAGGTGAGCACGTAGGACGTTACCACGTTTCTGATTTGACTCCTTTCATCGGAGATGTCGAGGCTCCGGTTAAAGAGAAGCGCAGACGCGGTCGACCGCGTAGATTTGATTGTTACCCGAACGCGAGGGCGCTATGTTCGAACTAGAGAAGGGAGTGTGTAGCGTTGTGTTGCGCGTTACTCCCGCGTCGCCGCATCTAGAATTACATGCTTCCCGCCGCCAGCGCTCGCTCGCGTTGCCAGTCGACTCCCCGCTACGTACCGAGATAGACCATTCCGCGCACGCTGCGATCGTGCGACGGACCGCCATATTATACTGTAACGTTGTCTCTCGAAAATATCTTATACCTACACATTAAAGCTACATATTGTGTTATAATGCGTATTTATGAATATAATTGCAAAAAAGAACCATGCCAGCTTATTCCTTTACTTAATAGCAATATTTTATTTAGTGGAACTGTTTTTGATAAAGCTACTATTTAATAAGTTATTTGCGATTTCTTTGTTTTTTTTTTTTTTATGGAGTTGAAGTTTTTTTTTCAATGTTTAATTCTTAATCTTTCTTAAGATATAACTTTCTGTATCATGAAATGCATCATATTAGCTATATTACCACTAAAGCCTGAATCTCGGAAATCTTTGGAACATTGACATTTTCAACTTTGAAAATAAATAAAAAATATTTTATCCAAGCACGCCATTTAAAAGTTACTAAATCGTTTCTTCCTCACCACCTAACGAGGTGAAGAACTAACTAGGCGCGACTTTTTTTATAGTGGTGTCCCCAGTAGGCCTAATCCACATGGAAGAATACAAAAAATATAGATGTTTTATGAAATAAAGTTAGTGTGAAGCTCATAAGTGAAGTAAGAAGAATTATGAAGTGTAGATGTTAAGTGCAGCGGTTAGTCAGAGTCACTTTCTGAACCGTGGAATAGATTAATATCTACAAAAGCCAAGTTCTCTTTCTCGGTATCGGCCTCATCATTCAAATTATCATTCATTATTAATAAGCTTTGTGCAGCTGTTGATAAAACTTTGTGTTTCCTACTAAGTTTAGGTCTATTTGCCGACATATGAGGATCAGATGTTAAAATTAAATTGTGTATAATATCATCATTGGTTGCCTTTCTGCATAATTTTCGGGCATGATGTTGTCGGTATGTTCAAAAATCTTTATTTCTGGATTCAGAGGCCTCCTCTGACAACGTTCCAATTGGAAGTAAACCGAACAGTTACTATTTCTTTTCCGTGAACGCGCAATGAACGTTTGCAGGCATGTAATACCAACTGTAGAAGTCCATATAAATACATGATAAATAGTTTGGTCTGCGAATTCTTTGAATTTCTGCGTATCAATGGAAAGTGAAAAGGAAAAGTTTCCCCGAGGAAAGTGTTTCTAAAATGAGTTTTCATCTACACCAGTTATTCTAGCGCTAGTTGCAGGATTCTCAAAAAATCGTCTGGCCGTATTGCCATCATTGGTTGTACCATGTCCCTGTTTCACGATATCAATCAATAGCACGGTTTCTCTTTTGAACTCATCCTAAACCTGCCGTTTCTTAGCTTCCATTTTATCTTTATTTTCGTCCTGTGAATTCTAAAATAATGAATAATAATAAAATAATGATGTATGTTAAATACGGATCCCTAATGGATATTGCCGACCTCGCGCATTCCCGCTTGTTTACGCCAACCGCACGTTTACTGCAGCGTCGACATCCTGGACGGATGTCCAGCCACGAGCCGCCGACGCAGCAAAATTCATGATAGTAATTAATTATTTTTAAGTATTTTTTCGGTTATTCCATATTCTAGCATCCAATAGGTTTCACTAAATTTATTGTAATAATTTCATTTAAATTAAATTAGTTTTAAAATATCTTTGGTTTTTTTTCGATCCACCGTCTGCAGATTACGTAATTGGCGCAGTCGGTAGGATACTCGCGAGTCGGTTCGCGAATCGCGCTAGAATCATCTCATATCGATCACCACGATCGCGAGTCACCCGGGCGGCTATCAAGTCACGTCATGAGTATCCAGAATCTACAGTAAAGCTGCAGAGCCGCGTGGAGAATCCAGACATCGATTCACGGCAAAGAACCAGAGATGAAACATATGTGAGTGCACCAGAATCTTTCTCGTGTTGCTTCCTCTCTATTCCTAGTTACTTTTATGTCCAATATTTTTCATCACGAAAAATCTAATCGTCAGGAACCTGCATCGCGAAAGGCTCGCCGACATATAGTAGATATTAGTAGAGATTTAGATAGTGAATTAGATTTTAATTTAAACAGTTTATTTGAACCTATAATAATGCCTTACGACCCCGATGTAATTTTCAAGGCCCTACGCCTTGTGCCCAATTTTGACGGAAACCCCAATGTACTGACGAGGTTTATTAACATCTGTGACCGGATAGTAACTCAGTATGCAAGCGCTGAACCAGGCAACGAGTTAGGGAACCTGTGTCTTTTAAATGGCATCTTAAACAAGATAACAGGACCTGCCGCATCCACTATCAACTCAAATGGCATTCCGGAAACATGGGCAGGTATCAGATCAGCTCTAATTAATAACTTCTCGGATCAGAGGGATGAAACGGCCTTGTACAATGAACTCTCGCTGGCTACGCAAGGTAATAGGACCCCGCAAGAATTTTACGATCAATGTCAGACTTTGTTTAGTAAAATTATGACTTACGTGACGTTACATGAGGCCTTACAAACGACTATCGAAGAAAAACGGACACTTTATAAGAAAGTGACAATGCAGGCTTTCGTACGTGGACTAAAGGAACCTTTAGGCTCACGTATACGTTGTATGCGACCGGTAACCATAGAAAAAGTCCTAGAATTTGTGCAGGAAGAATTAAATATTATATACCTGCAACAGTCTAATGATGTCCCTAAGGTTCAACTTCTCAGGGCACACCCAAAATTTTATACAAACCTCCCATGATGCCTGTAATGCCGTTTAACTCGTTAAATATTCCGCGACCCCCAGTATCTAACTGGCCCACTCCAGTAGGACAGCGTAGTCACCAACCCCAGCCTCAGGCCTTTAAATTCAATAATCACAACCAGCATCAAAATCGCATGCCTACCCGGACCCAACAAATGTTCCGCGCACCAATACCAAACTACAACCCTCAAAGCAACGTTTTCAGATTACAGCAAAGGACTAATCCACCACAAAATTCCGGCCCGAAACCTATGAGCGGCGTTCAACAACCACTACCGATGATGCCAGGGCACGACTGGCAACGAAACGGCGCACACGACCACCACACACACATCGCCACATCGAGCGCATCGAACGGCTGCAAAAACGGTTCTTATGGTATCTCGCCTATTAAAGTAATATGGGAAAAAAACTCAACTCGTACCAAGTGCTAGACTTGGTTTTCCTTAAGAAGCTGGTAACAGGCTCTCTTAACTGTCCTGATTTGCTCAGTAGGGTATTGTTCCATGTGCCACGTAATCTGCCAAGAAGTTCTAATAGCAGGTTTCTGCATGCCAAGATGTCATACCAACTTAAGGCAATACTGTCCATTGTCCAGAATGTATGCTACATAAAAAGAGCACGAAGTCGACAATGACCTTTTTCATTCATCAGTACCTGCTGTAAAAAAAGCCTCACTTGCCATTTAATGGGTGTCTCTAGTATAAAATTTAATTTTAACCTAATCTTATATAAAAATTATCAAACTTAAAATCTAATATAATGTAATTTATTTAATCTAATTTATTCTATGTAATTTAATTTATTTATTGTAATCAATTTAGCTTTAAATAATTTATTTTCATTTAAACTATGTATTACTTATTTTAATTAATTAATTAATTATGTTATTATCTGCGCATAATGTAGTGCATGCTGTGCTTTTCTATAAGTAATGAGGCGCTTAGACTTAAGTTTGCTATGTACTAATTATAAAGTAATAGTGTACTCATTGTTGAAGAGCCTAATAATAAATAAATAAATAATAATTATTTTAAGACGCGTGAATTAAACCTCAGTGAACTTGCTTTGCCTGATATGTAGTTCCTACCACTCAGCTGATTATTACTACGAGCCAGAATACGACTACTACACGGACGGTAATGACTGTTACATTGTTTGTGACTTTGACTACAACATCAATATGACTGACTACAACTTGACTACATCCCCCGATAACCAGATGGCAGGTGAGGCGGAGCCACAACCAGGCCCGAGCAATGCAAATCAGAACCAGAATTTTCAGTTGGACAGGACATCCAAAGAGCAAAAATAGACCTTAACTTACAGATCCAAAGACAGTTACCCTACATAGAAATTGCTTGCCCTCCTTTAAAATTTTTGATTGACACTGGCGCTAACCAGTCGTTTATAAGCCCCGAGGCTGTACAGAAGCATTTCAATGATTATTCTCTTAACCATGACCCTTTCGAAGTTACAAACGTACACGGCGTCAGCAGAAATGACCACTCCATAACGCTACCGTGTTTTAATGAATTTAATGAGGCTGATAGTATAAAATTATTCGTTTACCGTTTTCACGATTACTTTGATGGCCTAATAGGATTAGACTTACTATCCAGATGGGAGGCTAAAATAGATTTGAAAGATTTTCAATTAATAACACGTACTGCTACAAACCAGATCAAAGTATACAACTCACGCAATGTTAATCTGTATGAAGACATCATCCCAGCTAAAAGCTCCAAGTTAGTCAAAATACCCATCAATGCCCCGGATGGCGACGTTTTAGTGAACGCACAAGTGTTTTGTAACTGTATCATCCACGAGTGCCTTACCACTATTACCAATAGTCGTGGTTACGTGGAGTTAGAAAACCCAACTCCCAATGACGTCATATTTTCACTGGACCAACCAACCCGTGCAGAACTTTTCAATGCTAAGTGCACGCAGATGAAGCAATCAAATCGCGTTGACGACGTATTATCGCGTTTACGTACGGACCACCTTAATGCAGAGGAAAAAGCTAATCTCTTAACCCTTTGCTCTCGCTACGCAGATGTATTTTAAATTGACGGAGAACCATTGATATTCACCAACAAAATTAAACATCGTATGAGAACAACAGACGAAATTCCCGCATATACTAAGAGCTACCGGTACCCTTTCGTTTATCGAGAAGAAGTTAGGGACCAAATTTCCAAAATGCTAGAACAAGGTATAATAAGACCTTCCGAATCCGCGGGGAGCTCGCCCATATGGGTTGTGCCAAAAAAAATTAACGCTTCCGGAAAGCAGAAATGGCGCCTCGTAGTCGATTTCCGTAAATTAAACGAAAAAACAATAGACGATAAATACCCCATACCAAATATCAGTGACGTCCTTGACAAATTAGGCAAGTGCCAAAACTTTACAACCCTAGACTTGGACAGTGGCTTCTACCAGGTAGAGATGGACCCTCAAGATATACCAAAAACAGCATTAAACGTGGAACACGGGCATTTCGAATTCCTTCGGATGCCCATGGGACTTAAAAATTCACCGTCCACCTTCCAACGAGTAACGAGTCATGGATAATGTTCTAAGAGGCCTTCAAAACAACATCTGCCTCGTGTACCTTGATGACATTATAGTGTACAGTACCTCTCTTCAGGAGCATATGGACAATTTGGAAAAAGTTTTCCAAAGACTTAGAAAGTCCGAATTTCTAAAACTCGAAACCGCCTATCTGGGACATATCATCAGTAGAGATGGCATCAAACCAAACCCCGACAAGATCTCTGCAGTCCAAAAATACCCAATCCCAAAGACTCCTAAGGAAATCAAACAATTTTTAGGACTCTTAGGCTACTACCGAAAATTTATCCCCGATTTTGCTCGCATCACCAAACCTCTTACCCTGTGCCTAAAGAAAGGTAGTAAAATTAACCTCAGCCCCGAATATGTCAATGCCTTCGAAACCTGCAAGACCTTGCTAACCAATGACCCTATTCTACAATACCCAGACTTCAAAAAAGAGTTTAATCTCACAACAGACGCTTCGAATGTCGCTATTGGAGCAGTGTTGTCTCAAGGACCTATAGGTTCCAACAAACCCGTATGTTACGCTTCTCGTACACTTAACGAAAGCGAGCTAAATTACAGCACCATTGAGAAAGAATTGCTTGCCATAGTTTGGGCTACGAAATACTTTAGACCTTATCTCTTCGGTAGAAAATTTAAAGTACTGACTGACCACAAACCCTTGCAATGGATGATGAACTTGAGAGAACCAAATTCACGACTGACCAGATGGAGACTCAGACTAAGCGAATACGACTTTACTGTAGTGTACAAAAAAGGAAAAATTAATACTAACGCGGATGCTCTCTCCCGTGTAGAAATCCATAACGAAGAAGCAGATGAGATCAACTCATTGATCGAAAATATTAGAAGTCTTAGATCAATGATTAATAACCCATCGGAGGCGCCAACTCCACCAACAAACCCCCCGATTGACACCGACCCATCGACTGTAGGTACTAACGATCTTGGATCAATGATCAACAACCCGACGGAGGCACCACCTCCACCAACAAACTCCTTGACTGACACCGTGCATACCAGTAATGAACATCCGATACTAGAAATCCCCATTACAGACGAACCCCTCAATAAATTTCATCGACAGATTCACTTTACCATAGTAGGTGACATAAAACGCCGACAGACAGTAACTAAACCATTCGAAAATCGTACTCAAATTGCGGTCCAAATTTCAGAATCCAATTTAGAGAACGATATAGTTAATGCTATCAAGGAATACGTGAATCCTAAGGTCAAAACGGCTATCCTAATCCACCCTTGGCCATGTATTCAATAGTACCCATCATACAAGACAAGTTTAGAAGTTCCTCACTTAACCTGATATTAGCCAAGACAGAACTCGAGAACGTTAAGGAATACCTCCGACAACAAGACATTATCCGACACTACCATGACGGTAAGACGAACCACCGTGGGATTAATGAATGTCATCTAGCCCTCTCACGAAAATACTACTGGCCAAAGATGAAAGAACAAATCACTAAGTTTATGAATGAATGTACCATTTGTGGTCAAGCTAAGTACGACAGGAACTCAATAAGACCTCAATTTAACATAGTGCCCCCAGCTACCAAACCACTAGAAATTATTCACATGGACCTCTTTACAGTTCAGAACGAAAAATACATTACTTTCATCGAAGTCTTCACGAAATATGCCCAAGCGTATCACCTGCGAGACGGTACCGCTATTAGTATCATACAGGCTCTACTACGGTTCTGCACCCACCATGGACTACCCATGAATATTATCACCGATAATGGCACTGATTTTACGAACCAACTTTTCTCCGAATTCATATGTCTTCATAAGATAATACACCATAAAATTCTACCTCATAGCCCGAACGACAACGGTAACATCGAACGATTCCACTCAACCTTATTGGAACACATCAGAATTCTAAAACTGCAAAATAAAGACGAACCGATAGTTAACCTTATGCCATACGCTATCATAGCATACAATAGTTCAATCCATAGTTTTACAAAGTGCAGACCGTTCGACCTATTGACGGGACATTTTGACCCCAGAGACCCAATCGACATAGACTTGACTGAGCACATCTTACAACAATATGCACAGAATCATAGACAACAGATGAAGCAAGTTTATGAAATCATTAATGACTCGTCTCTGGCGAATCGTACCGACTTAATCAACAATAGGAATAAAACCCGCGAGCCTGAAGTAGAATATGCTCCTCAGCAACAAGTTTTCATCAAAAACCCCTTTGCCAGTCGCCAAAAAACTACACCACGTTACACACAGGATACAGTACTCACTGACCTGCCCATACACATATATACTTCGAAAAAACGTGGGCCCATGGCCAAAGCACGACTGAAACGTGTTCCTAAAAGCAAGCCAATTGTTACAGGATCTTGCTACTACTAACAATCCATGCGACTCATCCTCAAGAGATAAGACTTGAAACTTTAGCCGATGGACCAGGACTATTACCATACAGATTAGGACCAACCAGACTAACTACACATTACCACTCATTCATACAGTAAATACAATTGACCGATATAGAAGATAAAATAAATTCCGTACAGACGCAACTAAAGACTTTCAAAACTAAACTTACTAACGAGACTTACATGCTTTATGAATATCAGATTGACTATCTTACTAACAAACTTAGTAAGGTACTACAACAAGTAAAATCTTTGGAACCTGCTAGAGTCAAAAGGGGTCTTGTAGATGGCCTTGGGTCAGTAATAAAGAGTGTTACTGGCAACTTAGACTATCTAGATGCCCTGAAATACGACGAAGCTATTAAAACTTTACAAAATATTGAAAATAAAATAGCATCAGAGTTTAACAACCACATCAGCTTAAGTAAAGAATGGATGTCCCAACATGATTCCATTTTAGACCAAATAACAAAAAATCATGAAAAGATCAATGCAACATTAGAAGTACTCTGGGAGAAAAGTGCTTACACAGACCATAGTTTAATAAAATTTGCAAAATTTGCCCAAATTTTAGGAATCATAACTAATAATGTAAAAGATTTAATGTTAGAGATAATCAGATTAGAAAACATAATGGCTTTTATACGTGTATCCAGCACCCATCACTCCATGATAGATATAGAAGTTTTAAGGTCTATGATAGATAAATTAAAATCCATATACAACCAAGATCAAGTCTTAAATTTAGAATTACGAGAATATTATAATCTTATAAAACCAGGTTCCTACTTTATTGAGAGAAGAATAGTAATAGTATACAGTTTTCCTATAGTCTCTACAGACATTTACGATTTATACAAATTATCCGTTGTAAATAAAGGGCGAGTTGTTGCGTAACCTAAGTGGGGGGTATTGTAACGTTGTAACGTTCCGTTTTATAAAATAATTACATAACTTTAAACCTAAGCTTCTTTTAAGCCTTTGTTTACTCATATAAAACCAAATTGCCAAGTTCTCACAAATTCTACGTGATGCGCGTGACCTTGAGTCGCCACACAGTCCGTTGGCAAACCCCTCTTCCCTCTCCCCTGTCACCCCCCGCGGCAGACCTGCCAGGTTGGAGTCCTGAGCGTCGCCGCACACGGCCGGTGGCAGGACACACCGTCATATGCTGACATGACGGGCACACGTATTCGTGTCGCTCTCTCTTAGCGGCACGACGTTCATACGTG
Source organism: Omphaloscelis lunosa (assembly GCA_916610215.1). Classification (NCBI taxonomy): domain Eukaryota; kingdom Metazoa; phylum Arthropoda; class Insecta; order Lepidoptera; family Noctuidae; genus Omphaloscelis; species Omphaloscelis lunosa. Next base: position 22,268,563 of record OU744255.1, read on the forward strand.
TGTCCTGTCCCTCAGCCACGGTTGTCGCCGTTGTAACGGTTAATTTTCTAAACGAGTCATGTAACTAGTAAACTCAGTGTATCCCCATATTGGGTAAGTGTTGAACAGCTAATTATGTTTCATATTGTGTGTACCTACCTATCTAGGGTCAACTTAGGGCGTGTGCCTATTTGCTCGTTATCTGCTAATTGTTTGAAATTATGCCTTCTGCGTAATTATTCCATATGCAACCTATTTGCGATTAGCTTTGCGCATTTTGTAAGCATTTCTCATTGTCTCAAAATGTGCAAGTCATGCCGTGCTTCTCACTCCATGTAAACTCCGTACTGATTGTGACATCCACACACCACCTTCATTAGCGCACAAGTACATCTCGCTTTGCTTATGCTTGGTGTCACAATCAGCGGAGATGACTAATGGTCATCTTGTGACACGCTGTACGTTATGTTCCAGGGAACAAAGTTCCGGCTTACATCATCATCAAGTTCCGGCTTTCATCGTCAAGGTTCCGGTTACTTACCGGCTTACCAGCTTCTACGTTGCCGTCGTGCTCCGGGTAGGGTACCTATTTACCCGCGTGAGCACGTCGAACCATCTACGGGTCAGGCTCGACCAACCGCCGACCGTCACCATTCCTGGCGTCTGCAGCGTGGCACACCCGCTGGGGTCATCGTCGCACCAGGCCGAGCCAGGAGAGTACTGCGCTACTCCCAAGGGAATTAAGAGAACCTTGTGACCATAAACCTACCTACCCCTTTTCTGTAATATTCTCTATAACGAATATACTATTTATGTTGACAAGGTTACGTGGTCTTGTTTGTACCCTTACGTAACCCTATCCGTCACAGTACCCAATAAGCAACAACTCGCCCTTATTCCTTCCTCTCCCTATATAGCAACAAACGAGAAATCATTCGTGCACATGGAGGCTGAATGCCCGAAGTACAGTAGCATCCATCTCTGTGAAAGGAAGACAAGTCATCAGATCCGGACAAAACCTGATTGCATCCAAGAGCTCATCATCAACCAAGGCCTAGAAGACACCTGCCAATTCACTAAAATTTCACTCTCCAAACAAGCAGTAGAAAAACCCGACCGACGAAAGTACAGTTAGCCTGCGGCAGAAAAGACTTCAACATTCTGGAGGGAAGTTATCTCGTCATCCTACCCATAGACTGCTATCTGCAAACAACGGAATTCACAATCATCAACGACAGCAACGAGATAAAAGGACAGCCACTAAAATTATCAAAAATCCAACGATATGAATCAAACAACTGACATCACTCACATCATCGGCTTCAATTCAGTCAACTTGGAAGAACTTCACAGCATCCAGAGCAAACTTCTGATGGAAAGACCTATTCAGATTGACAAGACCCAACCGGTTGTTCTATACCATACCACCATACCATTTTACATCTTTGTACTATGCGCAACCATATTAATCATTTTGGTAATAAGCCGCAGATACAAATGCTGGAACCCAAGAACAGGCGACAGAGAAAAGCAGCAGATTCTTAAAATACACACGTCTGAAGATGTGACCAGAAAACGAGATGAACTCCCAGCAACATTTTCTCTCAATATGAGCAAATAGTTGCTGTTCTGCGGATGGAGGTGTTAAATACGGATCCCTAATGGATATTGCCGACCTCGCGCATTCTCGCCTGTTTACGCCAACCGCACGTTTACTGCAGCGTCGACATCCGTCCAGCCACGAGCCGCCGACGCAGCAAAATTCATGATAGCAATTAATTATTTTTAAGTATTTTTTCGGTCATTCCATATTCTAGCATCGAATAGGTTTCACTAAATTTATTGTAATGATTTCATTTAAATTAAATTAGTTTTAAAATATCTTTGGTTTTTTTTCGATCCACCGTCTGCAGATTACGTAATTTGTATAATAATAATTCATAATTATTTTTTTTATTTTTTTTATATGTATAAATATTTAAAAATGTAATAAATGATAAGAGTGTGGAGCAAGTAAGTGAGTTTATATATTTGGGGAGTCTGTTTACAAGGGATGGGAAAATTGATGGGGATGTAGAAAGGAGAGTAAACGCGGGAAATAAAGTGAATGGTGCTATACATGCGATTGTGACCAACCAGTCGATGTCTAAAAAAGCTCGACTGGCTGTTCACAATGTGTGCTGGTGCCTACGCTTATGTATGGAAGTGAATGTTGGGTGTGGCAAAACAAGCATGAAAGTAGAATAAATGCTGTGGAAATGCGTTCCTTGCGAAGCATGTGTGGTTTGTCTATGAATGATAGGCTGAGGAATAATGTGATAAGACAGCGGTGTGATTTAAAGACGATGTTGTGACAAAAATTGAAAAGGGTATGCTGAGATGGTTTGGGCATGTTGAGAGGATGAATGAAAGGCGACTAAAAAAACGTATTTACAAGGCTGATGTGAAAGGAAAGGCCGGCCCGGGACGCCCTAGAAGGACATATACTGACCTTATTGGTGATGTTCTTCAGAAAGGCCAAGTGCGTAGTACTCGTAATCGGCGGGAGTGTATGACCAGATGTATGAACGTAAACGAGGCAAAAGGGGTATGTAAGGATCGTAGCAGGTGGCGTTCTGTAGTTTCTGCCTACCCCCATGGGAAGAAGGTGTGAGTTTATGTATGTATGTATGTATTTAAAAATGTAAATAATATGTTTTAAAATTAAATAAAAGATGTATAATTACAATCAAACTATGAATATTCCAATTTTTGTAATTCTAAATTAAAATTAATAGATTTTCCAGATGATTTTTGATATTGTGCGCATAAAATGTGTTCTGATGCTAATCACGTGGAAGTGTTAGATACAATGTATCGTAGTTTGGTTAGCATTTTAAGGGAAGGTGCCGACCGTACTTATTTATGTAAATAATTGCGTCATAATAGCAAAAGGTACATTCCTGGTTGGAACAGGTATGTTCGTGATGCTCACAGAGAGGCTCGACTGTGTTACCAAACATGGTTGTTTTATGGTAAACCTGCCAGTGCGAATGTTTACCTACAGTAAAATGTGTGAATCTAGAAAAACCTTTAAGATCAATTTGAAACATTGTCAAGATAACCAACGGCAGATTAAAATGGATATTTTGGCTAAACATCACACTGAAAAGAAATTCGGATCATTTTGGAAATCAACAAATAGTTTGAATCCGAAGTTGAGTCCCCCTGTGAGCGTGGCGGGCGTACATAAGCCGGCAGATATAGCCAATGCGTTCCGGCGTCATTTCCAAGTTGAGTCACCTCTCATTACACCTGTGCAGGTGGTCGATGCTGGGGCCAACTGTGGAGACATTTCTATTGTTTTTACAGCACATGAAATTTCAGCCATTATAAAGAAAATGGAGAAGGGTAAATCCCCGGGTCATGATGCCCTCAGCATCGAGAACCTAAGATATGCGGGGGTCACTTGCCACGTGTGCTTTCTTTGTTTTTTAACATGTGCGTTAGTCACAGTTACTTGCCGGACGACCTAATGTGTACAACGGTAGTGCCTATTCAGAAAAATAAAACAGGGAATGCTTCTGACATTTCCAATTACAGGACCATTTCTCTGGTCACTGTCATAGCAAAAGTTTTGGACAGCCTGCTTGATAAAGAACTGGCCAAACACCTTAAATTACATGATGCCCAGTTCGGTTTTAGGCCTGAGCTGTCTACTGAGAATGCAATCTTGTGCCTCAAGCAGACTGTTCAATACTACACAGACAGAAAGACTCCTCTTTTTGCATGTTTTCTGGATCTGTCAAGGGCATTTGATCTCGTACGTTACGATGTTTTGTGGCGTAAACTAGAAAGTGAAACTACTGTACCACCTGAGATAGTGTCAATATTTAGGTTCTGGTACAGTAGACAAAGTAAAAGCGTGAAGTGGGTTGGTTCGCACTCGGACGTGTATCGGTTGGAGTGCGGGGTGTGGCAGGGGGGACTCAGCTCACCCCGGCTCTTCAACCTATACATGAACCAGCTGATCCTTGAGCTCAGCAGCACCAATGTCGGATGTCATATTGACGGAGTGTGCATTAATAATATAAGTTATGCTGACGATATGGTGTTGCTGAGCCCATCGATCGGAGCTCTGAGGCGGCGGATCGGTATTTGCGAATGTTATGCGGTGAATCATGGGCTCAAATATAACGCACAAAGAGCGAGCTAATAGTTTTTAAAGCAGGCAACATGACATATTCGTGTATTCCTCATGTCGCACTGTGTGGAGAATCCTTGCGAAGAGTGGACAAGTTTAAATATTTGGGCCATTGGGTCACTGAAGACCTTAAAGATAACTGTGACATTGAAAGGGAACGTAGGTCGCTGGTTGTTCGTTGTAACATGCTGGCCTGCAGGTTTGCACGATGTACGAGGGCAGTTAAAGTAACGCTTTTCAAAGCTTACTGTCAGTCCTTCTACACTTGCAGCCTGTGGGTAAACTTTACTCAGCGGGCATACAGCGACATACGCGTTCAATATAATAATGCACTGAGAGTGCTGCTGCGGCTGCCGTGGCGTTGTAGTGCATCAGGGATGTTTGCGGATAATAATATTGATGGTTTTGCCGCTATTACCTATTCGAAAAAGATGTGCATTCCTGATGTCACGTGTTCGCGGCAGCACCAACAGTATTCTCAGTGTGTTCGCAGATCGGTGGGATTCCCCGATGTTGGATTGTGGTTGCAGCTCCACGCTGAATTTTTTATAATCTGTGTTGTACCTACTAACACTAGATGTTAAGTAAAATTGTTACTAACCCTATGGACTCCGTCTGAAATAAGAATATTGTATTCTATTCTATTCTTAAATTCGAGTTTATATGAAATATGAAGAATGCACTCCATAAAACGAATCCAAGCATGGAGCGAAGATAGGCCGTATTTACATAATTATATCTTTGTTAATTTCCTTGTTGACAGATCAAAATTATTCATTTCTTTTGGTGTGGCTTTACAAATGTCATATCGCTATTGTACTGGTTCCACTTAACAACGACGTTATTTTTCCGTCTATCTTAGTAAGAATCACAAATTTAATAAACAGACTGAACCAGTTACTGCGGGTAGACCCCCAGTAGAAACTTAAAACGTGCCACAACAAGTGACGTCATTCAATGACGTCACTTGTTGTTGCACTTTATTCCGAGAAATAGATGTCACAAACAAGTTGTACGTTGTTTGTGGCATTTATTTCTCGGAAAAGATGTATCAATTTAGTACATTAACTTTAAGGGAGTGCCTCCGCTGCCGGCGCTGTTTATGCTGTTAAAAAAATTAGACAGATAACTGATGTGGATACAGCCAGAATTGTTTATTTTAGTTATTTTCATAGTCTTATGTCATATGGGATTCTTCTCTGGGGAACCTGTGCGGACATTGATACTATCTTTGTTCTACAGAAAAGGGCTGTTCGAGCCATTTACAACCTAGGTCCAAGAGATTCCCTTAGAGAAAAATTCAAAGAAATAAATATTCTGACTGTAGCCTCACAATATATTTTTGAAAAACTATTGTATGTACACAAAAATATATCAAATTTTAAGAAAATGTCCGATATTCATAGTTTAAATACCAGGAATAAACACAACCTTGCTGTACATCGCACACGTCTCCACAAAGTAGGCAACTCGTTCATGGGTCAATGTATACGCTTTTACAACAAACTTCCCATTGACATTCGAAACTTACCCATTAATAGATTTAAAATCTGTATTAAAACCAAACTTTGTAAAAAAGGGTATTATAAAATTTCAGAATATTTAGAAGATAAAAAAGCATGGGATTGAGCTGCTCGCTCTGCTTAGCCTTGTGATAAACCTTAACATTTTAATTATTTTGTTAAATCATCAAAATATACTAGTTTTATATACACATTGACATTGATATTCAAAATGACATGATTACTTTGTAAAGTATTATATTATTTTAATTAATTATTGTGAATGTGAGGACTATGTGGATATCATTATTATTTTCATTTTTCAGTTAGTTTGAATTATGGTCTGGCAGTTTGAGTAGTTTATGCGGCCTACCCAAATGTCCTTTCTTTGGTATTGTTCGTCGAGTTGAGCTCCTTAAGTTCTGAGTTGAGCTCCACGATTACTGACAAATGCTTGCAATGACTGGACAGGTCCACTCAAATCTGTGTGGTTCTTTCCTCAAAAGACCATTTCAGACACTAATCTACATGGTCCTCATATGGCCTGACCAAGATTATGTCTGGACTTTAAAAGAGACTGTGACCTCTGAGTTTGTTTCGGCCTTTCTTCTCAGAGTAGTCAGATAGGAAACGCCGAACTCAACTAGCTTATTTTTATTTTTTCTATGACGTGTAAAAGTGATTCCGATATCATATTTACAGAATAAACAATTTCATTTCATTTCATCAAAACAAAAAGTGGGCGGAAATGGCTTACATTTGAATCGACTTTCGGTTTCTAGAAACTTCGAGATTATTCTATCATGATTTACAGTGCTTCCCCTAACGTCGAGGAGCGACAACTATAATATTCATTGGTTAGTACACAATAGCCCATTCATAAATCGTAGCTCTGGCGGCGAGTGGCTCAAGCAATATTTATTATTATTCATTCATAAATGCTGACGCCCTCTAGCAACGAGGGGCGACAGGTACAAGAACTCGATCTATAATGTCTTCGACTACTCGTCTACAGATGGCACTATTTTGTATATCAGTCACATTGTTCCCGCCGTGTACATGAAACGTACATAATTGTACCACTCTAGTGACTGGTATACACTATAGCGAGATCAATGATAACAATTTAAGTAACTCTAACTTAATCTAACAAGCGTTATAAACAGTAAGCACTTGTACTTAAATCAATAAATAATTTAGAACATGCACTCTTTTGCAAAAAAAACGGGCACCTAAGGAAATTTACGTTCTAAGGTCGATTTGAGTTAATTAAATGAAATTTATTTCTTTGACGTAGTCTATGTTATGTTTATAATCGTGTAAATTAATGCGCGTGAAGTGAATTGGGGCAATTAAAAGAAAAAAAAAACGATGGATTCTTTAAAACCGATGTAGGATGCCCAAACAATAAGAAGTGGTCGGCAATAAAGACAAGATTTTTTTTTTACTTTTTTTAATTAAATTAAGTTACAAATGTAAAAACCTAATAACGAGTGTGACCTCCTCTTGCCAAAATCACAGCTTGAATCCTTCTGGGCATGCTTTCCACGATGTTTTTAATAACGTTTTGAAGAATACGTTCCCACTCTTCTGCCTCTTTTTAGCTCCCTGATGTTTTGTGGAGCAGGTTGCACTGATCTTACCCGTCTCTTTAGAACATCCCAGACATGTTCAATTGGATTGAGGTTAGGACTTCGAGCTGGCCAATCTAAACGACGGATCCCAACTTCTTGCATGTACGCTTCCACGTCGCCAAAATGGTGCGGGCGAGCATTGACGTCGTCCATAAAAATAGAATCTTCCCCAAGTGCAGTCAATGTGGGTTGTGCATATGGAATTAGGACTTCCATTATGTACCGGTGTGCATTTAATGTTCCATTTTCTATGAAAACTAACTCCGTACGCTCCGTCGAATTAATTGCTGCCCAAAACATAACGGAGCTTCCGCCATAAGGAGTGATTTCTTCGAAATACATTTCCGCATAGCGTTCCCGTGGTCTTCGCAACACTCGCCGGCGTCGGTCCTCTCCACACAAAGAGATTCTAGCTTCATCAGAAAACAATACTTTATTCCAGTCCTCCAGAGTCCATGAAGCACAGTTCCGAGCAAACTGAAGTCGAGCAACACGGTGCTCACGGAGTAATTTAGGGCCCTGAGCTGGGCGGTAACTCCTGATATTGGCAGCCAAAAGCCTCCTCCTGACCGTCCACAAGCTAACTTCTACTCCTCTTACTTCTTCAAGGCTCTTCTTCAGGTCCACACTTGACGCCTTACGATTCCGCAACGCCTGACTCACCAAAAAGCGGTCATCTCTTGGTTCTGTGCATCGTTTTCTTCCCGAACCGGGTCTTCTTTTGACCGAACCGGTCTCTTGATACCGTTGCCAAGTCCTCTGGACAGTTGAACGACTCACATTTAGCCGCTGAGACACGTAAGTTTGCGAACAACCTTCTTCAAGTAGGGCTATAATTTTACCGGGGCCCTTATCGCTTTATCACTCATATCAAAAAGTGGTATATCCAAAAAGTTTTAAAATATCGTATGTTGGGGCTTCAGTGGTCTTCAATGAAACTCCCGTATCGAGGTATGGTTGTTTAATTTTGGATAAACTGTATTTTACATTTTATATTTGTGGAGCGTACAAGTTCGTGATGATGGTGAATATTTTAACTAAAATAATAATTTGTGACGGTATAAGCAAAAAAAATCCGTACGGCGCCTGGCCGGTTAGAATAGCAAACACGACACACGCGCAAATACACACTGAAAGTCTTCAATTAATATGCAGGCGTAAACATCCTCCCCCCGTTGAAATTCAGAGGTTTCAACCCTTAAGTAGCTCCTCTTCGGTCGGTAACGGGCAGATGCGAACAAGAGCACGCCGTATAATTCCTCTTTGCGTATTGATGTCGGCTACTCGTGCAACCCCATCCAGTCCTGGGAAGAGCCGGGTAATGCGTCCAAGTCTCCAACAAAGTGGTGGGATGCCATCTTCTTTAAGCAGGACCATGTCCCCAATTTTTACTGCGTCGGCGTTGGTCTTCCATTTACGACGAAGTTGTAATTCGGCGATGTATTCGCATTGCCAGCGCCGCCAAAAATGTTGGTATATTTGCTGCAGCCTGGCGTAACGCTGCAAGCTGGTTGAGTGGCAATCCTCCAAAGCAGGTTCAGGTAGCGCGGTAAGAGCCCGGCCAATGAGAAAATGCCCAGGAGTAAGGCAATGGAAATCATCAGGAGAGGCGGATAAAGGAGAGAGAGGTCTACTATTTAACACAGCTTCTACCTGAGCGAAAAGAGTTTGAAGTTCCTCAAAACTTAAATGAGAATTACCCATTACTCGCCTAATATGAAATTTTGCCGAACGGATACCGGCCTCAAAAATGCCGCCAAAATGAGGAGCGTAAGCTGGTGAAAAGTAAAACTTAATGCCTTCCGAACATGCAAAATCAGATAGATCGGTTTGGTAAATCTTAAAAAAAATCATTCATTTCTTTAGCTCCTGCGACAAAGTTGCGTCCATTGTCGCAGAATACCTCCGCTGGTCTGCCTCTACGTGACACAAACCTTCGGAATGTCATAACGAAAGTGTCCTATGATAGATCGCTCACAGCTTCGAGGTGAGAAATTTTATATCGAAGGCATATGAAAAAACAAAGATAGCACTTGACTAACGAAGCACCGCGTCCCTTTCTGTTTACAATAAGGAATGGGCCAGCGAAATCAATTCCCGCGGTGTGGAATGGAAAGTTTGGCGTGGCACGTTGTGAGGGCAAATGTCCCATTATTGGCGCAATAGTCTTGCCCTGCAAGCGTCTGCACCTGGAGCAATTATGAAAAATGCGTCTAGCTAAATTTCTGCCGTTAATCGGCCAAACGTATTCCCTAACAACGGCCAACAATAGTTGTGGACCAGCATGCAATCCGCGTTTATGTTCGTACTCGAAGATCAATTTGGTAAAATGATGCGAAGCATGCAGGAGAACAGGGTGATTTTTATTATAGTTATAATCAGATGAGTCTAGTCGACCACCAACTCGAATGACCTTGTCGTCACTTAAAAATGGAGTCAATGATAAAATATTTGATTTAGAACTTAAGGTCTTATTGTTGCATAGTAAATTATACTCACAGAAAAATGATTCTTGCTGTGCGAGACGACACAAATAAAGAAAAGAATTATTTAATTCATCAACAGTCAGATTGCCAAGAATTTTATCTTGATTAGTTTTTAAATTATTAATAAATCTTAGCACGTAAGCGAAAGATCGTTTTATTTTAGTTAAGCTAGAAAAATCTTTAAAGTTAATTATACGTTCATTTTGAGTAGCAACATGAGTGGTAGTACAATTAAGTTTAGTTTCCGGTAAGTCATTAGTATTAATTTTATTAGGTTTTAAGATAGGCCAATCACTTTCAGGCTCGGTGAGGAATGGCGGGCCTGACCACCATAGCTGGGTACTGCAGAGCTTATCTGGACCGATTCCTCTAGATATGAGGTCTGCAGGATTGACAGATGTGGGCACATAGCGCCAGGAGGAGGCGTCTGTTAGCTCACAGATCTCCGAAATCCTATTAGCTACAAACGTTTTCAAATTTATAAAACTAGTGTGGAGCCAGGCTAGCACTACTGACGAATCGCACCAGTGTACTTGATGCTGAACTTCATATTGCAGTGACTTCTTGACAGCCTTGCATAACCTTGCTGCCAGTAGGGCAGCGCACAATTCTAGACGAGGGATAGTTGTACCTTTAATCGGAGCTACCTTGGACTTAGAACAAAGCAAGTTGACTGTTACCTCATTCGCGGCATTAACCGAACGTAAATAAATGCAAGCTCCGTATGCATGTTGGGACGAATCACTGAATGAATGTAATTCCACAGATGCGGGTTCATTACAAAGCACACGCCGTGGAACTTCTAGAGCTAATAGAGAAGGTAAAAACTGCATAAAATTGTTCCAGTCTCTTTGAACTTCATGTGGGACTGGAGAGTCCCAAGTCAAATTATGCAGCCACAGTTGTTGTAACAAAATTTTCATTTTTATTACACATGGACTAATCAGTCCTAAGGGATCAAAGATCTTAAAAAGAGACGATAGAAAAGATCTTTTGGTTAAATTATTGTTAGAGGAAAGTGGGCATTTGATAGGGAAATGTAACTGATCGGTTGATGGGTTCCATCCCATGCCTAATGTACTAGTTAACTCGCTTAATAAAAGATTATCATCAGTTTGATTATTTCGATCGAACAATGATGGTAAATTAGTCTTAAACTTACGAAGATTAAAGCATCCCTTCTTCAATTCTTCAGTTACTGATTGGTGAATATAACGTAGAGTATCCTCACTTTCAGAACCAGTAATGAGATCGTCCACAAAGAAATCATGTTGAATTATATTCTTAACCATAGGATCAGAAGATTCTTCACCAATCTGCCACAGACACCGAGTGCTTAAGTAGCTGGAACTTGCCATTCCGTAAGTCACAGTACCCAGCTGAAGAGTTTTGATGGGCAAAGACTCATCCTCTCTCCACAAAATAAGTTGAAGATTGCGGTCCTCCTCATGGACAGGAATTTGACGGTACATTTTCTCGACGTCACCCGTGAGGAGGAACTTATGTTGTCGAGCTCTTATTAAGATGGCGAACAGTGAGTCCTGCATATGAGGCCCGACCATGAGGATGTCATTGACAGACTGGCCTGATGAAGTAGGAGCCGAGCCGTCGAATACGACTCTAATTTTCGTAGATTCACTGCTGTCTTTGAAGACAGCGTGATGGCAGAGGAAGTAAGATGTAGAAGGTATATGTACAGAGGACTCTGAAAGGTGACCTAAGTCTGCGTACTCACGCATAAACTCCACGTATTGTGATTTCACATGTGGTTGTTTGCGAAATCGCCTTTCTAGATTTAACAAGCGTTTTTTAGCCAGTGAATAAGATTCACCAAGACAATCAGGTGTATCTATTAAGGGTAAACTAACTGAGAATCTACCGGTTCCCAAACGAAGAGTGTGCGTTAAAAAATGTGTTTCGCATGCCTTCTCGCTATGACTCATATGTGGTTTAGTTTGGGGAACATTTTCTAAGTCCCAGAATTTTGTCAATTCTTGATGTATTTTGTCAACAGATGACACACAAGAAACGACTGAATGATTAGAATCTATATTATTATCAATTTCCTTAAATTTATTGTTTGTGGGTAAATTAAAATACATAGGACCTGAAACCAACCAACCGAATTGAGAACTTCTCAATACAGGTGAATTAAGGCCGAGAGAGACTTGATCGCGGCCAATAATGTCCCAGAAAATATCGGCACCGAGGACAACATCAACAGGTGCTGGTTGGTGGAACTGAGGGTCTGCTAAAAAGTAATCACTTGGAATATTAAGTTTTTTAAATTCAACGGGTGTCCTTGGTATATTACCGGTCAACACAGGCAATACCAGAAAAGACGAAGTGACGGTGAAGTGCTTCATCAAAGATTTCAACTGAACCACGCAAGTTTCTGTAGCCTGAGTGGTGGTTTTATTTCCTATGCCAATTATATTGACATGCAAAGTGGTAGTCGGTTCTAAAAGAAGTTTTGTTTTAAGAGATTGAGTGATAAATGATGACTGACTACCGCAATCCAAAAGAGCACGAACCTTCTGTGTGTGATTATTCGTAGGATTAGCTACCTCAATATAAGAAGTAGACAATAGAACTTGATGGTTACTTTGATTTGAAAAATTAACGATAGTGTCATCAGTGAGATCGGGTGAAATGGTGACAACACTGGAAATATTTTTGTTACTAGATTGTTTATGCAAGAGTCTATTGTGCCTTGTATTGCACATGCGACACGGATGCATGCGACAATTGCGTGCAGAATGGCCAGATCTTAAACAGTTGTGACAAAGCTTCAATCTGCTTACTTCACTGATACGGTCATCCACACTCTTAGCCAAAAAAATGGGACAATCATAAAGGCGATGATTACCATTACAAACGCCGCACGATATTTCAGAAATATTATTGTCTTCACTATTAGAAATGTATGACTGATGAGATTTTGTTTTATTGTTAGAATCTATAGGCCTTGACGTTGTCTGAGTCTTAGGTTTAGAGTATGGATGGCTGCTATTGATTGACTCAAGTACATCAGCGCGATCAATAAGAAACTTGAAAAAGTGTTGCAAATTTGGTATATTAGTATCCAACGTGCCACGGTATTCTTCCCACTTGACTTTAGTGTGGCTGTCAAGCTTGGGGCTCATTATGTGAATGAGTAAAATATCCCAGTCACGTGAACCTAGACCAAGACTAGTCAAAGCACGTAAGTTTTTATTAATATATTATGATCCACAAGGAATCGTAATGATTTATCAGACTCACTTGTAATTGGTTTTATGTATAATAATGAATTTATATGATGAGTTATTAATTGTCGTGCATTGCTATATCTGTCACACAATAATTTCCAAGCACACGCATAATTTGCGCTGGATACCTCTAAATTAGCAATAATGCGCGCTGCATCGCCAGTCAAGTATGAAATAAGATAATGGAATTTGTGAATGGGAGCGACGCGGTCGTTATTGTGTACTATGGATAGGAATGTGTCACGAAACTCAAGCCAACGAAAGCAAGATCCGTCGAATTTAGCAACTTGAATTTGAGGTAATTTAAAACCTATATCGTGATGATCATGATTACATGGACCTGTAGGTATCTGAGTAGAATTTAAATCCTTGTAATTACTTTCATCATGGCGATTTGAGTTATGTTTTTGTGTAACACTTTGAGCAATTGCAATGTTGGATATAAATAGTTGTTCGATAGTATCACGTTCATCAATCTCATTAGATAAATTGTCAGAGTTTAATACTTCTATCTGATTTTGCAAGTCATCAAAACGGTTGTATATAGATTCAAATTTGTTTAGTTTTAAGGTTAACTCCGCTAACTCAATGTGAGTAAGCGATTCTTTAGAGGTAACATTTGATAAAAAGTTTCTAAATTTAGTGATTTGACCTTTTATGGAACTACGTTTCACTAAAAGATCCTGTAATTCTTGATGATTTTTTGTGCTAGATTCACCTCCATAATCCTTTCCCATTGTGAACTCAAACCTTGCCAATATTGTAAATGTTAAATCGGATTGCAATAAATAATTTGATTCCAAGTAGGTTTGATTATGGAAGTATACAGACACAAACTAGGTGATGATAATAAATGAAACTAAAAACTTAGCTCACGCTCCTCGCCTAACGTCACCTGAGGCCGCCGGCCGGCCCGGCGCACTATGGGACCAAACAGTATTTTCCATCTCAAAAATGGTTTTGTCGAAAGTCGTAAATCCATAGATTGTTTTAAAACTCAAAAGATGGAACTTACGAATAAATTACAAAATATAAAAAAATATAAAGTTTCACGTTTATAAAATGAACCTCAAACATTGGGCATAAATATTTTCATGCCAATTAAATTACCGTTAAGGGAGTTCAACACATAATTATTTGGAAGTTTTCCAAGGAAACATATTAGTGTTATACATCATTAGATAGCTTAGAATATACACTTTGCAACCACGTTCAGTTTTTGTAAAAAAAATATTTTTATTTAATTTTTTAATATTTTTTTAGTGAAGTAAAGAAAATTTAGTTTTTGTTAATTTCAATTGGAGTTTTCGTTGTTGCCAAAAGCAGCCGGTGTCAAGTTAATTACTCTATTAGAGACCTTATCTACTCAGTAATATGAGGATTTAAAAAAAACTTGCGCGTTTTTTGCGCCAGTGGTGATTTTGAAGCAATAATGTCAATCGGGGAAAAATCCTCGAAAATTACGGTTCTTCTTTTTTATTATGAAATATTATATTTAGTTATTATCCTTTGATGTCTATATTATTATTTTTCTATTTCTATGATAAAAACATACATTTGCAAATTAAAAAAACTGCTATTATATTTGAAAGAATCTTCCCATGGCAATTTTGTTTGGGGTGGTCAACTTAACCACAAGTATGATAAACTATATTGCTGCGGAAGTTCTATTTATCTGTTGTGGTAAATAATTACAATCAGTACTGATTACACTATTTCGATGAGAACTGTTATAATCAATAGACGCGGCAGCCAAAAGCACTTAAGTCAATTTTTGCTCAAAATTATAAAAACTCACAGCACCCATGTTTTTGTATTACCCGTCGACTGGAATAAGCACGTAAGTCGCGCGTCACTTTGAAGAGTCTCAACACTTGACTGTACCATAAAGCTTAAGTCGTATCATTAAATCGAGCGGCGACAAAAATACCTTAAGTCGACTTAAGCTTTTTTTCCCGGCTTGGCAACTCTTAAGCCGACTGACTTAAGTAACATGGTAACAGTAGTGAGGGTTAGCACTTGAAATTTTTTCAAGTACCTGCCCTCACTTTACTCTCTTTTTTAAGTGATTGATAAAAAGTTGACGAACGATGTGGGTAAAGTAAAATTAAATACGTATTTCTTAATTAGTGTTTCGGTGTGACGGTCGTAGTGGTGTTGTGCATTAACTGTATTAATAATGAATTCAAGAGCCAGGAAGTTAGTAAATCTCGTCATAAATAATGAGAATAAAGGTAAGTTTTGAATGTTTTCCTGGCATTTTTATGCAATATGCAAAATAAATGTATGGTTTTTGTTGACATGATTACAACACAATAAGCAAAAAAATGTCATTTCACTTTTTTTTACAGGCGAAGAAGACCCATTCTCTAATCCGCAACCAAGTACATCTGGAACTCAAAAACAAATTACTCATGATGAAATCGCTATTGACTATTCTAGTGACGATTCTGTTGCTGATCCTACCTACTCTCCAGACAGTCTTAGTTTGCTTACACAACATGAAGATGAGATGGAAACCACTGTTTACGATGCATCAGTAGATATACAGATAGCAGCACAAAATGCAATACCTGAAAGTATTGAAGATACGTCATTACTACAACAAAACAATTCCGTGCCCTGTAGAAGAAGGAAGCAAGATAATAAAATAAAAAGAAATTTAGGCCAATCCTATTTGACAGCTACTGGGAAAACTATCGCCAAACGTCAAATGAAGGAATTACCTAATTGTCGAAATAAGTGCCGTCAAAAAATAAGTGATGAGCAACGAGCTGTAATTCATAAAGACGTTTGGAATCTTGGGTCTTATGATTTAAGGGCAGCGTTCGTTTCATCTTTGATTACCATTCAAGAGAAAAAAACAGAGCGTCGTCGGGTCGAAGAATCTAGTTTACAAAAAAATAGACAGTGGACTTATAAGTATCATTATAACGTCAATAGTGAAAAAATATCCGTGTGTCAAGGTTGCTTTCTAAAAACCCTAACGATAAGTGATAATTTTGTAAAACTAATCGGTTTGAAGAAACGTGGCAGCTCGAGTGGAATTATACCATCAGACAAACGTGGCAAGAATACACCAGCAAACAAACATTCCGAACAAAAAATTCAAGAGGTGATTAATCACATCAATTCGTTTCCGCTATATGAAAGTCATTACACTAGACGTAGAAGCACCCGCAAATATTTACCATCGCATTTGACAATTTCAAAAATGTATTCTCTTTACTCAGAATCACATGAAAATCCTGTAAGTGATAAGATATACCGCAAAGAATTTCATAAATTAAATTTAAGTTTCAAAAAACCAAAAGTGGACACTTGTCACACATGCGACCTCTTTAAAATGAAATCAAACATTGCTAGGGATGAGATCACAAAATTAGCCCTTGAAGAAGAACGCGACTCTCATCTGCTAGCAGCTGATATGGCGTACAACGAGAAGCAGTGGGATAAAAATACCGCAGTTACAAATAACCAAATCAAATGTCTGACTTTTGACTTACAGCAATGCTTGCCAACCCCAGCTTTACAATCATCTGTAGCCTTTTATAAAAGACAACTTTGGACCTTCAATCTTACAATACATGACAACGCAACAGGAATGTCAACGCACCACATGTGGCACGAGGGTATTTCGGGTCGAGGTGCTAATCAAATAGCCTCTTGTTTGTTTGCATATTTACGAGAACTACCAGAAAATATCTCAGAAGTGATTTTGTACTCTGATACTTGCGGAGGACAAAACAAGAACACTCACGTGGCTGCAATGTTTACGTACTTGTTGACTGTAAAACCCTCAATGAAGATGATACATCATAAGTTTATGATACCTGGTCATTCACATATGGAGGTTGACTTAGACCATGCAATTATTGAAAAAAAAAAAAATGAAAAAAACCGAAATACAAATTTATCACCCACACGATTGGATGCGGTTAGTAAGATCGAGTAGCAAAAAATTTACCGTTAGAGAAATGCGACAAAATGATTTCTTTGATTTCGCTAGTCTATTGAAAGGTCCCTTAGTGGCCCGAAAAAAAGACGACGACGGAAATATTTTCAAGTGGCATGAAGTGAAGTGGCTGAGTTATGACTCTGAGTACGGCGTCATAAAATACAAAACATCTCTTTCTAAAGATGAATCATTTAAAACTATTAATTTCAAACGGAACACGCGACGACCCAAAGAATTTAATTTGATGCTGATTACTGACAAGCCAGTTATCTTTAATACCAGAATGTTTCCAACCAGAATTTAGTAACCACTGACGATACCAAGGATGTTGATCCAGATATATCAGATTCAGAAGACAGTGACTTTTAGTTTTTGACTTTACTGCATGCATTGCATCATATTATAATATTTTAAATTGATAAGCATAATTATAATTCAAAATTATTCATAGTTTGTGTTTTAATATTATATAATAAAATAAATAAGCCAAGTAATTATAGTACGGTAATAAATACTTAAGTCGCAATTTTTTGACGTTCAATGAAACTTAAGTCTGATATCTTAGTAAATAATAATAATAGCCTAAATATCCATACTCTGATATGTAACTAGTTCATAATTGTGTAATAATAAATAATAAAAACAAAAACCGTAGTAATTTTTTTTCATACCAATCGAATAAAACCTCCTCCTGTAAAATTTTTGCATGCAAAAAGATTTGACTTAAGTGTTTAACGCTTCCGCCTCTAGCTCCCATGGTTTTTGCACAAGGCACTAAAATATTAGTCCTTTAAATACCCGTGTATGTTCAGCATACGATTCATCAAAGTGTTCAGATACTTCTTTTCAATAACAATTAACGCATAAAAAACATTATTATCTAACAATGAGTGAATTCGTTTGTGTTCGACGCGATCTTTGTGATCAAATAATAAAAGGGAAAAGTACTTCAGACCTCAAAAAATATTTATTGGAAAATTTTCAACTATCGGAAACTGCAAAAAAATCTAACATCGAGTTGCAACCAGAAATGGACCAAAGCTCAAAGAAAGCCAGATCGGTTCGAGAGCCTATACTCAAATTGGTTAAATGGTGAGTTTAAAGTATCATTGAATTCTTGCAGTACCTCAACCACTGTAAATTCTGGTTTGAATACTTCTGGTGAACGTGGAAGACCAACAAAACAATATGACGAGTGCTCGGAAAACACAAAGAAACGAAAAAATATGGAGCTGGTCCAGGAGTATGGAATGGGACATGTCCGTAACGCTTATGTGCAAGGTTTAAGATCCATGGGGGAAAATGACGAAGCGTCGATTGTGACTATTATCAGAAATAAGGAAAAAGAAGAGAAAAAAGTTATTCTACAAAACATACTCAATCCAGATAACGCACTTTCCTTTACAAAAGAGGAAGCATTGAGTATATGCATTGAAACTGATTTAACCAAAGCACAATATGCGTACCTAAGAAAAAGGCTCGTTGATAAGAATTTAAGTTCTGTATTGCCTTCGTATCAAACACTAAGTGAAGCAAAAAAGGCTTGCTATCCGCCTGCATCCAGCATTACGGTGACAAATATAAGCGCAAAAATCAACCTGCAAGATCTCTTAGACCATACAGTCTGCCGTATTATAAGGATAAAGTCAGGATCGACTTACAATCGTCTCAAGCTTTTCACTAAATGGGGATGTGATGGATCCTCCGGGCAAAGTGAGTATAAACAAACTCTACCGGAAGAAAACGAACAAATATCGGACTCTAATTTGTTTATAGTGTCCCTTGTACCACTGCGACTAGTAGACGAAGAAACTTCTACGGTCATATGGAAAAACCCTACTTGCTCATCTGTTAGATATTGCAGACCAATTTCATTAGAATTTGCAAAAGAAACTCCCGAAAAAACTACAGCGGTTGTCAGTGAAATTGAAGCCAAAATTAATCAATTGATTCCAACTCTTGTGTCAATAGAAGACAAAGTCATCGAAGTTAAACATCAACTGTTTATGACAATGATTGATGGGAAAGTTGCTCAAGTGTTGACAAACACATCATCCAGTGCTACCTGCACTGTTTGTGGAGCAACTCCCAGACAAATGAATGATCTTTTAAAAGTTACAACGAGAGTTGAAAATGAAAATGCGTTTAAATACGGATTGTCGACGCTACACGCATGGATAAGATTTATGGAAATGATCCTCCATATTTCTTACAATTTAGGTTTTGAGAAGTGGTCTGCAACAACTCCAGAAAACAAGCAACTTAAAGAAGACAAGAAAAAATTTGTCCAAAAACGTTTCCGAGAAGTGCTTGGCTTGCATATTGATAAACCACGTCAAGGTTCCGGTAATAGCAATGACGGTAATACGGCAAGGAGATTTTTCCAAAATTACCAATGTTCTGCAGAGATAACCGGAATTGATGAAGAATTAATCAAGAGACTATATGTAATTCTTCAAACTATGTCATCGGGATTTCCTATAAACGCAGAAAAATTTGGTCAGTATACATTGGTAACCGCGCAATTATATGTAAGCAAATATAACTGGTACTACATGCCATCTTCGGTCCATAAAGTACTTATACATGGTGCTAAAATAATAGAGCATTATGCAGTTTTGCCTATAGGACAATTATCCGAAGATGCCCAGGAAGCTCGAAATAAAGATTATAAGAAATATAGGCTACATCACGCTAGGAAGTGTTCCAGATCAGCAACAAACGAAGACGTTCTGCATATTTTGTTATATACATCTGATCCTTATATATCTAGCTTAAATAAACCAAGTTTTCTAATATCCAAAGAATTATTTGACGAAGCTAAAGAATTGTTGGAAATAGAAAGTGATGAGTAGGATAAGTTTAAGTAATATTTTTTTTTTGTCATGTAACTGTTTGTTTAATAATAATAATTTAGTTTTAAACTTATTTTAAGCATAAGTGTAACTTTTATTGCTATTTTAATATAACTGTATGATTTTTTGTATGAAATTTCGTATAACTTTATCTTTGTCATTTTTTTTCGGAAAAAAAATTTTTTTTAGAATGATGATGTTTGATTTCTTTTATTGCCTAGATATTCACAAATACGTGAAAAAAAAATCAAGGAGATAAATCACAAAACAACAGAGTTATCGATTTTTGAGATGGAAAATACCGGTTGGTCCCATAGTGCGGCGCGCAGCTGTGGGTAGGGCTCCGCTCCGATCACACGGTGACACGGTCGGCGGCCCGAAGTTGCGTTACACGGAGATACCGGCCTGGAATGTTCGGCGAGTTGGGTGAAATATATGCTTATAGTAACAGCTTTAAGTCTGGGAAACACGGATAAAGGCTCTTTCAAACAGGCGCGACACGCGACGCGACACAAAGACACCGCTCGTCGCGCGATGAGCGGTGTCTTTGTGTCGCGTCGCGTGTCGCGCCTGTTTGAATGAGCCTTAAAACGATGATAATATCATAAGAAAATAGACTATAATTTTATTCAATTTGATAGTAAAAACGTTTACCAATAGATAATGGAATTTACTTTAATGAGCTGCGTATGGTGTAGGTATTTATGTTATTATTTTAAGACACTACAATGACTACAGACACCAATGCACTCATAGTAGAAGCTATTCTAAATAGGTATTGGATAGATTTATTTAGGGTAAGGGTATAAAAGATAAGGGTGAGTAGGTAGCAGGGAATTCACAAGGAATAATGGGCACTTAGCTGCATTGGCCGAGGCTGCGGTGCGATGCTGAATGCTGATCGTCAACCGGCGGTGGCTGCAATGGCTGGTACACCTCCAGAGAACCCAGGTATGATGGTTGATTTAGAAGAAAAGTAGCTGCGGCGCAATGACTGCACCGGCAGCGCGTGGTCACAATGATCGAACTTGATTTTCGCCAAAATTGCAGGTTTTGTCGTAGGTCGCCAGATGTTGGGGCTTCAGTGGTCTTCAATGAAACTCCCGTATCGAGGTATGGTTGTTTAATTTTGGATAAACTGTATTTTACATTTTATATTTGTGGAGCGTACAAGTTCGTGATGATGGTGAATATTTTAACTAAAATAATAATTTGTGACGGTATAAGCAAAAAAAATCCGTACGGCGCCTGGCCAGTTAGAATAGCAAACACGACACACGCGCACACACACTGAAAGTCTTCAATTAATATGCAGGCGTAAACATCGTAATCAGTTAAAAATCGTTTCAGCAATTCGCGCCATTAGTAAAGCAATTTTAGAATAATCCACAATAATCATTATTTTTCTTTTATTAATTTCAAATTTTAAATTTGGAACGTAAAGAATCATGCCAGGATGCTTCAAATAACATGCCAATATATCGTCAAATTAATAAAACCTATTTCTTGTTCTTCTTCATTGAAGTAGAGAAAAAAATCTAAAGTGCCCGTTTTTTTTGCAAAAGAGTTTATATATATAATATAAGTTAAGAGTAGTCACTGCAGTCTACTCTGCTATTATTTAATCAAATGAATCCTGTAATAACGCCGACACAAAACAATGACCTGACTTAACAAGGGTCTAAATTCATATAAACAAATCCAATTATACAATACTAACTAAGTACCATACTAAGTATTACACAGAAACTACTCGGCTGTTAGTCAAATAAATAATTTTAAACATTAACGGTAGTCGCTCCAGGACCCTTGCTGTGCTATATATTAAATCAAATAAATTAAAAGCTCCTCCAAACAGCATGGGCCGGAGTGACGCCAAGAAAGACATGGGAACTTGGTCTACACAACTGGTTACAAATACAATACAATACATGAGGACCATTAAGTTTTATTCTACCGGTATGGCGACGAGACGCTTAACAGGACGAGGCATTGTACCACTCTTGGTTTGGACGTCGAGGACTCTTACAATACCATCTGCGCCGGGGTACAGTCGTTCGACTCTCCTCTTTGGCCATATGTTTCTTGGTAAGTTCGGGTTCACTACACAACCAGATTGCCCACCTTGACTGTGTCGCGGCGTCGATGCAGCTCCCGCTGGTTTTGAAGTATAGGCAGTACTTCGCGCACCTATCGCTGCCAAAATAGGTCGCTGCGACGCTCTCCAGTGTGAATGGCGTAGTTCATCTGATTTTGTGAAAATCCCTGGTAGTGGGACTTTGGAAGGCGCACCGAGCAAAAAGTGGTTAGGCGTCAAAGCTTAATCGTCGTCTGGGTTTACTGATACGTGAGTCGTGAATTAACCGTGTGTTCTACCTCTGTCGGAAGTGTATGAAGCACATTTTCATATGGATGCCGATCGACTAGTGTGGCATTCAATGCGGTCTTTACCGAGCCTACCAACCTTTCCCATGCTCCGCCCATGAACGGCGCTCCCGCTGGAATGTAGCGCCAGTCGATGAGATGTACCTCTGCCTCGTGTTGTACTGACTCTAAAGCGGCTTTGCAGAGCTCAGCGTCCGCCCCGTGAAAATTGGTACCGTTGTCACTCCAAATGACTTCAAGGCATCCGCGATGCGCCATCATGCGCCTCAACGCGAGTATAGCAGCATCTGTTGACAGAGAGGCGACAACTTCTAAATGAACGGCACGCTTAGTGAGGCATGTGAACAATACCACGTAGCGTTTCTCGTGATGTCTCGCTACTGTGTTGGAAAGCGGTCCGAAGTAGTCCAGTCCTGTATGTGTAAATGGACGTTGGTGGTGTGCCAGTCGACAGGGTGGTAAGTCGCCGGTCAGTGGCTCTGGCGGCACAGCTCGAAGTAGTTTACAGAGCTGGCTGAACTTGATTACCGCATGTACGGGAACGGCACGCGTAGTGAGGCATATGAACAATACCACGTAGCGTTTCTCGTGATGTCTCGCTACTGTGACGGAAGGCGGTCCGAAGTAGTCCAGTCCTGTATGTGTAAATGGACGTTGGTGATGTGCCAGTCGACAGGGTGGTAAGTCGCCGGTCAGTGGCTCTGGCGGCACAGCTCGACATAGTTTACAGGGCTGGCTGAGCTTGATTACCGCATGTACGGAGGGCCTCAAGCGTAGGATCCAGTAATGTTGGCGGTCTTCGTTCACGACGCATTCCACGCCACTGTGGTGTAGTTTTCGATGAATCCAGTCTATGTACAAGCAACTGTAACGGTGGTCGCCATCTAGTACCGCTGGCGACTGTGTTTCTCGTGATATGCTAGCTGACACTGCGATTCGCGAACGTATTCTCATTATGTTATGTTCGTCGACTGTCAAAGATAGCCGTTTCAACCGGCTGTCAGCTGGTATTGCTCTCCCGCCGGTGATGTGACGCAATTTTCCTGAATAGCGCGCGTCCACAAAATCTCCGCTCAACGTGTGTACTGTGCATCGAGAGGTATATAGACCGTCGGTGTTACGCTGAGGTTGCGGTTCTGCGCTCCGGTTCGCGTTTTCCTAGCCTCCCGTTGCTTCGTCATCCAGTTCGGGTCATCGCATTAATGCGTCTGTTGCGTTTGCAGGTAGCGGCTGTTGGTGTGGACTTGATATCGGTCGATGAATTGAAGAACGCGGTCCGTGGCCCGGATGAGTCGCAGCCAGGAAGAGAAGCGTGTGACATAGGGTAGCGCCTCTTTTATGGTCAACCGTTCATGAACAGCGGTAGTGGTGACACGCTCCTCGCTTGTATCGATGTAGGGGCGTAAGTCGTCGTACAGAAACGAAGGGCCGGTGTACCAGCGGTGGCTTGCAGTGAAGTGTGTCGGTACGTCAAGTCGTCGGCGACGTTGTGAGCGGTGGGGACCCAACGCCATTCGCTTCGCTGGGTGGTTTCTTCTAGTTCCGCTACTCTGTGTGCGACGAACGGTTTGAAGGTGCGTGCGCTGGCGCGTAGCCACGCTAACACGGTTCGCGAGTCGGACCAGAAGACTCGGCGGTCGGCGCGACGATTGTGTTCTTCTTCCACACAGCGTGCCAATCGCCCGCCGAGGACGGCAGCCTATAATGCAAGTCTAGGTATAGATGTGATCTTAAGGGGCGCGACACGCCCTTTCGCTGCCGCGAGCGACACATTAACTTGACCTATGCCGTTCACTGAACGCCAATAAGCTGCTGCGGCATAGGCCAGTTCGCTCGCGTCGCAGGGTCTACTTTCCTGAAGTTGAATCCTAAAGT
This sequence comes from Omphaloscelis lunosa, assembly GCA_916610215.1. Classification (NCBI taxonomy): domain Eukaryota; kingdom Metazoa; phylum Arthropoda; class Insecta; order Lepidoptera; family Noctuidae; genus Omphaloscelis; species Omphaloscelis lunosa. Next base: position 22,292,671 of record OU744255.1, read on the forward strand.
ATTATTGTCGTGTCGCCAGATAAGACCAAGAATGTTTTCCTCCTTGTTGAGCAGAGTGTCCTTTTCTGCTGGCTCGGTCGCGAGACCCGCTACGGTGGCCGGCTCGTTGGACGCCCACTTCTGCAGTATGAAGTTGCCTCGCCGATGTACAGCGTCGACTGCTTTAGACACTCGGTTTGCTTCTGCCGCGTCGTCGAAGCTCTGCAAAAAATCGTTTATATAGTGATTTCGAACTATAGATTCATATGTATGTACATGACTGCAGCGTTCTCTGATTTGTGGTACTACATGTACTTTTGTCAGATGGCAGGTTTGATCATGCAATACCCAGCCAAGCGGTGTACGTGACGCTACCGGTTGATTCTTTGAACCTACTCGCACTTCAGAAGCGAGTAGGAGCGCCCAGTTGTCCTGACCTATCTAAACAGTTGGCACGCCTGCGTCATATGAAAGCTGCTCGACTATAGGTGTCAGATGATCGAAGCCAACCAAGTCATTTGCAGGTATCAACTGGCTTGATAATTCAAGTCTGTCGATGGTTCTGGCTTCGATGGCTATGGTGTCGGTTGTGTACTTGCCTCGTAAACTTACCTTGACTCAGCGCAATTCCAACACGTCAATACACGTGCCCGCTACGGCTTCAATATAAAATGGCTCATTTGAGCCCTCTGCGCCTATCCGCTGCGCGACGTCAGTAGTAAGTAGTGTTATTGTCGATCCATCATCCAACATAGCAAATGAGTCTACTTTACCGTTTGGTCCCGATAGTGTCACTGGTACTCTACTTTCAGCAAAACTTGGTTATACCCGCGCGGCGTGCTCGTGTTGCTGATAACAGCGTGCGGCGCTGTATAAGCGCGACGCTACGTGTTCGATCGCTGTGACACGAGGACGCTCTTCTGAGTCGTGTGGGGTGCACATCTCGCGCCTATGGTCACTGTGCAGTAGACCGTGATGATAATGCTCGCAATCTTGCACTTCACACTGCTTACTTTTGCATTTGTGGTTCCAAGTCCGTCGATTTAGACACCTGAAACAATTTATTTTTTCGTGCAGTATCCCATCTATTAGTCTGTTATTGACATTTTCTTAAAGTTTGTACAGACAGCCACACTGCTACGATTGCCGTTACATATTATACATGTTGTTTTGTCGGACTTTGTCAATTTAAGTGTTTTGTGAGTCGGTCGTTGTGGACGTTCCCGTTTATATTCCACCTCTGCCGAGGCGTGGCGTGCATTTATGTCGGCTTCTCTGTCGAGAAATCGTCCCAACACTACTAGGCCTCTGCGTCAGGCGCAGACATCTCAAAATCATACCACCGGCTCCTAAGCGTAACTGAAAATTTGTCTGAAATTACGGAAATCATTTCTGGGCTATGCGAAAAATCGGTTTCTTTCAGAGCTTGCACCGCGGCAATAGCATTCATGACCTTCGATGCAAACACGCATATGTATGTTGGGTTATCTGACAATTTAGGTAACTGACGTAATTTATTCAACTCATAAGTTATTATCGCGTTTGGTCGTCCGAACCGAGATTCTAACCTTTGCATAATTTGAACGGCTGAGGATCTTAAGAATAGTCATTTGAGTGCCTCCATCGCGGACCCTTTTAAAGGCTCTTTCAAACAGGCGCGACACGCGACGCGACACAAAGACACCGCTCGTCGCGCGACGAGCGGTGTCTTTGTGTCGCGTCGCGTGTCGCGCCTGTTTGAAAGACCCTTAAAGCTTTTCTGCGGCGGGTCAAATTCCCTGCCTCCGAGTGAGTCGACGCAGACTCATTATATGCTGCCTTAAAATGCAGTCATTCGCCCGAGCGGCCACAAAAAATAGGTAAATCAAAACCATACCTGTTGGCAACGGGGTTACCCCTACCTCTAACAATCCTCTAACAATGCCTGAATCAGTCCTTTCAGCAGGCTCCCATCGTCACCGCGTTGCAGCGAGGGCGGCAGCGCGGATTTTCAGCTTTAATAACATTAAGATTTTTTTTGTTTGAATGAAAAATGATTTAAGAGCTTGCTACACGGCTGCCAACCGCATCCCTGACAGAGGTGACCTTGGTTGGCGATAGGCAGAGCTGTTTGAAATTTGGTCATAAACCACCAACTCCACGGTTGTAAACCACCAAGGTCACCTCTGTTGGGACGCGGTTAGCAGCCGTCTAGTAGCCCGTTACTCGTACTTATCAATGTAACTTAAATACACACATCGAGAGTCTAGTGTTATGTTATCTTCGAAACTATGTATTTTTGGAACTCTTGTTCTATAGTTAAAGCAAAGGCACGTAAGAGGCAACCGGATGGCGAGTGGTTATCTGGGTCTTGAAGTGATGCCAAACCCCCTAGTACCGTTCGCATGGACCCCAAATGGATCTGTTGCCAAAAGGTGGCGGTCTGGCATGATTTACGAATTAGGTACCTATCCAATTTACTTTTACGTAACATAGGTACAAATTTCCTAAGTAGGCATATCAAACATTTTGTTTACCTGTACAATACTCTTAGTAACAAAAAAAAAAACCTATTCTACATGGAGCGACTGCCTATCTGACCTCCACAACCTAGTTACTAGGTAACACGATACCGCTTGGTAAAACTGGTTATCAGACTTTTGAACTTCTAACTACCCGTTACGACTGTCAAAAATCTATAAATCTGTGCCGGGACCAACGGCTTAACGTGCTTTCCGAGGTACGGAGGGGTTTTGGTATGTAAAGATGGTCACCAACCGCAGCAAGCGTAGCTTAACCTGATCGATCGACCCGTGCGGCTGTTATTAGGTTCTAAGCCACAAGCCCTAACAATAACTAATAATGACTCTTATATCGAATATTAGTCATTCTTATTCCGCTACTGATTTAATCAATTTGGTATACTTAATTATAATTTGCAAACAAATTATTACATTAATGTTGTATTTCAGGTTAGTAGGACTAAGTAAGGATGTCGCTGCACTACAAATAGTAAAAACTGAAAAGGACCGCAGAAAAGAATTACATGAGGCACAGATGGCAAACGAAATCAAAAATTATAAAAATTTGCTCTGAAAGAACAAGTCCTAAAAGCTAAATTAGAGTAATACAAAAATAAACTGATATTTATAATACAAGCTTTTTATTAATTAACTACTCGCTAAAATGTCTCCTTATAAAAGTTTGTAAATGAAGAGATATGTATCTAGGGTCCTCTAAAAGTTTTCCTCTAAATAATCCCACTAGAATTTTCTGGTGAGGTACCATAACCTCTACGATCCAACACAAGATCCTCACAAACAAGGTTAATTATAAAGGTCGCTGTAGATTTAATAAAGTATAACACTTCCGAAAGCCTTTGTCGGCCAAAGCCTTAGAGTATATAACACTAGAGACGCCTCATGAACACTTCCCCCTCTGTAAAAGTACAAGAACCACGGCACCGCGTTCTAGCATAGAGAACTAAACTTTTTTTATTTAATAGACATGACAGATATTCTAGCAAAGAATTTACAAACTATGACAACAGAGGTCACTACTTTGTATATGAATGATTATTTTAGATACATTTTAACACCCCTACTATCTTAAATAACCATATAACCATTTTTACACATTAACAACATTTCCTTGGGATTAGTACATTCCTTTTTATCATTAAAAAATATGAAGAAATCGACTACATAAACCGTTATGTATACTACATAAACCGTTATGTATACAATGTTATGCGTCAGCGGTTTGAGGTATGAAAGAGAAGTAGGTATGGGCGATCACCAGTTACTGCGCACTGGCCGATCCGTGTGCTCCTCTTTTGCGCTTGGGATTTCGGGAATAAACAACAATTCTAAATAATCAAATCGTCGTTTTTATTTCTTGCATCGAGCATCGCAGTAACTCCCGTGTCGGATCCAGTAGGTATAAGAAAGGTGCCTACACAGTGTTCCCCTGCAAAATAAAACTTTTCACACTAAAAAAAAGGTCGTCTAATTTTCCTTTTTCGCGTAATATTTTTTGACACCGATTTAATTTTTTTGATGGAAGAAAAAGATTTGAGAGTTTTTTTTGCTCATGAACTCTCGAGTCGACAGCTACCAGAGATCTAGAATCGAATTTTAAAAAAATCTGTTGACATTTTATCCAGTGGACAAGTACATTTTTATCGTGAACAGCCAAGTGTGGAAGCCCTTACTGGGGGATTGTTGCAAGTGTGCCCTTGTTGCTACATTGTGCCCATTTACGGAACCTATTGGGGATATTCTCCCCGATCCCAAATTCCTTTTTGGTATATTTTTAGAAAAGGCTGATTTCGGCCGCACCCCTGGGCCAGAGCCAGTCAGCCGGTCCTATTGGCTTCCTCGTTCTGTCAGCGGTCCAGGCAGAGCTACCGGTCGTCCGCAGAAGGAGACGCCCTGGGCGTCGGGAATCGCGAGCCGATTTCCGGCCACCGTAAGCGCGGGCTTGCGGACGGTGAGCAATGGGTAGCTCGCCGTCCGATAAGGACCAGGTCGACGGCGCGTTGTGTTCCACGCGCGCCTCAAAGAGATGTCAGCAAAATTGACGGGGTCCGCTAGGGCCGATGCCTGCCGGGGTTGCGAAGAAAATTGAAAGGGAGATCGTGGCCCCCGGCAACAGGGCACCTGAAGGAACACGGGGGGTTTTAGTCAGTAAGAGTCTGACACACCCTTTCGTTCCGCTCAGAGCGGGAGAAGTTATTTGATAATTTCGCACCCAACAAAAAAAGAGCTACCGATCTTGCGTAGCCGAGCGTCAGGACGGCGAACGGACAGCAGCCGTGCTCTGCGAAGAGCCACCCTCGAGCGGACCAACACAAGTTTACCAGCCCTTTTTTTTAATTGCGTCGATTGTAAATTCTTAAATTTAGTCGACGCTATTAAATCCTTTTTTTTTTAACAAATTTGTGAATTAGGTTCATCGCGACCGATCTCAATACGCGTGCTAATCCATTATAACGACACGGAATCAACAATAGCTATTGGTCGGAAATTCGCGTCATATCGCCAGTCACTTAAAGTGAGTAAATCGATGGGCCTAAGCCTCATTTAGATTTGGCTATTTGATTTCTTTCACCTTCTAACAATATTTTTTAAAACCAAGGTGACGGCTATTAGTTTTTTTTTTTAATGTGTATTATATTGTGTATTAGTATTGTTTTTTTTTTTTTAATTTCTCCGCTTCCAGACTGAGAATTGAGCAGATTTTTGATATTCAAGGATAAAAAATATGACTAAATTTTTAGATCATATCACAACTAAAGGCTCGTGCAGACCAACGCGATATCGCGGGCGCAACAGGCAGCGCGTCCCGTGTCGCGCCCGCGACATCGCGCTGGTCTGTGCGAGCCTTTATTACATTTGGGCCCACGGTTTTCCATCTCCTTATGTCTGTTATTTTTATGGTGTACATAATAAAGAATATTCTACCTTCTATCTATCTTAAGTTTACTTTAAAATGTTTGGCGTCAGTTTGTTTTGCAACATCAAACTCAGATTTGTAACTATTTCTCTTGGCATTGTATCGGAATAGAAAATCAGCCTAGTCCCATAAAAAAATATCCTTGCGAATTTTAAATCTCTTACGCCTATGCGTTAAATAACGCACGATAATTTCATCGTCGAATGAACTTGAACGTTCACTGGACGCTCTTAATGCCATTTTAACATTTTGTTAATAAAATAAAATCTAGGTTATTACTTATTACACAGATGCACAGTGATGTACCTATGTTAGCTAAGAGCTCAAACAGGTGTTGAATAAGTCTAACCTACAACGATAAAGTATACATCACCTTTATTTCATTCATTCATCTTCAATACTCAATACTTTATTGCATCTTAAATATAATATTATACATCAACCACTAAAATATAAAAATTATGTACAATTATACAAAGAAAAAAATAAAGGAAGAGCTCATTGGGCATAAAAAAATCCACCTACAACGGTATAACTTTGACAAAATGACAATAACTTAGCTTTCATATCAGCTTAATGAGCAGTCAAAGTTGAGGCAAAAGTTATAATAAAAGTAACAGCTAAAATTGTGCAGAATCTTTAACCGTTACTTTGACTTTGTGACGTTACTTTGGCTATTACTTTTGATGAAGATACTGGCCGTTAGCGTGGCCAGGCTCTATGTATTTTTTAAAATTTATTAAAAGTGTTTCTAAGTATTAGAAAAGAATACTTATTGTCTTGAAGTATTTAGAAAATTACGTTATTTCAACATATTTTTCTGCTACATTTTGTATTGAAGTTGAAAAAAGTGGTTCAGCCACGTGCAAGTGATGAATATAGATCACAAAGACCATACTATGCTTCGATCAATAATGTCTACTATTATTGATCGAAGATACTATGATATTTTTTAATGTTCAAAGTCAAAAGTAGTTTCTTGTAAAAAGATCAAACGTCAATCTCGCCTCATTTTTCGGAAAACTTGTTGCGAATTTTAGTGATTTTTCATGAATTCTTAATGTATTTTAAAAAATCCGTCAGCCACATGCAAGACAAAGAACTCGACTTTTCAAATCACAAATAATTTTATTTAAATTATTTTTCCCTTTCTCACAATAATGAACAAAAATCAAATCAGTCGATTTCGTGCACGGCCTCTTAAATACGGACGTGATTTTTGGCCCAATCCGCAGGCAATATTAATTATATATAAAGGATATTAATACGATGTCGAAATGGGCGTCTACACTTAGGATACGAATACTTTATACCTACGATACGCCTGATTTTGAACTTTAATATTGTGGACCCAGCTTTAGGTATAAACAAAACAAGACACGCCCCACTACCGCATTTAACTTACACACCTCGGCGCCCGCCATGTACGTAAAATGCGGTAGTGGAGCGCGTCATTTCAGACTGGCTAATCTAAACCTATTTATTTTGAAAGTACTTAGGCTGTGTGATTTTTGTAAATCTCTGCCTGAGTAAATTGGCGGACTATATAGAAATATTTGTCTATGAGTGATGAGTTTGGCGGGAATTCATATTTATTTTCTATTCGAGCACCGTTATATTTTTTGTTTGACCAAATATTTTATTTTTATTTTTAGCAAGATACCTATCATTACTAAAAATGGATGTAACTGATATTGGAAAAGTCGCAAGCAGGAAAAGGATGAACACGGATGCCGAAAAGCTCAGAGAAAAAGTATCGCGTGAAACCGCTAAAATTATTAGACTGAAGGTATGTTTTATTTTAATTTCAAGTACTTACCTATTCGAAAATGTTCTACACTTATATGCATTAAAAAATACTCAGATTACCATCTCACTGTGGGTGGAGCGCACCCATAGTGAGATGGTGATCTAAAGAGCGCGAGGTGGATCACAGTGCTGGGTCGGGTGAATTCACCGTTTTGCAGCGAGGGCGGCGGCAGTCCTCTTGCACTGGAGCATGCAGCTCGAGATAAGTACCTACAACTCGCGGTCACAACAACTGCCAATTAGTTATTAGTTCGTCAGCGTCGTTATACGCGCTCTGTGTGACACGTAGGTACGAGGCGATCAAGCGACGCACCGCGCTACGCCCCGCGCGCCGCCGCCCGCGCCGCCGCCGCCGCGCCGCTGCCGATGCTTTATGTATTGTATGTACATACAGCACATACAGTACCTACATTATAGCGTAGAACACAATCGCACAAAATGTAGTTAATGTAAGCAGGGAGTTTGTGAGTGTGACATCAGTAAAATAAATTAAGTACTTAGTTAAGTAGACCAGCACGCGTAGCATGACCACCGTAGAAACGAGTTGTGTCGACAGAAGAATAGACAAAAATGACGTTCCGTGTAGACAGGACTGCAGTAAAGTAGAAAGACACAACTGCACTTTTTACGCAATTCACTCTTTTCATAATTCGACTCAGAATTGTTTGTTTTGTCATAGGATTTTTTTTTTCTTTGTTCGGTTCTCAATTTTTATTGATATTAAAAGAGTAACGGTGGAGTTTCTTGCCCATTCTTCTCCATACGAAAACTACATTTTGGAAGGGGCGACTAGAATCAATTATATTATTCTGTAAATTTTGACGTTCAAAAGTGCCATACATGGGCCTATTTGAAATAAATGTTTTGACTTTGACTTTGACTAAAGAGTGTCGAAGTATCTTATTTTGGAAGAAATCATATTACAGTAATATTGGATTTAACCATTTCCTTGGTAATGGTGCCGATTCTCTTGTACACCGAACTAAACTATCTAAATTATCACTAAAACCCCTTTAGTTTTGGCTATGAAAATCTTAAAACTATTCTGCAACAAAAAATCCCTAAATTTAAATACAATTTTGACACAACTTAAATCGTATTTGACAATCGCGAGTCCACGTGGTACTCGTTTTTTAGAGCCGGAGACGCGAAGGCTCGACGTATTTTATATGGAATTTTTCACTTTTTGTATGGAAAATAAGAAAAATTATTACCTACATGTTCAGTCTTAGGGGTTTGTGGGTTTTATAAAGGGGGTCGAAATTTTCATTATTTTTGCGATTAGACACACCATTTTCGAGATATAAGCAAAAGAAAAAAAAGATACAGTACTATTTTTGTACATGAATTCGAGGTGTTGGTGTGAATTTTAATTATGATAATTATTACTTATCACAGTTTTGCGTTCAAAACGCAAGTGTTTCATGATTTTGTAAATAACCGTATATACTTTGTGGCCGTCGAGTAAAAAGTTTTCTACCGTCTTTAGCATAGCGATTACAAAATCAAATTTTGTCTTCACTACTTAGTGATTTTGACAGTTTGGATAGAAAACATTCTTCTGAAATAGTCTACATGTAAAAGGACCTAGACAAAGATCGCTAGAAGCGGAAGACAAAATGACAGATTGTAGAATGATTTCTACGGTGCGATGTCAAAAATGAAGAGACGAAATGTCAATTTGTATAGAAAGAGCTATGTCTATTCTTCGTAGACATAGAAAGCGTCATGCTACGCGTGCTGGTATAATAATCTAGACATTAAAATTTTAAATTACAATGACAATCAATCAATGAATTTTTGCAACATTTTAAAATGTAATAACGATATTATTTAAAGACCACAGACTTCTTATAGGTTTTCCTATAATCTATAAGTATAGCACTATTTTTATTTTTTATTTTCAAAATTTTAGGCTCAGTAGTTTCAGAGATAACGCGGAGGAACGGTAAATTTTCATCAATTTTCTTACATAACTTTAAAACCACTTATTTTAAAATTATAGAAAAATTACACTTGAGACCCTCATAGTATGATATTGATATTATGTTACACGGTACACTTTTGCAAAACTTATTTTTAATTTTCTTATTTGTCTCCCAAGAGTGACCCCATATTCTAAATTCATTTAGTTACGTAACACGTCCGTGTTTGGATCACAGAAATTGATATGTGTACAAAATTTCAACTTAATCGGTTCATTTGATTCGGACCAAATTGGCTGTGATAGACGGATAGACAGACAGACAGACAGACAGACACACGAGTGATCCTATAAGGGTTCTGTTTTTTCATTCGGACGTACGGAACCCTAAAAATAAAATACTCAATAAGTATTTTTATTTAAAATGAAAATAATTTAGGTAAGTATTTTAGATTTTAGTTCAAATAATAATTATTGTTGGTCACATAATTATATCTTGTAACTAAGATAGTTGTTAGGTACTTATTGTATCATGTTTACTTTAAAATATGCGAATGTGCGTGTTGTCTGTTCTGTTATTTTTTTAATTTAGTTTAATTTGTGATTTCCTGTGCGAGTCTATATAAATACATTTTCTTTCTTTTTTTTCTTTCTTTCTGGTCAGGTGGCGCAGGACACGGCGTACTGGGACCTGAAGGAGCGGCTGCAGCAGCTGCAGGGCGCGCACGAGCGCCTGCAGCAGAACATGGTGGACGTCCAGATGCAGCACGAAGCCGCGTCCGCGCACTACACGCAGGAGCTGCGCCTGCGCCCCGACACGCTCAACAAGTATGCTCGCTCGACCGGCGGCGGCGGGTAGGGCGGGTAGGGCGGGTATGGCAGGCAGTACAGCTCTGGTGTGCGCAGGGTGGCGGGCGCGCGCGGCGTGTGCGACGTGCTGGAGGAGTACGGCGCGCGGCTGCGGCGCTGCGTGGCGCGCTGCCGGGCCGACCGCGGCGCGCTGCAGGCGGCCTACGCGCAGGCCGGCGCGCGCGTGCGTCTGCTGGCGGCCGAGCTGGCGCGCGCGCGCGACTGCATGGCCTGCCAGCGCGACGCCGGTATGTGTCGCACGAGTCTCGACTGGTTATAATCTTATGACATTTAATGTTAGCCCACGTGCACGGACGTAAAAATATCGTGACGGGATTTTATCGCACACTGGATTTTCAACTCTTGATGTTGAGCCGAGCGTCGAAAACTTTAAGATTTTATGATTTTTTGTTTCTTTTAAGTACATACTGTTAAGTAAGTATGTACTTAAATTTTTTTATAAAAAATCATTTAAAAAAACATTAAAAATAAAAAAAATAGTGGCCCGTTGGCATCAGGAACAGGGTCCAAGATGCCGGTGGTCAGGGCTCTAGAGAGAGGAACCTCCTCACTATGCGTGCCGTGTCTAGGAGTACTGCTTTCTGAATCAGGCCCTTGATCCAGCCGTGCAATGAGAGCCTCCTGAGGTGTTGGTCGAGGCTCTTCGCTATCAGGCCATTAACCGTAACGATTATCGGTACAATGATTGCAGAGTCCACATCCCACATGTCGACAACCTCGTGTGCTAAGTCAAGATACTTGATTTTTTTATCTTTCTCAGCTTTCACGAGATTCTCGTCATGAGGGACAGCGATATCAACAATCATTGCACGGCACTCTCGTCGATCTATCACCACAATATCAGGGTTATTGGCTACAATAGTCCTGTCAGTGATGATAGATCGATCCCAGTACAATGTGGTGTGACCATTCTCGAGAACTGGGTCGGGCGCATACCTGTAGTATGGTACTTAGGACTCTACAAGATTGTACTGTAAGGCAAGTTGCTGGTGGATAATCCTAGCTACTAGATTGTGTCTGTGCAAGTACTCGCCGTTAGCAAGACGATAACAACCGGAAACAATATGTCGGATTGATTCACCGGGGTGGTGGCATGCCCGACAGATGTCGACCGTACCATCCTTGACAATGTATTTCCGATAATTTTTCGTCATGATAACTTCATTCATAATCGCACAGACAAAACCTTCGGTTTCCCCGAAGAGGTCGCCAAAACGCAGCCAGGATACAGACGCCAAAAAGTCTACATCACGCCCGTGGAGGGCCCGGAAAAAGCGTCCGTGTAGCTCTTTGCCCTGCCATATTTCCTTACGATCGTTAGTATCAAGTACTGCAGGTTTGCGCCAGTTCTCTTTTGCCAAGGAGAGCGAGTATACCCACGTCAGTTTGAAGGAAATATTCCCTGAGACTGTAATTCTCGCAGTTGTAGAGAGTTTTAGCATTTAGGAAACCTCGACCCCCGCACTTTCGCGGGATGTACAGTCTCATCACTGATGACCGTAGGTGATGCATCCGATTTGTCGTCAGCAATGTACGGACCTTCCTATCCAGAGCGTCAAGTTCCGTCTGAGTCCATTTGAGTATGACGAAAGAATACATCAAAACCGGCATGACCCAACCGTTAAAGGCACGCACCTTATTTCCGCCTGATAAAAGACTATTTAATACTTTATTCAGGCGGCCAAAGAAGCGTTCCTTCAACGATTGTTTCATGTCGGTAAAATTGATGCCTAATGCTTCCGACATACTCAAGTACTTGTAGGTTTCGGTTGAGGAGAGGGATCTAAGGTGTGTGGAATCCGAGAGTTGGGTTCTTACGGATTCCATAATCCAGGGGGATTATGGAATCCGTAAGAACCCAACTCCCGCAGTCATGCATGTAAAGCGAGGGCGCTTTACATGCATGACTGCACATTTGTCCGCACCAAATTCCATCCTGATGGCGCTACTGAATGTTTCTGTTATCTTCAATAGCTCCATCAGTCGCAAATTGTTGGGGGTAAAGAGTTTCTAGTCATCCATTTAAAGGAGGTGAGAAATCACCTGACCACCCCTTCTCAACCGGTAGCCTAGACCTGAATCCTGCAGCAGTGTGCTTAGAGGATTCAAAGCTAAGCAAAACCAAAGCGGACTCGAACTGTCGCCGTGAAATATTCCCCGTTCAATCCTGATCGGTTCATCGATTCCTCGGATCTGTCGACATCCTGGATAGAGAAGGCCCGTCCTCCATTGCATACACGACATCAGGAAGGTGCGTAGCGTTGCATCTATCTTGTACAACTCCAGTACCCTCATGAGCCATGTATGTGGCACCGAATCATAGGCCTTCTTATAATCTATCCAACAAGTCGACAAATCCTTCCGGGATTTACGAACCTGTTGGTTGATGGTCATATCTATAAGGAGCAGCTCCTTAGTACCGCGGGACCCATTATTACATTCATTCTGAGACACAGACATAATTAAGTTGTTGTTAAAATGGTGTGAAATTTTTGCTCTAAGAATGGATGTAAGAACTTTATAGACCGTCGGTAACCATGTAATTGGTCTATAATTTTTAGGTTATCGCGTTATAATTGTTAAACATAATGAGTATCCTTTCTACCCTAAATCACTACTTACTAATCATTCAGACGTACTCATATCAAATAAGACACCAAATATCAATGAAATTCGGCATCTAAAAAAAAACATGGATACCCCAAAAAGAAGGGCACCAAATGTCACAGAATGATTCACAAAACATAACAACATCCTTACAAAACAAACACTAAAATGACAGAGTAACACAACACGCAAAAAGATTGGTTGGAATTCCACCACAATATGTTTCTTTTGAAATTAGGTGGGACGGTCTTGGTTGGTGACACAACCCCGTGACTCGTGACATGGGTCAGCCTCGTTAAAATCCGGTAACAGGTACGCTGCAAAAATGTGGATACCGAGATTTATGTACGGGAACGCTACTGCACTTGAAAAAGATATGTGGAGAAATGAGGATGAATATAGCAAGCAGGTCGTTTTGTAGATTGAAGTTTGATTCAACTGTTTTATGTTGATTATGAAACGAGTATTCAAAACTATTGACTGCGTAGATAAAAATGATTAATCAGGGTTTTTAAATAAACTACACATGAAGGCTAACAACCACCCGCATTTTTTAGAACATTCGTATTCTCATCTTAGTCTCAATTTGTCAAAAATATCTCTAATTTCCCTTTATTTTATGCATTGATCGCTGAGATGTGATTGAGACTATATTTTGACCGTTTTTAATTACGGGAATTAGCCTTATGATTTCAGAGTGTTTCTTTTACGTATCAATTTAATATTTTTTGTGAATATTTTATCCAAAAAAAATATAAAAACATTTTGTTTTTGAATGGTAATATTTTTTTTAACATGTACGGATGCTATACTGTTGCGGGTAAACGGGAACGCCTTTCGTTAATTAACATACTGTATGTCCTAACCCAGGTAACTAACGCTTATTATATGGCCTATCCGTAAGCCGTTATGGCATGAAAAGGTAACAGACAGATACTAAATCTGTTTTAGGATTTCGTACCTCAAAATGAAAAATGGAAACTCTTAAAGGATGACTTCACTGTCTGTCAAGACCCTTTTTCTCAGGAATGCGTGGAGGCATCAAGTTGAAATAGATATACAAAACGTAGACTAAGCGCACACTACGAATTTTGATCGTTGCGATTATTAAACTGCGAAATAATTCCTACGCGCACCCACAAACTATTTCTTTTAGCAGAGTGCGGACTCTAGTTAGTAGTATTGTTCACAGATTGGCGAATATTATCCGCAACGATTAAAATTCGTAGTGCGAGCTTAATATTAGATCTACGGTCCCTTGGATCTGTAACGAAAATCAAGCTTCCAAGTCAACGCAATAAAAAAATACGGCCATTTATGCCGCTTATTTTGACACTCGCATTTAAACCAATGCTTATTTGGTAATTCACCTTGGCCCAACAGCATGAAGTTTGGTGAGAAGCAAGGTCTAGTACAGAGCAAAATCCGAACATTGGTAATTTCTAGTTATAATATATGTATATGAACTGCAAAGTTTGTTCTTCAATCTGGGATCATAATTTCATAGGCCGTGTCTTGAAGTAACATTTAGTCTGTATTTCATTAAAATCAGTACTATCCACTCTATTAAAAGTATTTTTTTAATTGCAAAGCTAAGTTCACAAACACTTTGATGCGTGGCGCGTAAGGTCCGTGTGGTGTGTGTGTTGTAGCGCGGGAGAGGGTCGCGCGCGCAGTGGAGCAGGAGCGCCAGCTAGAGAACGCGCGCGAGCAGCTCGGCGACGCGCGCGCCCGCGCTGACGAGCGCGCAGCTGCCTGCGACCAGCTCGCCGCGCGCCTGCGACAGGTGAGTGCAGGTTGCACTGTGAGGCAGCGCGGGAGAGTGCCGCGCGCGCTTTGGAGCAGGTGTGCCAGCTGCGATCACGCGCGAGCAGCTCTCCACCGCGCGCACCCCCGCCAGCGAGCGCGTCGTCGCCTGCGACAGGTGAGTGCAGGCTGCACTGTAATAATAATATAATAATAAAACCTTATTCAGGTAAAAAGGTCAAACACTAAATATAAGTTTGCTTAAATCTACGAAAAATTCAATTATGTTATGTGTCTGAACTAGGTCATCCTTTTTTTTTTTTTTTGAGGGTGGGAAATCATCAAATAACTTCTCCCGCTCTGGGCGGAGCGGGAGGGCGTGTCAGACTCTTACTGACTAAAACCCACCCGTGTTCCTTCGGCTGCCCTGTTGCCGGGGGCCACGATCTCCCTTTCGGTTTTCTTCGCAACCCCGGCAGGCATCGGCCCTAGTGGACCCCTTCGAATCTGCTGACATCTCTATGAGGCGTGAGTTAAGGAACCCCAACCTACCAATATTAGCTTTGTCAGACAATAAGTAAATACTTATTGTCTGACAAAGCTAATATTGGTAGGTTGGGGTTCCTTAACTCGCGCGTGGAACACAACGCGCCGTCGACCCGGGCCTGGTCCTTATCGGACGGTGAGCCACCCATTGCTCACCGTCCGCAAGCCCGCGCCTACGGTGGCCGGAAATCGCTTCGCGATTCCCGACGCCCTGGGCGTCTCCTCCTGCGCCGGTTAGGAGCATGAGGGCGCGAAATTTGCCTCTCCCTCACGCGTTCCGCCTCCTCCTTCGCGAGCATTACCGCTTCGCAGAAGGAGGTGACAGCCTCCCATTTCCTCTCGCTCCGTACCATGGCCTGAACCAGGGCCGGACGCGAGAGATCACCGCCGCCGATCGCCTCCACGAGGACACGGCGATGATACGCCCAAGCTGGGCAGACCTCCACCGTATGCTCCACCGTGTCCTCCGGGCGATCCACACAATGGTGACACCCGGGCGTTTCCTCCCGCCTTATCCTGAACAGGAACCTCCCGAAACAGCCATGTCCGGTGAGGACCTGCGTCAGGCGGAAGGTGAGGACGCCATGGCGCCTCTGTAGCCACTCCTCAAAGAGGGGTCTTATCGCCGCAATTGTGGCGTGCCCAGCGCTGGGTTGCGACAATCGCACTCTCCATGACGCCATGAGATCCCGCCGGAGCTCTGTCCGCTGTGCCGCGATTTCTCGCGGCAGCGGAGTTAAGCCCCGGCGTTTCGCCTCCTCGCGCCACTCCCAAATGTGCGCGAGGACCTTTGCCTCCAGATCCCATGGCGGTAATCCGGCAAGGAGGCTCGCCGCCTCGCAGGAGACCGTGCGGTATCCTCGGGCCAGCCGGATGGCCATGACCCTCTGGGAGAACAAGGTCATCCTGTATTTCAGGCGAGGCAAGGTATAATAATATTTCTAAATAATCACATTAATTATAAAAATCTAGTCATCTAATAGGTACCTATGTAAAAAGGTGTAAATAGTACAATAAATCCTACGTGCTGAAATCTTAGTATCTATCCTTACATAGCTAAAATTAATTAATACATTTTTTTTATTTAAATACAACGAATAGTTTCTCTGTATCTTCATAGGACATACTTTGAAGAGCTTCCTTGAGAGTTCTTTTACAATTATTATAATTTAGAGAATAAATTTTAGCTCTCAATTTAGTCTGTTATAAAGTAATGGTCCTAGGAAGACAAAAAATTTGGCTGTGAAAGCATCTTTTGTACTTTTTGTAGGGCAAACTATGTGTTTCCGTCTTTTTTTAGTAAATGCTAGTGCTATATGGGAGGGCTCCGTGTTGTATACGATGTTTATTATGAATAACTATCGAGCTGTTAGTACTTCACAGGATTTATAGAGTAGGTTAGTGGGAAAAAGGAAAGGGCGGCAAGTAGACACACAGTAGACACACAGAATTGCTATTTGAGCTCTTTCAATAGGTAGTAGCAAACTTTTACCCACCCCAAGACGTAATGCAGTAAGTCAAAATTGACTGACAGAGAGCAAAGTAAACTCGCCTTATTAATTTTGGGTCTGCAATATAACATAGTTTTTTGAAAACGAATTACGCATTCTATTATTTAAAGCTTCTATGTGTTGTTTAAAATATAGGTTTCATCTATTACAACTCCTAGATATTTTATTTTAATAGTTATATTAATATTAGGATACGTAAGCAGGCAATCTGCAGGGACCACACAACAGTGAGCATACATCGTTGAGGGCAAAACAGATGACATGAATGTTTACACATTGAAAACTTAATATGAATTGTGTGAGCCGCATTTGGGGTTAGTGAGTTATGTTGAAGCCACTTATTTACAATATTAAAACCGTGTTGCGCAAACTTGTAGACTTCATGTTCCGATTCAGCAGAAAAAAGGAGGGCAGTGTCGTCAGCGTAGGGTATTATAGTGCCGTGCTCTAGGTTTAGATTACAAAGGTCATTTATGTATATAAAAAACAGAGTAGGCCCTAAAATACTTCTTCGGGGTACACCAAAGAACGTGTTTTTTTCGTTTGTGCTGAGAACATTGCCAATATTAATGAACTAGCTTCGGTCTTCTAAGTAACGTTTGAGAAGTTTCAGTTGAATGCCTCTTATGCCCACTATCTCAAGCTTGCGCAATAGAATAGGAATGGAGACTGTTAAAAGCTTTGGCGCGGTCCAGGAAAACTCCTACTGTGTGGTGGTTACCCTTATCAAGTTCTTGGGCTAGATAGTCAGTCAGATGATGTACGGCATTGGCAGTTGGAACTTTAGGTCTAAATCCATATTGACACTCTGACAAAATAGATTTTTTATCCTCCAGTCTAACGGTAGACAGCAAACTGTTTGCCACCGGCCCACAGACAGCGTTTCTCAAACTCCTAAATCAGTTTAATCTAAAATGTTTAAGTGCAAACGTTGCGGGGATGAAGCCGAGACGGTGTAACTTGCTCTGTATGTGAAGGGCAATTTAACTTTCGTTGCTCGGGTATAACGGAACATGGATATAGTAGGTGTTCCGATGTCAAACGACGAAAACCTGTTCGCTGTAGTGGCCAAGAGCGGGGAGTCCATCAACTGTCATATTCTTAGGGAGTAGATCAATTATATAGCAAGGGTACCAACGCGTAACGATAAACAAAATAAAAATATCATTTGTTCCGTGTACAATTGTTACATGAAAAATGATTTTGTGGCTGCCGCAAGAAAACACAAAAACCTAAACACCGATAATTTGGGGCTTCCAAGAGACAACAAGATCTATATCAACGACCATCTTACACTAGAAAACAAGATCCTTTTAAACAAAACTAAAGCTCTTGCTAAAGTTCGTGGATTTGAATTTGTGTGGGTTACCCGTTGCAAAATATTTTTGCGTAAAAACACCACTTCTCCAAAGCAAAACATCAGCACAGAGCGAGATATCAAAATATGGCGTCATATTATGGCGCCTATTAGTATTTACTATCAGAATGTACGGGGACTACAAAGACAGCTGTTTTCATCTCTCAACGAGGCATCCTCAGGATGACTCGTGGTGAAACACGTGTCGATTTTAATAGCTAAGCGGAACAGGTTACTAAATATATCCACATAATCAGTTTATAGGCGGCTAAAAGAGGTGGATTTAAACAAATTTGCGGGTCCAGATGATATCTCGCCCATATTCATCGTCAACTGCGCCAAGGAAATTTCTGTGCCTCTTTCCATCCTGTTTGAAAAATTTCATTGGTCGAGAATTACCGACCTATTTCGAAGCTGTGTGTGTTTGGTAAAATGCTGGAGAAAATTGTGCATGCTCAGATTTTTTCGGCACTCAAACACATTTTAAGTGAAAGCCAGGACGGTTTCGTAAGGGGTCGGTCGACCTCCACTAATCTCATTGTCTGTAACGACTACCTCGAGTGTATGTCACAGAGGTCCCAAGTCGATGTTGTATAATATATACCGACTACAGTAAATGTTTCGATCGGATAGATCATTCTGAAACCTTTATCACATGTGTGTAAAATTTCGAAAGTGTTATTATTATTTAACGAATGACCTGTGTCTATTAAGTGCTGAGCAAAATGGGATTTTTCTGGATTACTGTTCCGGAACACTGCAATATGTTCGGGGCGAGCAGTATATAAGTGAGTTGGACGGGCGATAAAGCTCAGTCTGCGCTCGGTGCTTGGTGTGGCAACACGCCGTGTTCGAGTTCACGACAAGTTAATCGTCATCCTGAGGATGCCTCGTTAAGAGGTGAAACACGTGTCGATTTCTTCCAGGGTCTTCTCAAGACTCTTTAGAAATACCTAAGCGGAAAAGGTTACTAAATATATCCACATCATCATTTTACAATTATTTTCTTAAAGGCTTTGAATTTAACAGCCAAAAATGCTAGTTTAAATACAAACATTATTACTATAATACTTATTGTCCATACACTTATGTCCTGAGTTACCAGAATTTCACTTTCATTAACACTTTCACTGTTATATTTTGCACTGTTTAAAATGTCCCTGATGTCATTGAAGTCCACGCTGCGAAGATCTACTTGGCTGTCTTCCATCTTGATTTCATGTTGCAGCTCAGGCAAAGCTACAGGTCTCAACAGCAAACTGGCCTGGAGTGTCCTTGTTTCAGCTACCTTACTGATGATTTTGTCTCCAATTTGTGTCTCACAGTTTCGATTAGGGAATATCAGAAATGTTCCCTTCAGGTTGTACTTCATGACTTCATTGTTGGAGTTTTCGGTAAGTACTAACTTTTTCTTCGTGAAAAGTAACCATATTCCGTCGGCTATGGTGTGGCTTCTTACATCTTCAATTTGGATGAAATTCTTGTGACACGCAGAATAGTTTTTAAGTAGCATTATTTGTTCCATACACGTTGTATCAGCATATTGCACGATATTATCTTCCTTACAGAGGACTCGATCATCTTCAATCTGCTCGCACGGGTTAGACACGGGTCTGTATTTCAATCCATTCACCATAAGGTAGGGATACTTAGGAATTATGATAGAGGTTTTTAATGAACTAGGCTTGTATATAGGTATAGGAATAATCTTGTAATAATTATATGTGACCGTGTCTAATAAGGGAACTTCTAGCACAAAACCTAACTTCTTATTATCAGAGAAAGATTTAAGAACTATAGTACTTTCTAATTTTGTAAGGTTGTCCTTACCTACCATATATACTAATCTATAGTTTTTCTCTATTTCTAATAAAATGTGAAAAAGTTCTGTAGAATTAATTATTGATTGATGAAGTATATGTATTCTGCTGAAAGCTATTGCCGTTTCTGTATCTTGAATTACACTATGAATAGTGTTATTGTATGCCATAATGGCGTAAGTCATTACCGATGCTGCATCTTGATCGCTTTTTTCATATTTTGCTAACCTATAAATTTCAAGTATTGTTGAGTGGAAACGTTCCACTACGGCCATTGAGTTAGGGTTATTTGGTTTCCCTACATGCATTTCAATTTTGTATAGGCTCAGTAGTTCTTTAACAAGGTTATTATTAAATTCGGTACCGGGGTCACTACTTATTTTTTTTGGTAACCCATAGATACTAAAATATTTTATTAATGCCTTAACAATTTCTGGTGTACTTCTATTGGGTACATTAAAAGCTTGCGCTAATTTACTAAAAGCATCTACTATGGTTAAGTAATAATTATTTTCTATGTACAAAAGGTCCATGAAAACTTCTTCAAATGGTATGCTCTGTGTTTGAGTAAGTTGTATTAGTGGTTTTATTGGTTTCCTGTCATATTTCATTTTTCTGCATTGTTCGCATGCATTAATGATGTCAGAAATTGTGTCCATCATGTTAGACCACCAATAATGTCTTCTCAACTTTGTGAGTGTTTCCCGAATACCCCGATGAACAGTTTTTCCCTAATGATACTTTATAATAATCTCTCTTTGCTCTTCTTCGTTTGTGACATTAACTACTCTCTCTGTACATTCTATTAAATTTTGCGAACCTTTTTTTATATAATGCTGTCACTACATTATTAAATACTTTTCTAAATACTTCTGTTTCAAAATAAATGAAATATTTCTGTTTAACATCTACATACTCTTTCAAAAACTGCTTAACTAATTGTTCATTATTAACAGCTGGCATGTGTACCTCAATTATTCTTTGGCTGCTATTAGAAATGTCTTTTGCATGAATATCATTTTTATACCAAATATAGACAAGTATTTGTCTAGGTTTGGTATCTACTGCTTCATTTAAAATTGGTATACCTTCATGCTCCCTATTTGATATTGAATGCGCAGTAGCTCGTCATCTGATTCAGATATATCAAAGACAGGAGCCTCCTTTCTATTTACGCTTAAGTTTACTTTATCAGAATCCGACTCTGATATGCAGATTATTTCTTCGATTTCATTATTATCTTCTAATTTCCTAACGGTTTCCTCATCGTCTACATTTACTTGCATAGACTCACTATCGTTATCTAATATATTAACGTTTATCTCCCTAATTTTGCTACTATTTAAGCTAACTACTATATTATTATTATCTGCACTTAAGCTATTTATTTTTACTCGAGACAATGCGTCTGCGTTAGAGTTCTGTGACCCTTTCTTATAATTAATTTCGAAGTCATACTCCTCAAGTCTAAGGCGCCATCTAGTAAGCTTACTATTTGGTTCTTTAAGCGAATAGAGCCAGGCCAAAGGTTTATGGTCTGTATAGATGTGAAACTTTTTACCCCATAAATACGGTCTAAAGTGTTTTACTGCCCATATAACTGCCAGAAGCTCCTTTTCTATGGTGCTATATCTCGACTCGGTATCGCTTAGAGTTCTGCTAGCATAGGCTACTGGTTTGTTCGAGCCTATGGTGCCCTGCGAAAGTACTGCCCCTATTGCAAGTTTGATGCATCCGTGGTCAAAATAAATGGTTTATAAAAAAAATGTAATAATGGAGCATTTGTGAGAAGTTTCTTGCATGTTTCGAAACTTTCTATATACTTATTCCTCATTTAAATCTATAATTTTTCCTTTTTTCAAACAAACTGTAAGTGGTCTAGTTATTTTCGCGAAATACCTAATGAATTTTCTATAATAACCTATGAGACCAAGAAAACTTTTGATTTCAGTCGTCGTTTTGGGTATAGGATACTTTAACACTGCTTCTATTTTATCATTATTAGGTTTTAAACTTTCACTGGTTATAGTGTGGCCTAAATAAAGTACTTCCTTCCTTAAGAATTGGGATTTATCTAACTGCACCTTAAAATTAGTTTCACGAAATCTTTCAAAAACTGTCCTAAGTTTTTCATTATGTTCCTGAATACTTCTTGCAAAAACATCATCAAGGTATACGAGGCAATGGATACCTTGTAAGCCTATTAAGACGTTGTCCATTGCGCGCTGGAATGTTGCCGGTACCGTTTTTAGGCCAAACGGCATCCGATTAAATTCATAATGTCCAAAAGGTGTACTAAAACCTGTCTTTGTTCTGTCTTCCTTTTTTACTTCTATCTGATGGTACCTACTTGCTAAATCTAGGGTAGTAAAGTACATACTCTTACCTAACATATCAAAAAGATCATTGATATTAGGTAAAGGGTATTTATCATCTATTGTGATTTCATTGAGGCGTCTATAATCGATGACCATCCTCCATTTTTGTTTACCAGAATTATCTAATTTTTTTGGTACCAAATGAACCGGTGCACTCCAAGGTGAAAACGATTTTTGGATAACATTATCTTTGAGCATTTTTCTATCTGATTCCTAATTTCTGCCGTTTGTATAGGTGGTAACCTATGAGCTTTAATATGTATTGGGTCTTCGTTTTTAGTTCTAATGTTATGCTTCACCTCATTTGTGAACGAAAGAGGTACGTCCTCGCAATAAAAGATATCTTTAAACTCTTTGCAAATATTAATTACAGATTGTTTCTCCTCCTCATTCATATGATCGACTCTTAACTTAGAGAGATTATCCGTTAACAGCTGATCTAACCTATGACTATCCTTATCAGTAAAATTCAAGTTTACCCTATCATGTACTAAAGTATTTCCTAAGTATGGTTCGACCTTAAACGGGCTAGTCACTAACAATTCCATCTGCTCGGATCTAGAATTCTGAATGACTGTTGTCGCATAGCCACGTACACAGTTAACTAAAGCCGTCGGCATTCTAACTCCATCCGTAAATTGGATAAAGTATATTATGGCCTCACCGTGTAACAAATTAACTGGAATTTTGACCCTTAATTCGCTACGCGGTAGTAACACATAATAAAATTCACGTATTGGCGGGTTATAATTAATCGGTATGCAAGTATCCTTAGTAAATAACTTCCTATTTTTCATATCAATATTCGCATGAAGTTGCATCAATAAATCACTTCCAATTAAGCCATCATATTTGTCGTCCACACAATAAATATAGAATTTGTGCCACTCACAACTTCTAAATGTCCTAGGTAAAGGTATGTACACAACCTCATTATGTTTACTACTAGCGTGGGTGCTAACTACTTCAAAGCTTTCGTTATGCTTAAAGTCGCATAAATATTGATTCGCTAACTTTGGGTTAAGAAATGAACGTTGACTTCCGGTATCGATCATAAAAAATGCATTAAGTTCCGGTATACGTATATGCGGAAGATTTAAAATACTACAATTTAATTTAATTCGCTCTGGTGTATAGAGGCCTTTATGCAAAAATTTCCTACTTGTTCATTCTCATTATAAGTACTTGGTAACACATTATTTTCATTGTCATCATAATCAGTGTAATTAACACGTCTTGAACTGGCCGTTCGCATGGTCACGTCGGTATCGCAACCTGATCCGGACGCTATCGCCGGCTGCACCTATTGCGAGCCATGCTGTGCGTTGTCAGCAGTTTGCCGACCTGGGAACTGCGGCCTCGCTTGTTCCCTTGAATTATAATTATTATAGAACGGATTGTTTTGGTAAAATGGATTATTTTGATACCTGTTATTGTTTCTACCTGGGAATGAACTATTTGATTTTTTTTTATTACGAACGTTATTTCTATTTTGCGTCTGCGCTACGTTATTCGATGAATTGCGATTGGTAGTAATATTGTTAGAACGTTGCATATTTGGTGCATTAGTGCTTGCACTTGGCGACGCTTGTGAATTAAAATTATTATTATTATTGTTTCGTCCCTGTAAGTTTTGATTAAACTTAGGGTTCGGCGACTGTTTCTGGTCGTAAACTTCTTGGAAATATTATTCCTCTAAAACGGCTTTTAATGCATCTTCCAGTGTCGAAACATTTTTTTGTCGCACCAACCTAACTAAATATTTCGGTAAATTAAACAAAAAAACGAAAGATTTGTATATATATGTTGCTTAGATAACCTCACAGCTGCATCTTCAAAAGATTCATTGATTTTTGCAATTAAAATGCTTCTTAATTGTTGTATTCGGTGACAAAAATCTAAATAGCTTTCGCCTCTATTTATTTTTAAGCTCTCTAACTCAAAGACTAGACAGTCTTCTGACCTTGGATCCCCGAAATGATCCTCTAAAACCCGTTTTAATTCTGCCCAAGAGTGTATCGATTCTCGTTCCCCAATTAAAGCAGCTTCCCCACTTAATCTACTAGTTATCACATTAAAAAGATATTCGTTTTGTACTTCGTTCCCCCGATATAAATTAATAATATATTCAGTTTTGCGGATAAAGAACGATAAGAGCCTTGTCTCGCCACTGAATACAGGGATTATTTTCAGAACTGCCGGAGGTATGACTACTATATCTTCCATTTTATTTTTTATTTTTTAAAACACCACTAAATTGTTTACTAAGCTAACGTGAAATTTTTATCACTTTATCTACTACTACAATGTGCTACGTGCCAGATGGGCGTTTTCTAATCCCTATAAGTACACAAAACACATATAAAGATCACCAGGAAAATTTAAAGGAAAGTTTAGAGGACAGTGAAGAGATTTACTCACATGACCCGCAGCTTTTCCGCTCTCCTTCTGTGATCGGTGAATTCGCTCGACTTGCTCTGCACCGTGGCTTCTCTTGACGAATTTATTTGGTTCGTTGACCCGTTGAATCGTTGAAACGAACGTTGAAGTCTTCTCGGCGCCCGAAAATTCGATTCGCGATGGCACAGAGGACCCAAACGACAAGGTCACTTACCGGCTGCGCCAGTCAAGGAATGGATAAACGGTTTCAATAAAAAAAATGATTTATTTAATAAAAGTTCCAAATTACAGTGTTTACAGCGCGAAGTCTCAGAACAGAATTGTCTTTTTTATAATATATTACTTCTCACGTTTAGTGAAAACAAAGGGCGTCATATAACATATTGCGCAGGAAGTCAGCAGCATAATTTATTCTAGAACATTCGATTGTATTTTATACACGTGTAAAGTAAGTGCTGAGTCAGATCCCTTCAACTTGTTGCTATGCTCTATTTGGGCTGACGAAGCATATATCTACAGGATGAGCATCCTTAACTAGTTCTGTCTGTACGTAATGGCTATCTCTGGGGTGTGCAATAAATGAGGTCTACGCAAGAACATAGACGGCACTCGCATCCCGAGTTTGTGTAACAATTCGGTAACACCAGTTGTTCCATTGGCAATCTTGAAAAGAAACACTAGATCTGATATTTTTCGCCTTTCGTATAGTGGAAGGATATGAATTTTTTTACAACGGTAGGTAAAATTCGTTGAAAACGTTTTACACCGATACTGAATGTGCCGTAAAAACCTATTCTGTATGCTCTCAATACGATTTATATACACATTATAATTGGGGTTCCAAACCTGAGAGGCATACTCCAAATCGTCCAAGTCGTGTTTAACTACTATTGAGAACGGACGTACCGATCGCGCGCGCGTGCTCTAGTTAAGAGTATTTTGCAGACGCATCACAACACCGTCGTCGCGGTGTACGTCGAGCTATCGGGGCCACCGCGATGACCCAGTTACAAGTGCGGAAATCGTCATGAAGTGATTCTTATAATTGTTTAGGTGTCACGTTCGCCTTAAAAGTAAATATGGCTGCAAAACAGTCTATTAAAATAAAAACCGATCTGGAAAGACAGTTGTATGACTGTTACATCCAGGAGAAAACAGACAGAGAAAACCTCCAACAAATGGTACGTCAACTGAACGGCCACATACAAAGCTTGCAGGAACAGGTACAAGATCTGCAAGGTCAATTAAATTGCTTAAAAGCACGAGAAAAAGAAGAACCCTCAGATAAACAGGCCAGTGTGGCCATAACACCAGCTCAGCCTACTATAAGTGAAGTTGAGTACTGCACGGATGAGGATGAACTTGCCAAAGAAACTGGGTGGATTAGGGCTAAAAACAGGAAGAAAAGGAAGTTGAACACCTCTCTTACTCCACCACCGCCACAACATGCTAAAACTAGCGCTCAGCAGCAGCAAGCTAACAGCAAAGAGAAGACAACCACTAAAAAGATTCTAGCGCCGCCGCCGATTGTGGTGGACGGTGTTAAGAATTACCAAACATTCTACGACTTTTTGACTGAATCTCAGCCAGTAGAAACATTTACCGCGAAAATGTTAAGCGGTGATAGTTTGAAAATAAATGCCAAGACTGAAGAGTCCTACAGAGTTATTTCTCGGCGATTAACCGAAAATAACTGCTTTTGGCACTCATACGAGGATAAGCAAAATAGGCCAATAAGAGTTGTGGCAAAAATGTTGCATTCTTCCTGCCAACCGGATCGGATTAAAGATGATTTAACGTCGCAAGGATTCCAGATAGAAAATGCAATTAACAAGCTTAGCTGGAGAACAAAAGAACCGCTGAACATGTTTATTTTATCGTTCAAGAATGACGAAGAACTCAACAAAATATACGGCATTAAATATATCCTAGGCTGTAAAGTGGAGATTCACCCCCTTAAAACGTCAAAAATAATACCGCAGTGTAAGAGATGCCAATCTTATGGTCATACACAGAAGTATTGCGCAAAAGAGCCAAGATGTGTTAAATGTACAGGGAAACACCTCACAGCTGATTGTAAAAAACCAGCACAAGAAAAACCTAAGTGTGTCCACTGTGGCTTACCTCACCCAGCCAACTACAGAGGGTGTTTAGTTGCCAAGGAGATGCAAATGATGAAGAACAAACACGCAAAAAGTAATCCAAGTAGCAACACTGCCGTTAAGCAAATTGTTAGAAACTCAGATAAACAGACAACAAAACAAAGTGCGCAGTTTGCACAGACAACAACAATAACTGCACCTTCATCCAAAAGTGCCTCATATGCACAAGTAGTAAAACCAAGCATACCATCAAGCCTAGACGATAAGCTCAACCAGATCTTGAAGTGCATATCCTCATTTGACAAGAGACTAGAGAAATTAGAATCAAGTACTGTACAAAATCAATAATGAATAACACACTTAAAATAATGGCGTGGAATTCCAACGGACTGCTGCAACACCAACATGAGTTGCTAGTAGTCCTAGACACAGAAAACATTGATGTGTGTTTGATCTCTGAAACACACTTCACTAAGCAGTCTTTTGTACAGTTTAAAGGTTATAAAGTGTATCTCTCGCTGCACCCTAACAACACGGCCCGAGGAGGTAGTGCAGTTATTATTAAAGAAAATATCTGTCATTACGAACAGAGTAAATACGAGGAGCTGGACACGCAAGCTGTGGCGGTATCAATTAAAACAAAAAAGTTTAATGTTACAGTAGCAGCTGCATACTTTCCCCCAAGACACATGATAAACAAAGAACAATATGTGAACTTTCTCAGACTTCTTGGACCAAGATTTATATTGGGCGGGGACTTTAACGCTAAGAACACTCATTGGGGATCGAGACTAACTTCAACTAAAGGAAGACAGCTTTTTAGAGCAGTGAATGACATGCGTTGTGAGGTCATAAGTACTGGAAAACCTACATACTGGCCGACTGACCCCCAGAAACTTCCAGACCTTATCGACTTTTTCATTGTCAAAAATATATCCACCAATTACCTGAGTGTGGAAGAGGGGTATCATATGAACTCCGACCACTCTCCGATATTATTAAAACTGAGTCACAAAATATTACTGAGACAAAACCACCTGACATTGGAAAATAAGCTTACAGATTGGGAGAGTTTTAGCATAGACTTACAAAATATAATTGACCTAAAAACTTCATTAAAAAGCAAAGATCAGCTCGATTTTGAAGTAAACAAGTTTGGCAACGATATCCAACAATGTGCATGGAACAACACACCACAGTCAAATAAAAAATGTAAAGGAAATAACTACCCAAAGGAAATTGTAGACCTATTATATGAAAAAAGAAACCAAAGGAAAATATGGCAGCAAACTAGATTTCCGAAAGACAAAACTCTATTGAATAATCTATCGAAAAGACTACAGAGAACAATAAAAACCTTTCAAGATGAGGCTCTCAACACTAACCTACGGCAGTTAAGCAGTGATCATACAACGCAATACTCTCTTTGGAAAGCAACAAAGTTGTTGAAAAGGCCAGTCACATCAATTCCCCCGATCAGAGATGATAATGGAAAGTGGGCCATAAGCAACGAGCAAAAAGCCCTAAGATTTGCACATCATTTAGAAGAAACCTTTCAGCCAAGTGACGGGTCTGTAGAAAACCTGCAAGTTCCCGATATTCTGCAAGATCAAAGAATTAAGCTTGTGACCCCGAAAGAAGTTGCAAAGGAAATTCAAATGATAAGCCTAAAAAAGAAATCCCCAGGGTATGACCTTATTACGGGTGAAATCCTAAAACATCTCCCTCGTAAAGCTATTGTTAAACTTACAAGGCTCATCAATGCTGCATTCGTACTAAAGCATGTTCCTGAGCCATGGAAAGTTGCTGAAGTGATTATGATTGCAAAGCCCGGCAAACCACCTCACGAAGCATCATCATACAGGCCCATATCCCTGTTGCCGATACTATCAAAGCTGTTTGAAAAAATATTTCTAAAACGCCTAAAACCGATTATAAGCGAGAATAATTTGATCCCTGACCACCAGTTTGGTTTTAGAGAGAAACATTCTACGATAGACCAAGTACATAGAATTACCAACATCATCGAGAGAACGCTTGAAGATAAAAAAGTTTGCTCCACCGTATTCTTAGACGTGGCACAAGCTTTTGATAGAGTTTGGCATGAGGGTTTGATGTGCAAGCTAAGACTAATGCTGCCTAATGATTTTGCCGATATCTTACAATCATACATTACAAATAGAATGTTTAGAGTAAGGCACGAGGATGCTTTTTCCGAGCTAAAGATAATTAAAGCTGGTGTGCCCCAAGGTAGTGTGCTGGGACCAGTGCTCTATTTGCTGTACACGTATGATATACCAGAGCTCGAAAATAATACAATTGCAACCTTTGCGGACGACACTGCCATCATGGCGACAGGATCATGCCATACGGAAGCAATCGAAAAGGTGCAAATCGCTCTAAATAAAGTTCATGATTGGGCACAAAAATGGAGAATCAAATTGAATGAATCAAAGTCGCTTCATATTGATTTCACCAACAGAAATTGTGACTACCACCCAGTCTTCATAAATGGTCAACGAGTGCCATACGCAAATACAGCCAAATACCTTGGCATAACGCTTGACGCGAAACTGCGCTGGAAAGCGCACGTCAAAAAGAAAAGGCAGGAACTAGACATGCGCTTTAAAAACATGTATTGGTTGATTGGACGGGATTCGTGTCTATCAATACACAACAAAATATTATTATATAAGCATGTTCTTATGCCAATATGGACATATGGCATCCAACTGTGGGGATGTACTAAACCAACCAACATCAAAATCATCCAAACATTCCAGAACAAAGTACTCAGGAGTATAGTTAATGCTCCCTGGTATATAAGAAATGACGACCTCCATCGTGACCTGAACATGGAACCCGTCACCAAGATAATACAAAAATATGCTGAAGCCCATGAACAACGACTCCATCATCATGTGAACATCGAGGCGATTCAGCTGTTAGACCAAACGAATATAGTGCGAAGACTAAAACGAACAAAACCTTTTGATTTAGTGTAGTGTAAAAAGTGTAGAAATAACAGTGACAGTGACACACATAATAACACATGAACAAAGTGTTTATAATATCATCATATCAGACTCTAAGAAAGTGGAACGGACTTGTGTAAAGTACAAAGGACACTATTCTAAGTTTTAAAATAATCATCATTTGTATAAAATTAAGTTAGATTTAAATTGCTTATTAGTCTTATAGACTAGATTGTAATTAATTATTAAGAACGGAGTTCTTTATAATAAAGGATAAAAAAAAAAAAAAAAATACTCCAAATGATTACGAACAAAGGAATAGTACAATATTTTAATACTCTTTATATTTTTGAACTTAGAGGACACCCGGAGAATGAAACCCATTGTTTTTGTTGCTTTCTTAACTACATTTTCTATGGTGTAACGTTACATTTTCCCAGAGGGGGAAAATGTAAGGGAAAATATAACAATATAATTGAATATTATAATATAATTAAAAATACGAGGGGAGTACAAAAAACACAGTTTAACATTTGACATAGGTAAGTGTCACAACAAGAAAAACTACAGAAAATATCAATCAATGAAATACAGAGCCTCAGGAATATTTAACACACCGGCAATGGTCATGCATTTATCTAGAGAGAACGTATGATAAAAGGCCAACATTTTAACAACCAAACCGTAAGTAAAAACATGCAACATTACATTTCCCTGGGGCCCGAATTGTAACGTTACATTTTCCCAGAGGGGGAAAATGTAAGGGAAAATATAACAATATAATTGAATATTATAATATAATTAAAAATACAAGGGGAGTAAAAAAAACACAGTTTAACATTTGACATAGGTAAGTGTCACAACAAGAAAAACTACAGAAAATATCAATCAATGAAATACAGAGCCTCAGGAATATTTAACACACCGGCAATGGTCATGCATTTATCTAGAGAGAACGTATGATAAAAGGCCAACATTTTAACAACCAAACCGTAAGTAAAAACATGCAACATTACAATGGGTGCATCAAAGAGGAGCTTAGTGTCAATGGTAACGCCCAGATAATAGTGATGACCCTATATAGTGATGACCCTATTTATCCAAAAGCGTGTATTTATGGAGGATCTGGATAGGTTTCCGTGTAAAGGAGCAAATATAACACTTGGAGACATTCAAATCCAACTTCTTATTAATACAATAGCCTTGAAAACTATTAAGGTCTACCTTGATAGTTTTAAGGTTAAGCCAACAGGTTCGTCGATCCCGCAAGGATCTGTGGACATGCTGGATAGACTATAAGAAGGCTTATGGTGCCATATACATGGCTCATGAGGGTGCTAGAGTTGTACAAGATAGATGCAACTCTGCGCACCTTCCTGATATCGTGTATGGCGCAATGGAGGACGGTCCTTTGCTACCCAGGATGTCGACAGACCAGGGGAATAACGAGCCTGTATGGATTAAACGGGGAATATTCTAGGGCGACAGTTTAAGTTCAATTTGGTTTTGCTTAGCTCTGAATCCTCTAAGCACACTGCTAGAGCATCCAGGTCTAGGCTATAGTCTGAAGAGAGGTGTTCAGGTCATATCTCACCTCCTCTACATGGATGACTTGAAACTCTTTGCCCCCAACAAATTGCGACTGATGAAAACTGAAACATTCAGTGGCGCCATCAGGATGGAATTTGCTGTGGACAAATGTGCAGTCATGCATGTAAAGCGAGGGGAGATTATGGAATCCGAGGGAATCCAACTCTCGGACTCCATACACCTTAGATCCCTCTCCTCAGCCGAAAACTATAAGTATTTGGATATGTCGAAATCGTTAGGCATCAACGTTGCTGACATGAAGCAATCGTGGAAGGAGCGCGTCTTTGGTCGCCTGAAGAAGGTATTAATTAGTTTTCTTTCAGGCGGATACAAGGTGCGCGCCTTCAACTGTTGGTTCATGCCGGTCTTGATGTACTCTTTCAGCATACTCAAATGGACTCAGACCGAACTTGACGCCCTGAACAGGAGGGTACGTACATTCCTGACCACAAACCGGATGCATCACCCACGTTAATCGGTGATGAGACTGTACATCCCGCGGAAATGCGGGGGTCGAGGCTTTTTAAATGCGAAGACCCTTCACAACTGCGAGGTGTGCAGCCTCAGGGAATATTTTTTTAAAGCCGATGTGGGTATGCACCGTAATGTGGTAGCAGTGGACAACGGACTCACCCCGCTCTCCATGGCTAAAGAAAACTGGCGCAAACCTGTAGTACTTACTACAAATGACCGCAAGGCGCTTCACGGGCGCTTCTATCGGGCTCTTCACGAGCCCGGTGTAGATTTCTTAGCGTCCGTATCCTGGCTACGTTTCGGTGACCTTTTCGGGGAAACCGAAGGTTTCATCTGTGCAATTATGGACGAAGTTATCTTGACGAATAACTACCGGATACATATGAAGGACGGTACGGTTGACGTGTGTCGGGCATGCCATCGTCCGGGTGAGTCCATCAGACATATTATCTCTGGTTCTTCGCGACTAGCTAACGGCAAGTACTTGCACAGACATAACCAAGTGGCCAGGATTATTCACCAGCAACTTGCTTTGAAATATAAACTTGTAGACTCTGAGGTACCGTATTACAAGTATGTGCCCGACCCAGTTCTCGAAAATGACCACTTCACGTTGTACTGGGATCGGTCTATCATTACTGATAGGACTATTATAACAAATAAGCCTGATATAGTAGTGATAGATCGATTAGCGCGCCGCGCAATGATCGTCGATGTTACCATTCCACATGACGAGAACCTCATGAAAGCTGAGAAAGAGAAACAAATAAAATATCTCGACTTAGCACACGACCCAACTAAAACTTAGGCGTCAATAATAGCTTGTTTTAGAACTTAACGAGATATCAAGGCGCTACAGCAGCAGCACTTACAGCTTTTGCCGACAAAAGAGCGTAGACAAGCAAAATATTTCTCTTAGACCTATACCACAGAGTTACAAGGGCGATAAAAGGGTCAGTTTAAGGGTTAAAGACATACACAGCAATTTTTAATACTACAATACGGGCAAAGCATCTTGTGTTATAGGTTTAAGTGAATCTTACAACTATAAGATCTAAGAGAACTAAGCATTGATTACAACCCCCTAAAGTGCTATGCAAGCGATAATGAACTCTCGCCAAGAACCAAAAGTTGCACAAAAGGAATAATTACCACTACCAGTTCTACAATGGTGCTCATAAACTCTTTTGTACCACCAAATGCCTGAGGAGTTACAAAACTCTCTTATGTCACTTAAAGTCGAACAGCAGGAACATTTTTCGCTATCATAGAACTTCCAGTGCTTAATGTGACTTCTGTATAACTTAGTAATAGAGTTTTATACCACTTCTGTGCCCCTTATGTTTGCCCACCATGTTTTGGGTTACGAATTGATTTGACTAAGGCTAGAATAAGATATGCTTTATTATTTTGTAATACTACTAGCACGATACCTTTAACTAGAATAGGCAATGTTTTATTATATTATTCCAAAAGTTTTATGTTACTCCACATCTAATAAAATATTTCTTTTCAGTAAATAGACAACAGACATCGGGCGCTTGAATAATTTGTTAATAATACGTATACTTATTCACAGTGTAATAAAAAGTCAACTTCTGTGTCTACTAAGTTGAAACTAAAAGATTACTTTAAATTTCACTTTCACAAACAAATGACGGCGTTTTGGATTCGACAAATATTAACATACGTACTCTTCGCATAAAAAAAAAACCTCAGATGTTAAAAATTTTAGCACCTGAGGCCGTTTTTATAGCCTTTGTAGATATATACTAGAGTTCCAAACGTTAATAATCACTTATTTGCCACCCTTTTATCACTTAAAAATATAGTGAGCGACATTGCAGTTCTACTGTACCGCTTAAGGAGTTAGTATTTACCTATTTGCAGCCCTCTTAGCACCCAAAGACTTAATAAACGATATTTTACTCTATTGTACCACTAAAGGAGTTATTTTTTGTCTATTTACCACGTTTTTATTCCTCGTAGTTTCAGTTATCGCTATTTTAGCTCTCTTATTGCTTTATTATACCTCTTAACACATTTTATAACTCTATTCTACAGCCATTAAACAACCTAAGGTGATAAGAAAGTGTGCCCATTTCGGGGGTATAGTAGAGTTATAGCGCGCTCTAACTCCGAATGCATAACACTTATTAATAACTTTAAGATCTGATTAGCGCTCTAATAGATTTACTATAACTCTTGTCTTAACGCCTAAGTGTTAGTTGGGGAGGTTGTTGACATGCGGAATATGAGCTCAGCTATCATTGTGCCGATTGTCGTAACGGCTAATGGCCTGAAGGCCGAAACCCTCGATCGACATCTCTCGAGGCTCTCGTTAGGCGGTTGGATCAAGCGCCTGATTCAGAAAACAGTACTCCTCGATACGGCTCGCATTGTGAGGAGCAGGTGTGCCAGCTGGAGGCAGCGCGCAAGCAGTTCGCCACAGCACGCGCCCCCGCCGGCGAACGCACGTCGCCTGCGACAGGTGAGTGCAGGCTGCACTGTGGGGCAGCGCGGGAGAGTGCCACGCCCGCTTTGGAGCAGTTGTGCCAGCTGGAGGCAGCGCGCGAGCCGCTCGCAGCCGCGCGCGCCCCCGCCGGCGAGCGCGCCATATTGTCGCGATAAAACGAACTACATTTCGCACGTTCTCTCTCGCACACCGCTCGACGCGACGCCGACGGTGACGTCTCGCTGCAAAAAGAGAGCGCCCGAAAGTGTAGTGCACTTTATCGCGACAATGTAGCCGTAGCATAAACGTGTGTTGCAGGCGGATGAGGCGGCGGTGGCCATGCGGGACGAAGTGTCGCGACTGGTACGCCAGTTTGACGCGCAGATCGCTCACATGCAGCAAACCATCGCGCGCCAGGAGGACGAGTCAGTACCTACCTATTTACTAGTTAACGTGAACAATCGTGACGGTGAAGTTTTTTTACCTTTTCCAACGTTATGAGCCTATAAAGATCCCCCTGCGAGAACTAGTAGGTACCTAATACACAACACGGGCCCCCTGGAACGAGTCGAAGCCATGACGTGTGAACTCGGCAGGGCGCGCTCGGCGGGCGCGGAGAGCGCGCGGCTGGGGCGCGACGTGGCCGAACTGCGGGACGAGCTGCGCCGCGCGCAGGGCCAGCTGACGGTACGTCACCGTTAGCTCAGCGACAGGAGCGCTGTTATTCCTTATCACTAGTCAAAACACTGTACCTACCTCGTTTCTCCAAATTATAGTAGGTATACCTAATGATGCTGCCGCGCTAGCGATAATAGCAGTAAGTACGTTTTGCACAGTTGACTTTTATTATTTGTAGGTTTCGAGTAATAAAATTGGCGCTCAAAGTTTTTCGTCACATTTTTACCTTTTCTGGCTTGTTATATTAACTTATTAAAATTCTGTTTTTTTAATGGTGTAGCCTAAGTAAAGTATTAGTTCATTGTTTGTTTCAATATTTATTTCTATTAGAATACTTTTAAATGACAAAATCTATTTTATATCTAGTACGAGTTTAATAACTTTAGCATCAATTGCTTAATATGACCGCAGTAAGTATGAAGTTTTACTTCACGGCGATCTGAAATATAATTTATTAAACAAAGTAGTAATTCTTATGCACAGCGTAAGACATCGCGTTCATTTAGATATAAAATATTATAAGTATATTTTTTAAATAGAATTATCGTCATTGGTGGCAACACACACAGGAATGTCACTTTTCTTTCGCGCGTTTTTTCATCGCAACGAAAAAATTTGCTCTCTTCAAATTATTCATTTAAAATAAGTTTACGAAACTTTTTACTAAAATAAGAAATGGTTATTATGTGAAGTGATAGAAAGTGCAATAAGTGCATCGTTAGTGAAAACCTGAGACGGACGCAGCGTCCATCAACGATATTAACAGAAAAGCTGATAAATTACCTACATCAGAACTAACTAGAAGACGCTTTAGTCTTGAATTCCTGATCCACATTAGATGTACTTAGATCCGGAGGCCTCCCACAATCCTAATGTGCGAGAATGCCTAGCTTTAACTGACCACTTTGTACGTGATACTGACAGTGTTTTACAAGCACTATGGTGGACATTAACACAACACAACTTGTTAAAGCATTACCTAGCTCTCCAGTGGACACGAGATGTCTTTAGTAACGTTATGTCCACGTTACTAGCTGGATGAGAAGCTATCGGAGAGGCACGTGATGCCCTTAGCGATGTAACTGTACATAGCTAGCTGGTACGCGCTTGTCAGTATTACCCCTCCAGTAAACACGAGATGCTCTCAGTAACGCTAATTCTACGTTACCAACTGGATATGAAACTACCAATGTAGCACGTGATGCACTTAGCGATGTTATTCTACATAGCTAACGATGGTATGTACTTGTCACCAGGGGTAAGTCACATTTCTATGATCTTGGCTAAGGAATTGTCAAAGGTGGTTCTATATACTTTTAATTTACAAGCATGAAGGTTGTCAGACAGCCTTACTTAACCCTGCACACTGTCTGTGTGTTATAAACTTGAAAAAGCATTATACTTCCTATAGTGAGTGTGGAATTCTGCCTCTCTAACTGGATTGTTATCAACGAAAACAAGGTACTCTCAACAACATTGATTCTATGTTGCTAACTGGTACATATCGGACATGGTGTGCACATGCTTAACACGAGATGCTTATAGCATGTTATCTCAATACTACGTGATCTAGCTTTCATATCAAGGATGATATTATACTTCTATTCAAGATTATACCGCTGAATTGCCATTTTTAACAAACAAAATATAGCTATTTAAAAAATATCACTGTGTATGAGATACTCAGTGACTTATCTAGCTCTAGATGGCTTAATTATCCTGCCAAAAACTGATAAATGATATCTATTTTGTAAACTAAAACAATAATGCAAAATTGTGCAATTTTTACACGCATACATTCAAATACACAATATACTTTGTTAACATGATTCTGTTATACAATGGCTGACGACAAATGCTACCTCTGGAAACTCTTGATTTCAGATACAAGTGCAATGGACTAAACTATTCTTCTGCTCCCATACTTATTCATCCCATTTAGATTCCTCTAAACTGAGGAAACAAGGGATTGAGATATTCCAGAAACAAACTGTACTGGTTATTACTCCTATCATAGGGAAAGCAGTGACTGACCGTATGCTTATGAAGAACATAAGACAAACACAAATTGGTGATTAACTTGGCTGATGCAACAAAACTAGCTAGCAATGTCCACTGCTACCAAACTAAAACCAGAACAAAAGTTATATAATCTCTAATTGACATTAACTTTTATTCATCCTATTTGATAAACAAACCGAAATAATCACAAACTTGAGTACACAATGTTTTAGCTACAAACAATAACAACAATTCAATAAATATTAAAACCACAAGTCATTCTCATGATAATAGTGAAACTTACCAGTTCTATGGCGAAAATGTAAAACAAGCACAACATTAGTTAATTTACTTACTTTTGTAAATAACAAAATAAAACATCCTTCTACTGGGTTAATAACAGGAATCACACCATTGAAAACCACTACCACAATATCTTATGATGTTTGGGTTTAATCTAATTGGTTGGAATGGACTATTGTCTGAAACATAAATGAACTATTTTTATCACTGAAAATAAAAATCAATATCTATGGTGGACCTCAACAACAACCCGGCTTATATTTCAAAATAACAATTCAAGAAGACCAATACTGGATTAAATGCTGGAAAAGCAGTTATATTCCTCTGATTCTGCTATTGGCTGTGGACATATCTTAACCTCTCAAAGCCATTCTCTGGAACCTGACCCCAACATATTTGGGAAAAGGCCAGGCAGATGATGATCCTCTCAATACCATCAAAGAACTTATTAAATATTAAGATGCATTTACAAACAATACAATAGATAGATTTACTAAGAATTTATCTAAAAAAATACATTTCAGTCAGTCCCAAACAAAATAGAAAATTCAGTTTCATTATGAACAAAAAATCATCAAGACTGTCTAACCCATCTAGAGCAATAAGAATCCCACCATATCATACTGAAGGAAAATAAAAATAAAAATCCCAATAATAACTACAAGTATGTTACAAACTGACAACTTGTACACTAATCAATTATAGTTTACCATAACAAAATAGATAGGTATAATATACCATATTACCTTTATGAAATCATATTATGATATCATCCTATAGGTACAGGGGTATCACTTCGGACTATCTGGAAGATAACATTACCAAATAACCAATAAAGGGTTAATTACATATACATTTACCAATACGGCGGTCATGTCACTTATCTATTTATCAGTATTTATTTATTTATTGTTTAGTTTTGCAATGTTACTCAATATCACGCTTTTTAAACATAGGTACCTACTCGTTACTGTTTTTATGTGACACTAATTTATTTTAATTTATTTATACAATTATGCATACACATTACACACATCACGATGCAGTATAAAACTGATTTACATTCGTCACCTCACACACCAGGTCCAGTTGAAAACCAGCGTCAGGCACCAGTTGTCTGGCATTTTTGCTGAACTGGGCCTTTTTGGCGCAGCCGTGAGGCACACTCTCCTGCTAATTTCTTACATCGGACTTTTCATTTTTTTTTTTTTATCTTATTTTTTTTTTCCTGATGTACGACTATAATTACCTAACTATCTGGTGTATTGTGTGTCTCTTAGTCTGTGCTAAATAAATGTATTTTCTTTCTTTCTTTCTTTCTTTCAATACTTTTCATACTTGAACAGTCTCTTATCTGTTTTACCTACTAAATTGCCAGTAGTGAGTGCCACTTCCAGAAGGCTTTCTTACAACCTAA
The DNA here is from genome assembly GCA_916610215.1 of Omphaloscelis lunosa. Classification (NCBI taxonomy): domain Eukaryota; kingdom Metazoa; phylum Arthropoda; class Insecta; order Lepidoptera; family Noctuidae; genus Omphaloscelis; species Omphaloscelis lunosa. The sequence goes on from OU744255.1 coordinate 22,331,049, forward strand.
TCTGACTATTTATTTGGTAAAATATCGAGACTGCGATAAGACATACCTATAAATACCACTATAAGTGTGTTTAAATGTTTGGGCTTGAAAACTAATAATGCTATTTTTTAGGCTTGATTATTAAGTTTATTTTTTTTCACTTTAAACGTACCTTGAAATACCTGTATAAAAAAATGCTTGTGAACTTAGTCGCATTATTTAACATTACGCCCGGACTTCCCGAAGGGCTGGGCAGAAATGGGTGATCTTACTCAAAGCTTATAAAATCAAAATATCTAATTAATCATTTGATTGCCAACTACTAGTCTACATATTTAACAGTAGATTTGAATGATAATTGCAGCACTAAAGTGAAATTATCAAGGAAAGAAATAAAGGGGGGGGGAGAACATTGTGAGGACAAAGTAGGTATTGATGGATTGTGAGTAGAACATGAATAAGATAAGGTATATAATACAATAAATGTAGGTACTATGAATGAATTATCTACAAATTGCTTTACTCTAAAATTCTCCATCTGCTCACCAAGTGCAATCCCAATTTTGGACATATTATGAGGTTAGGGAAAAGAGTTCATATCTTTATACTTCTAAAATGAATCTAGTTTCGATTAGCTCTCAACTCGGCAAGTAATGACTGCTAGCAGAATATGTGAAACTCATATGGAAATTAGTATCGTTGAGGAAAAACCTTAACCATCTGAAATAGACTCCTTCACTTCAAATTTGTTCAAACCTCTCTCCTATTCAGGGCACTATATACTGCCCTTATTAAGGCTATTTACAGACACCGCTCGTCGCGCGACGAGCGGTGTCTTTGTGTCGCGTCGCGTGTCGCGCCTGTTTGAAAGAGTCTTTAATTAGTGCTTACAAGTTAAAAGCCTATTCCGTATTTGAAATTCAGTTTCCAAAATACCTTTGATAACTAAAGTTATGGAAAACTAGTCCATCCTAAAATGAAATTAAACCATATCATAAAGTACATACTTACCTAAGCGGAAATAACATCAATTGATCACAAGAATTAGACCAAACAATCCTACTACATTTAAAAAAAAAGGCTAAGTTTGTCTGTCAGTACAATTTAGGTACAATACAATTCCACAAATGCTTACCAAAAATACCTCCCTGCTTATAACATTCAGGCTAAAAGATCCTGTTACACCCTATTAAAGTTTAACTACTAAGAACTTCACAGCCATGGTGCCTCTTATTCAGATCACTGGATAACTGACATTCTTTAAAATACCCTAATGATAATTTTTACAATTCATCTTCAAGACTCACTGAGCTCGACACTTACCTTGACAGCAAGATATAATGTGCAATTCAATACTCATTCATTAAGCACAACAGTATCCCAAATAATTTAACTATTTACAGACAGATCTGAGAATGCTATTCTCAATCATGGAAACTTTTAAAGTAACATCACAACATTACGCCTTGTTTCCCCGAAGAGTTGGGCAGAGGTGTCCCTGTAGCAGGTTCACCCACTTTTGCACTTTTAAAGTGTTCATATCATAATATCCTCCTGGTATATTAATTCAGAACAACTTTATAAAACTTGTATAAACATAAGCTGGGTTAAATGTGGTAGGAAGTGAGAGTGATACTAATAATTCACCTCCCACAGCACAAAACATACAGCAGCTCAACCTAGTGCTGGCATCAATTGAAATAGACACAGTGCCAATCAACATTGTGTTGATGATTATACCTCATTACTGATGAACAATAGTTAAACACTATTAATTAAGCAACGTTATTAAGAATTTATTTAAAATAGATACGCCAACAGCATATATATTGTACATTAAATATTAATTGTTAACAGGTATGGACTCATATATATACCAATTACAGATGTACAGTATCGACCAAAAGTCCATAGGCAAACTCACAAACCAATAGACTGACGCTGCGGTTTGACTTACGACCTTCTTCTATAAGTTGTTACACACACACATACTTACTTTGTCTGCAACTCATACTAGTTCATAATTTCGAGCAATACTGTATATAGCATGCTAGCGCAGTGGATAACCTGCTTTGGTATATGCGATTATGGCGAGCCGAGAGGGTTCGAATCTCACGTGCGGTTAGCTCGTCATTTTTTAATAATTACTATTCGTAGTTTTTGTTATTTTTTAAATAAAGACTAGTTCAATAATCATTTCTTTTTTGGTTCATTCGTCTTGTTCACATAAATATTAAAGTTTAGCAGGTAGACCTCAGAAAACTAAGTAAATTATTTCGATTTCTGTAGGGTAGACAGATGCCGTTCGTTACGAGTATTAATTTAATAGAACTTTGTTGGTTCGTGGTTATTGTTGGTGACAAGTAAAAGCGGCGTTGTGGTTATTATTTTCAAAATGCAGTCAAATATAAATATTGAACGGAGATCAAATATTATTGCGCTGCGTAAAAGTGAATGTAATTTACACAAATATCGTATGAAACCAGACTAAGTGTGAGTGTTATCATTTATATATTTCATATTTGACTAAACATAAATCTTAATCAAAGGTATTGTTGATCGAACAGAGGTATTGTTGAGACAGAAGATGCCTTTAAAGTTTTTAAATTTATTATGAGGTTTAATTCGATTAGTGAATGATAAATAATTAGTATGTGTAATAAATACGATGTTATTCTTTGTTATAGAGAAATACTGTGAAGGTTAAGAGATATTAGGAAGAGGCTTGTTATCGAGAAGCAGCGACGTCAAATGGTGAATAAATATGAAATAAATGGTTGCATATCAACGAGATATTTTGCTGAATTATTAAACACGGTATTATGAACCGTTCTCCGTGCACTCTGAAGGCTTGCATCACTGAAGACCAGCTAGGAAACCATTTTTGACAGAAAGGCATAAACAAGAACGTTTAAGTTTCGCACGATAATATTAAGACTTCAAGAGGGACACTGCTATATTTTAACCTTAAAATATTTACCGTTCTAACTTAATAAACAACACATTCGTTATTGCATGAATTTGTGGTAATGATTTTTTTAAGTAAAAAAATTAAAAAAATTGCAAATTGACCGAAAATGTTTAAGATTATTTTAGTAATATTATTATTTTAGGATTACAATTTGAGGTTAAGTTTCAATCTTCTTTTCGTAAAGAAAATGAATACTTAAGCTATAACCTCAATACCAACCAATATTTACTAAAGCCAAATAAAATGTAAAATAAATAATGTAAACAAACTGCCCATACTTTACCTTAAAATCACCTATTTTGTAAGTAGTTTTTTTTTACATTTTGATTAGTCTTATATTCTTATTTATTGCTTAATTACTTCGACCATGATCAAAGCTAACTAATAATAAGCTAGCTAATGTTTATGGTGAAAAAATCAATTTAAAATTTAAAACATTTCATAATACAAATATGTCAAAATAATATTTAAATTACTTCTAAGTTTTTTGACATCTATTTCACATCTTATTGAGCTGACGTAATGACAAATAATTGTAGCAATATATTATCTATAAGTAAAATAAATATAACGAATACAATTTTTTAATTTTGCTATCACATATTATGCATTTTTAATTCTAAACCCTTTATTGCAATAACAGCATTAATAAAAAAGGCAGGAAGATATAGTATTATTGCAAACAAAAATATTAATATTTGCAAAAACTGCATTGTGCTTGACGAGGTTGGAACCTAAGCCAGTTTGCATCTCAGACCAATGCTTAACGCGTTCTGCTATCTGCACACGTAAGTTTGGATTGAATTTTAGCATTGACATAAACTGGCCAAGGTCAAGCGCATGATGCGTGTTGTCTAACAAAAGCGACGGAAATATATATTTGTTTCGGTAGTGAGGCGCAAGTACGCGATGATACGACAGTGTGTAAAGCGTAATACTGCGTTCTCTGTAGTGTGTGTGCCGTGTTGTTTACACATACAGATATACGGACCATACCGTGTGTTCACAGCAATATGATTCTTAACGTGCTTATGCACTTTTGAACGCTTACTGTACATGACATTCACATAAAACAAAGCAACCTTCTTAAATTACATAAAATTAAAATATTGTATTCAGAAAGAATGATAAAAGTACCTAATAAATCAGAATATGCTGTAATTTATTAACTAACTAAATTATTGCAGACAACTCTAAACATCTACTTTGTTTAATGAATTATATTTCAGATCGCCGTGAAGTAAAATTGGGAATCAAACGAGCTAACCTGTTAAGCGAAGTCTTGATTCTAATTTTATGAACGGCGATCTGAAATATAATTACCCACCCGCCACTAGCTAATAGCCCCAAAGCTGCAATAATTAGTCTAGTTAATTCACTTATCTTTCCAGGAAAACCTAGTGAATATAAGTATGCGGAACTACTCTGTACAGAAAACAGAGCTTGTCTCCATCATAAGGATCTCTAAAATTAGTGACATTCCTGTATGTGTTGCCACCAATGACGATAATTCTATTTAAAAAATATATTTATCATATTTTATATCTAAACGAACGCGATGTCTTACGCTGTGCATAAGAATTACTACTTTGTTTAATGAATTATATTTGGCCAACCCCTTGCCACTTCAGCTTGCTTATACTGTGAGCTATATCGATAACTTTGGTTCTCTGCCGGATCACCTCGTTCCGGATTCGATCCCTCAGAGAGACTTCAAGCATAGACCGCTCCATGGCTCGCTGAGCAACCTTGAATTTATGAACCAGCCGTGTCGTGAGTGTCCACGTTTCGGCTCTGTAGGTCATAACAGGCCGGTCGCTCTGTTTGAAGACCTTAGACTTTAGGGTCTGTGGAATACGTGACGAGAAGACTCGACGAAGTTTCCTTAACGCTGCCCAGCCCAGCTGAATGTCTCTGTTAGCCTCCCTCTCAAATTTGTTCTTACCAAACCGCAGAATTTGCCGGAGGTAAACGTATTCTCGAACAACCTCGTGAGCACCGCCATTGACAGCAATTGGCCCCGGAAATGACGTATACGTTGAACATAGCCTGGGTTTTGTCCAAGTTCATCCGGAGATCAATGCGTACAGAAGAATTTACTAGGCCGTCCAACATGTGCTGCAAGTCATGCAGCAATTCGGCCAGTATGACGATGTCATCTGCAAATCTCAAGTGTGAGATGTACAAAAGTGGATAGGCACGTTACGAGTCGTATTGCTGTGAACACGCGGTATAGTCCGTATATCTGTATGTGTAAACAACACGGCACACACACCACAGGGAACGCAGTTTTGCGCTTTACACACTGTCGTATCGTCACGTACTTGCGCCGCACTACCTAAATAAATATATATTTCCGTCGCTTTTGTTAGACACGGTAACACACGCATCATGCGCATGACCTTGGCCAGTTTATGGCATTGCTAAAATTCGAACTAACCTTACGTGTGTAGATAGCAGAACGTGTTAAGCATTGGTATGAGATTCAAACTGGCTTAGGTTCCAATCTCGTAAAGCACAGCGCAGTTTTTTGCAAATATTATTATTTTTGTTTGCAATAATAATATATTTTAACTATTGCTGCCTTTTTATTAATGCTGTTATTGCAATAAAGGGTTTTAAAGGTGATGAGCATTTGAGATTAGGCTGTTGTAACTTAGGTAAATTACAAACTACCCACTAAAAAGCGACAAATAAAAACTTTAATACAATAAAAAAACAACCGACTTCCAAAAAAACACTACAAAGTGAAAAATTTTCGGAAGTCGATGTTTGGTTTTAGTTATTTGCCACCGACTTCCGAAATTTAAGTAATTTTTCACTTTGTTTTTTTTTTTGTATTTAAGTTTTTATTTGTCGCTTTTTAGTGGGTAGTTTGTAATTTACCTAAGTTACAACAGCCTAATCTCAACTGCTCATCACCTTTTACAAAATATTGCTTTTCCCGATACAGGGACGTTAATCGTTGAGGAGTTCTCCTGGTACTTAACCATCAGCTCCACTTCTCGATATGCATTGTGACGAGCATAAATTGCATTGCAGCCATATTAAAGTAATCGAATCGCAACCCGTGAAATACTTATTATTGAGTAATTCCGGTGGCCATTTGTGGTCTTCATCATTAGTACCACTTCAACAAATGGTGCTTTCCAAGAAAAAATTGCATGAGTTACTATAAAAAAAGAATCATCGAAATCGGTTGGCGTGATATTGAGTTATTCGTCCATTTGTCGCGCACATAAATTACTTAATGCAAATTTAAGACTTACATGGTTTTCTCATGGATGCCATTATCAGAACTAGACCAAATTGAAATGGGACCACACGGGAAGTACAAGTTTTCAAATAAAAAAGAATCATCATAATCGGTTCACCCAGTCGAAAGTTCTGAGGTAACAAAACATAAAAAAAAATACAGTCGAATTGAGAACCTCCTCCTTTTTTGAAGTCGGTTAAAAATGCATGATATTATGTGATAACAACATTAAAAAATATTTATTCGTTATATTAATTTAGTTATAGATAACAAATTGCTACAATTATTTGTCATTACTTCAGCTGAATAAGATGTGAAATAGAAGTCAAGAAACTTAGAAGCAATTTGTATTATTTTGACATATTTGTATTATGAAATGTTTTAAATTTTGAATGGATTTTTTTCACCATAAATATTAAGCTTTGATCATGGTCGAAGCAATAAATAAGAATATTAGACTACTCAAAATGTAAAAAAACTACTTATAAAATAGGTGATTTTAAGGTTAAGTATGGGCAGTTTGCAGGCAGGTTATAGCTTAAGTATTTATTTTCTTTACAAAAAGAAGATTGAAACTAAACGCCAAATTATATCCTAAAATAATAATATTACTAAAATCTAATCTAATCTTAAACATTTTCGGTCTATCTGCGAGAAATACGACAAACACCATACTTCAGTAGGATGTGCTCAAAAAAATTCGTTACCACAAAAATCCCCCAGAAATCCCCACAGAAATCGAAATAATTTACTTAAACTGTGGTCTACCTGCTAAACTTTAATATTTATGTGAACAAGACGGCCGAAACAAAAAACGAATGATTGTTGAACTAGTCATTATTAAAAAATAACAAAAGCTATGATTAGTAATTATTAAAAAATTACAAGCAAACCGCAGATGAGATTTGAACCCTTGCTCGGCTCGCCATTATCGCACATACCAAAGGACGTTATCCACTGAGCTAGCATGCCATATACTGTATTTCTTAGAAATTATGAACTAGTATGATTTGCAGACAAAGCGAGTGTGTGTGTGTGTCTATAGTATTGTAACATCTTAGAGAAGAAGGTCGTAAGTCAAACCGAAGCGTCAGTCTATTGCTTTGTGAGATTGCCTATGAACTTTTGGTCTGTACTCGCCGTTGATGTTAATGCTATGCCCTTCCCAATTTAACGTCTTAAACACATCTTTAAGACGTTAAATTCGGGAAAATTACGTCCCCTTGTCTCACCCCTCGACGCAGGGGGATATGTACAGTTCGCCGATTCTGAATTTGGGCTGTAATTGTCACGTTATCATAAAGACATCTCAGCACTTGGATGTATCGCCAATCGACTTGGCATCGCTGCTGAGACTCCAAAACAGACCAGGTCTCGATAGATTCAAAAGCCTTCTCATAGTCCACAAACGCAAGACACAATGGCTGATTATACTCATCGGACTTCTGTATAATTTGCCGCAATGTGTGAATGTGGTCTATAGTGCTGTATCCTCCTCGAAATCCAGCCTGCTTCGGTGTCTAAAACTCGTCGAGTCTTCTCGCTAGACGATTCGTAACGACTCTTGAAAAAAACTTATATACATGGCTAGTGAGCGAAATGAGTCTCACCCTTTTTAAAAAAGAAAACGACCACACTCTCTCGCCACGCTTTTGTAGTTATCCCAGAGAACAGGACAGAGTTGAAGAGCTCCCGAAGCTCTTTCAGTACAGGACTTCCTCCAGCTTTCAGGAGCTCGGTCGTAATTCCGTCATCACCAGGGGCTTTTCCATTTTTACGCTGTTTAAGAGCCGCCTCGATTTTGTCTTGGCTGACTTCTGGCAGGTCTTACATGAAATGGCGGGTTAAGGTGCCTCTGGAAACCTCACTTTCGGGATCAGGTCGAGATGCGTGCGATGCGTGCAACTGGCCGTAGAAGATTTCTACTTCCAAAAGGATTTCCGGCTTTGAAACGACGATATGCCCACTGGGTTTTGTCAACTTCGTCAAGTGGCTCCTCTCGAGTGACTGGATGAACACTTTCAGCCCCCGATTTTGCTCAATCGCTTTCTCTATAGAGCGCGTATTGGAGCGTCGAAGGTCGCGTCGTACCAGTTTTCTTATATTTTTGTTGAGTGCCTGTTGTTCTGACGAAGTCATAGATGGGTTTTCAAGTCGTTCCGTCATAAGCTCCAGAGTTTCTTTTGAAAGCTTGAACCTCTTGCCATAGTGTAAATTGGTTTATAGACTGTGCCCGTACGCCGCATTTTACAAAAACGCGTGTTTTCCTCCCTGAGAATTTCCGCCACTTGGTCGAGCGCCTGGTCAAGATCATTTATGGTTTCCAAGGTCTGACTGGAACGCTTCAGATCCTAGCATAGTTTGGAGCATGTTTGAGCGGAGCCTAGACCTCATCAAACGAGTTCTCTCGAGCTTGAAGTTGATATTCAGAGAGCCTCGGTCAAGTCTGTGATCACTGCTGGTATTGAACCTGTCGATCACAGAGACGTCCCAGAATATATGCTTCTTATCTGCTATGATGAAGTACCTAAATCTAATTTTTTGTCATAGTATTGGGGCTTCACCACGTCCACTTCCTTTGGAGCTGTTTCTTAAAGAAGGAGTTCATCATGAAAAGCCCCTCCTGAAGGAAGTTGACATTCATTTGCCCCTATAATTTCTGCTGCCAAACCCATAGGATCCTACCACCAATTCGCAGCAATGCTGTACTCCCACTTTCGCATTAAAATCTCCCATGAGAACATTGTAGTGGGCCTAACTGGTGGAATGCAAGGTATTGGAAATATCCTCAAACATTTACTCCACTTCGTTATCTGAGTGTGCCGAGGTCGGTGTGTAAATCTAAATAACCTTGAGGCCATAGATTTTATATTTCTATGCTTGAGGCTATAATTCTCGGTTAGCTTCACTATAAGGTACGCTACCCTCTTCGAAACACTGGAGACTTCTACAACGTTGTCACAAAGGGATTTGTTTACCAGGAACCCGACTCCACCTTGGGATAGTTTGTCTCCCTCTCGAAAATACAGAAGGTGGCCCGATTCAAGTGTTATTGTGTCATCCCCCTCTCTTCGGACTTCACTTAAGCCAAGAATATGCCACCTTATTTTTTGAGCTCTTCTTCTAGTTGCACTAGGTGTTCGTCGAGCCATAACGTGCGTCCGTTGTACGTTGCTAAGGTCAGCTGGGTTTGGCGGCCATTCGTAACCCGGAGATTCTTTCCAACCCTACCTTAACGTTACCGTGATCGCCGCCAAAATCAGGAATAGCAAGGCGGCCGGGAATTAGAGGCCGTTGTTGAAATTGATTTGCCATTTGGAGGGTTTGTCCTTAATCGCCATGCTGGGTATGCGAGTCGGCGATCGCAGATCGCAGCTTCTTGCACTTGTGACGCTGCAGCCCGTCACTAATCTGCACCATTTAGCTGCGAAATTTTATTTAGAATGGTTATACCGCCATTCGTCGGTTGTCAGAGCCTCGTTTGTTATTCAGCAGGGTGCACCACGAGCAAGCGAGGTTGACTTGGGGCACTGAGGTGATAAGTGCGCCTCCTTACACTATCAATTGTACAAGCTCATTGCGCTGATTCCGAATATATGTTTAACTCAATTTGGACAAAAATGATACTTACTGCAGTTATTGCAAGCGCGACAGAATGTGGGTAGTTAACATTTTAACAACCAGAGCTTCAATTTTCTCATTTTGCGGTTCCATGAACTTAAAAAGAAGTTCATTCCAGTGCCAGTCAAATCTCAAATCAAATCAAATCTCAAATTCTTTATTGCGTACCATAATGTTATAGTCCATTTATCCATGTTCTTATTACATATGTAAGGGTCTATCTTATTATAAATGTTTTTATGTACCATTAGGATGCTAAGAATACAATTGACCACATGAAACAGAAAGAGGCGACGCATATTGACGAGATTAAAAACCTGGAGAAAGTAATTCATGATAAAAATCAAGTAAGTACCCGCAGTCTAAAATGGTTAAAATGCTATGCGAAATCTACTAGGGGTTTTCGGAATTTTGGTACAAAATACTACCAATCGCATATTAATTAGGTAGGTACCTACTAAATTGAGTTTTGTCATTTTAGCACGAGCAAAAAATGGAGTCGGAAATAAGTTCCATTAAACAATGTGTGTGTCAACTGGAAACGGAGAAGCTGGAAGCGAACGAAAAACTGAACAAGAGCGAGCAAGAGTGCAGCGCACTGCGCGCCGCGCTCGGCGAGCTAACCCGCGCCGCCGACCAGCTGCGCGCGCGCCTCGACGACCAGCAGGCCGCGCACCAGGCGCAGCGGTGCGTACCGACCGGCGCAGCCCGCGTCCGCGCGCCAGCTACGTGACGTATGCGTTCTTGCAGGGACGCCGACGCCGCGCAGCGAGCCGAGCTCGGCGCCGCGGCCGCCGCCAAGGACCGCGAGCTAGACGCCAACACCGGCACCATCGCACGCCTCATGACCGACCTCAAGAGCGAGAACGACGCGCGTGCGCGCGCCGACGCCGCGCTCGGCGCCTCGCGCGCCCGAGAGCAGCAGCTGCGCGACGCCGTACAGGTGCCGCTACGCTCGAGCGCCCGTGTCCTCGTCCGCCCACACGCCCCGCTCACGGCTCCTCTGCTTGCAGGGCAAGGACGACGAGCTGACCGCGCAGATGACCATTATCCTCGACATGAGGGGCGAGAAGGTGAGCGTGCGCGACGGTCGGTGCCGAGCGCGGTGTGGCGCGTCCTGTAAGGTCGAGTCGGTTCTCAGGAGCGGCTGCAGGAGCGGATCCAGGGGATGCAGAACACGATCGACAATATCCAGAAGGAGCTGACAAGCCGCCTGGCAGCGCCCAAGGGGGCCGGAGACGCGGGCGAGCCGCCCGAGCTGGACGCCGGGCCGCAGGCGGCGGGCAGGGCGCGCCAAGCCGAGCTCTACAGCTTCCTCAGCGATGGCAGCGTGGACGGCGACGCGCTGGACGTGAGTGCAGTAGGGCGCATGCGCCAGCGGCTGCGACGTGTACTGACGCCTGTCGTGTTGCAGCCGCGCGAGGTGGGGCGGCGGTTTTCGGCACTGGCGCGGGGCGACGAGCGCGGCGTGCAGCGGGCGGCGCACGCGCAGGTAACTGGCCGATGCTAATCCTTTCCGTACAGCTTTCTCTCTGGTGCTTCGAGGCAAGTATTAGAATTTTTCGGCGCGGATCTGTTTTTGTTCGTATCGTTGTGGTATCGTTTTCATGGTTTTCAAGGGTGCTAAAGCCGATTGTGAAGTCAAAATGGAAATCCAAGATGGCGACTGCGAAAATTTCTAAATTTTTCGTCATGGGTGTCGTTTTCATAGTTTTTAAGGGTGCTAATGCCGATAGTAAAGTCAAAATGTAAATCCAAGATAACGGCTGTGAAAATTTTGTTTTTAAATACATGTTCTCCCATACTTTCCAACTGCAAATGTAAATTTTTACGCACAATATTGAGAGATTTACTATGTTATTTTAAAACCATAGATTTTTTATAGGTTTTCCTGTAATCTATGAGTAAAGAGCTACACTATGTATTTTTTCAAAATTTTAGGTCCAGTAGTTTCGGAGATAAGAGGGGGGAATGGTCAATTTTCATCGAAATTCTGAAATATATTTAAAGTGTTTATTTTAAAATTATATAAAAAAATATGTTTAAAATCCCCGCAACAAGCCCTTTCATTTGGTATTTCACACGGTACTGTTAGCAAAACTTCTTTTTTAAATTTTCTTGTTTGCCCCCCTAAAGTGACCCCTATATTCAAAATTCATTTATTTACATTACACGTTTGTATTTGGGTTACAGAAATACATATGTGTACCAAATTTCATCTTAATCGGTTCATTAGATTCGGAGCAAATTGGCTGTGACAGACGGAGAGACCTTTTGAGATACGGAACCCTAAAAAGTATCCTATGTGTTAATCCAGGTCATAAACTATTTATCTGACTCATCCAAATTCTATTAGAAGCATAATATAATGATTGAATACTATCGTGAATTCATGCAAGTTTTGTTAGGTTAGGTTAGGTATTGCTCAGAAATTGTGCACTTATCGTAAACAGAATACCGTCTTGAACCTCGATTGCAGCGCCACGTAACCGGGGCCAATTTTGAATAGTAAATTCCAAAAAATGTATGTCGTTGCGAAGGTAGGGGATTACATTGCTGATAAAAATGTTTGTCTCAATGCTGCTGCATGCTCCACAACCACAACTAATTGGTTAACATTTGAAAATATTGTTGGAGCTGCTGAACATTGTAAGACCCATGGTATAATAATATGCTTCGCCTGGTATTCTCTTCGCACGATGGCCTAAGACTACGTCACGATAAGTGTTGCCATTTATTGTCCTTTTCAATAAATTTAGGAACTTTCTCATTTAGTTAATGAAAATAAAGTAAATTACTAACTAGCTTAACTATTTAGTAACTCGTGTGATTCATCTATTTAGTTTTAAATTAATGAACATATTGAATTATTAGTTCATAATTGCTTTGTTAAGTTACAAATGCATTTTGCACGGGTAATTCAATCACACACAGTGGCCACACATAGAATTGACAAGTGTCATACTGACAGCTCGCCATTTCATCGCTATTGTCGAGTCGCTCATATCTATAGCGTTGTTTCGCTCGGTGAGCAAAATACTGTGGTTCCCTAACATTGGTTACTGTGAAAAGGAAAACTGTGTAAACTGTGAAAGATACGTGCACAATAAAAATGGTTAATTGTTCCATACTAAACTGTAAAAACAGAAGTAAAAAAGGCGGTGTAATAAGGTTTTTTTCTTTTCCCAAAGAAGAGATGCTAGCAAATGTGTGGCTTCAGTATTGTAGACCGAAAACAACAATAAGAACTGGTATGTACCTTACTACATATTATTTCATTTATCTACGCGTTGTAAATTCCATATAAGGCATAATAGTGCCAATCCGGCTGTACGCCCGAACATAACCTAACCCAACTAGTTTTTTACTTATTTACGAAAATATCCACATCTTGGATACGGGACACGAAAGATTGATCCAGGTAGCGTAGCCTGTGATTGGATTTTTTTTGTGTTTAGGGGACAACTAATTTACCCTTGCAATGAATTGATCAAGGTTGCTGATATAATGGAGAGAGAATTTAACAAATACCACGGTGAATCTTTGCACGATGAAAAATTCATTTTCACAAATTTGACACGGATTGTTCATGATGCCACAAAGGACTTGTATCCTCAAATTCATTATGAAGTAGTACTCTGTTTAGTTTGAACAAGGACCTATCTACGAGTAAGGGAACTAAATAAAACCATAATATGCAATCAATTAAAAAAGAAGCAAAGTAAAAAAATACAAAAAGTATTAAATATGTCGATTTATTAAAAATGAGTACCCGTTGTATTATTTATATCTTTTTCCCCACTAAAAAAGTTTGAGAGCCGCATCGCAACTGATGACGTATTCTTAGGCCAATCACGTGACCCAGCTGTCACGGGAAGGGAATGCCATATATTATTATACCATGGTAAGACCATCTTTGCATTGTATAAACTCAATCTCCATTGTATTGTGTAAATGCATAACACAGGTGCGACTACTACGTATGTACCTACTATAAAGCTACCATTTACTAGGTACGTCTATCATTGACTTGAATGTGCCCTGGCAGCTGACAGTACGTCATGCTCGTATCTCGCTGACGATGGCGTTGTGTGTTGGATCATTTAGCTCCCTTCAAAAGGATTGAGTTGAATGGTGCTAATCACAGAACATATAAAAGAGGTTAGAAGGGCCTTGTGGGCGGGGCACGCGCGCCGCGGTTATGAGCAAATGCTCAATATCAACCGAAATTTACTTTACCGGCCAGCAATCGCGCTCTTGTTTTGACAGCGTACGTAAGCTCCGCAAAAATATTAAATTATGCCGTTTTGCGCTATTATAACGTGTCGGAAAAGAAGTCAGGTGTGTAGTGTAGCACGAGAAGGGATTTCTTTCCACCGATAAGTCCAAAATCATTAAAATACTTGTGATATTTGTAATTTTAACATTAGCATTATGAAGTTTGTAGACAAAAACGATATAATCGCAAGCAGACATAAAAATAGACAAGCAATGTATTACGTTCACTGCGAGAGTCCCGAGTACCGAACCAAAGGTTCAATTCCACGAAATCTAGGCATATCGATAGTGCTGTGCCAATTTGTAAACAATGTCGATAATTACTATGATACAATTGATTATTATCAATAGTACACTTTATAACTAAAATAATATTATTTATTACGACCAATATTATGAGGTTTTTGTATTTTTTTTTGTATTTAAGTTTTATGTAATTTTTCAATTGAAACTGACATATTATGATGTAATATGTTTTAGGTTTCCAACAGATCCAGGTATAAGAAAACTGTGGATTGAGACAACTGGTAGAATTGATTGGATCCCTACTAAATAGCCTGTAGCACAATTTGTTCGCAACATTTCGATAATGATAATTACATAACAACAAAGTCAGGGAAAAGAAATTTAAAATCAGGCGCTCAAAATTTTATTTTAGTCTCGTCAATTAATCAGATTTTTGTCTAAAAATGTCGACATCAAAATCATCTTTTATATTAATTTTTATAAAACTTCTGGTTGAAAACGAAGGAAATTGAAAATTATGCCTTTTTCCTTGCTTTTTTTTATACTTCTTTCATTACTTTTTTTTAACGTGGTAAAATCATCAAATGAGTCCTCCCACCCAGGGCAGAGCGGGAGGGACTGTCAGACTCGTACTGACTAAAATCCACAGTGTCCTTCAATAGCCCTTTACGTACCGGGGTCACGGTAAATCATAAGTCCCGCGACCCCGACATGCAGGCTTTGGCCCTCTGGAGGGGGCCCCGTCATTTTTGCTTTTATTATTTATTTATTAGAGAAAGTTATCAGTCCATTGGGAGGACTCATTTGATGATTATACCACAATAAAAAAAAGTCATCAGTCCATGTTAATAATTAAATTGGTTTTAAAATTCAGTTTTGTATTTTTATTTGTTTCTATATTCCTATGAATACATGTTTACAACATGCATTACAGAAGTCCACATAGTCCACAATACTTGTAAAGAAAGAAGCATGATTACATTTATTTTATCGATAACAATAATCGACAGTTTAGTCGCCCTACCATACATGAGCTTTTACGCGTGTATGAGTGTACGTCAAACGCAGAGATTGCGTTAGTGTGAAAACCAATAGCAAACTCACGATCTAAGTGCGTGTTGTTTATTTGTGTGCGTAATCCGCGTAGGCATTGGTCTCTTGCTTGTAGTGAAGTTAAAGAGTGGGAGACAAACGGCGACACGCGTTCTGATGCAAATCCGAAACTATTTCCTTTCTAACCTCCTTTATATGTTCTGTGGTGCTAATCCATGCGTCATGTTCGTGAACGGGCGCTGTCAGTAGGGTCTGGTCAGCTCTTAGCTGCCACGTGTTTTAATTTAATTTTTTAATTGTTTATTTTTTTGTTTTACTACGTACGCTTTTAACGTTCTGCATCGTTGTCACATGTATAACTTCAACATGAATGATGTACTTAACCAATATTTTGTAAGCATATTTTGATTTAAAAGAGTGTCCGTGGAGTTTCTTGCCGTTCTTTTCCATACGTACCTACTACGCTTTGGAAACTAGCTTCATCTTTCTGACTGACTAACCCCTTGACAATTCAAAAGTGCCTGTAATTGGTTTATTTGAAATAAATGCTTTGAGTTTTGAATTGAGTTTGAGTTTTATAAATTAACAATTTTCTGGCTTGGCTTTAAAAACAGAGTCAGTAAATGGTTGAGTTTGTACTTAAATAAATAATATATTTTTTTACAGGGGTCTATTTCGCTGTCGCAGGTGAAAGATGATTTAAAGATAAAGAGTCGAACGTTTTTTAAAAACAAACGGTTCGATAGTAAACCAAAGAAGCTCAAGTAGATGAACCATTACAGTCAGAGCCACCGTGACCACGTGTAATTTCTTATGTACTGGATTGTTTGTGCTTTCATTTTTTTTATGTACCTATAGATCTCATGCATTAAATTTTAATACATACGTACATATTTGTTTGATTACCTTATTGGATTATATCATACACACCGTGAAATTTGAATCACAGTTTTGCTAGAACAAACGTTGTTCAGACCATAGTCTTCTACCATTCTAAAGCATCAAATATGGTATTAAAACAAACTAAACTAGGCGTTCTCAAATAATTCTTATGTTACTCAAACGTATTCAAACATTAACGGTAACATCAAAGTACTCATCACGGTAGCGATGTGGAATTCAAAAGAATTATGATGAGTCCACGTGGACTACAAGGATGTCCAGCCAATGCGCGCCGAAATGCAAATGAATCATTAGCCAATGACATGCAATCGCGCGAAGTATCGTTCCGCCAATTTCTTTTGTTGCCTGCCGCGGGTCACCCGCGCCGCCCGGGCAGTAGCCTGTCTACCGAAATCTCTCGAGCGGGCCACGCGTGTGCATTCAATGTACTTACGTCACAGGCACGTATCGTGTACCGTATGCTGGTTTTTTTTTTGTGACAATGTGTTCTAACTAGTTTAATATGGAGTGGTGTTGGATATAGTGCGTTTTGCGTGCAATTTTATACCTACATTCTGAACTGTGATGTGAGAAAGTAACTAAGTAGGTAGGTACCTACTTTCCTTACCAAAACTAATAAGTAACTTCAGCTAGGATTTTTGACGGTCCTAAGCCCGATAAGTATGAAGGGAAGATACTGCGAGGCTAGTCTATTTCAGTTACTTTCATAGTATCATGTCTTACGGTATTTTACTATGAGGGCGGGCTGCAGATATCGAGTCTATTTTTATTCTGCAGAAGAGAGCCATCAGAGCAATATATGGCCTCCGCAGACGCGATTCTCTAAGGGAACTGTTTAAAGATATTTACATCATGACGGTACCTTGTCACTTGGACTGCCTCGTTGGTCTAGTGGTCGCAAGCGCTTCTGTTGAGCATGAGGTCCTGGGTTCGATTCCCGGGTCGGGCAAAGTGTTATTAGGTTTTTCTATCTGAAATTTCTCAGTAGCAGCTCGGAGTCTGGATTTGTGCCCGGTTGATGGCAATAGGCTTGCCCCCTATTACATGGGACTTAACATAACTGGCGAAATGTGGGTGTGCCTGCTTCAGGGACACCTCTGCCCAACCCTTCGGGGAAACAAGGCGTGATGTTATGGTACCTTGTCAATATATTATATCTATGAAAACATCATGTACGTAACGAAAAATATATGTCTTTTCAGTTAAAGAGGTGATAGACACAATTATAGGACAAGAAATAGGGACCAATTAGTTCAACCGGGTTTCAGACTGGCTAAAGTAGACTCATCCTTCATGGGGTGCTATTTAAAATGTTATAATAAAATACCTCACACATACTCTAACTAAACAAAACGAAATTTAAATGCTGTATAACACACACACTATGCATATTATAAGTTGGGGGAATACATCGCTAATAAAAATGCTTGGCTCGGTGCTGGTCCAGCTCCACAAGGGCGCATAAACTAATTTGATTAGCATTCAAAACTATTGTTGCAGCTGCTGAAGATTATAAAATCTATCTTTGTTTTGTATCAATTCAATCTCTTTATATTGTATAATTGCATATCACATGTGTGAGCACTGTACATTCCATAAAGCTACTATTTACTGGGTACGTCTTTTACTGACTTGAATGGGCCCTGGTGGCTGAGAGAATATCATGCGCACTCAAATGGGTTGCTTTATGGTGGCGTGTGTGTTGGATCATTAAATTCCCTTCAAAATTGTTGAGCTAAATGGTGCTGATCCATGCGTCATGTTCGTGAACGGGCGCTGTCAATAGAGACTGATTATCTCTTAGCTGCCACGGTTTATTTTAAATTAAATTAACCTAGTTTTGTAACAGTTTTGTTTTTGTCTTGTTCCTGTAATATCCCAATAAATAAATAATACCTAAAAATCTCACGTAAGATAAAATAGATACCAGTACCTACCGTAAGTTCGCATCTAGAACGAAATGATAAAATTAGAGGTCAGCCATCTTACCGCGCCGTTGGTACGGTGTCGGTGCGTCGCGTCGTGCAATCGTACACACGGCTACACATCAACATATACATGTCCAGTATATGCTGATCTCGCATCGTATAGGATTTCCGTACAGTGCTACCCAACTGATAAGGCGCGTCGTGAATCTTCGTTGGCACAGAAAAGAAAGAATGGCCTCGAATATTAACGAAAGAATGCTTAAAACTTACAATCAATCTTAGATAACTTGTATAAGGTTCATAATACACTGCAGCTGTTAGTTCTGTCTCACTCGCAAGTCACGCCCCTCCGCACAATTACACTTCGTACCAATTTTATCGGGCCACCAATTTTCATCAAGTATATATTTAATTAAAAATACAGGTAATTTAAAATGTACGGTCTATTTAATAAAAAATAGGTATTTATTTAGTAAACAATAGAAAAAGCTTAATCTAAAGGCCGCACTCCTGCTATCTCAATATAACTCTCAGCATCGCTACTATTACCATCACTATCACGACTCGAACTATCCGATGAGGACGAAGTATCTTCGTTAGTGTTTATTACAAATTGGTCCAATCTATTGTCGATGGCCTCTTCCAATGTCATAAATTCGTCTTCGCATTTGATGGCATGATCTACAACTTTTTCCCACTCGGTTGGCCCAATGGATGCGAATTTTTCACACAAAAGACGCTGCACTTCGGTTAAATTCATAGCAACATTGAATTTGCTTACGTGACCTTTCACCTGCGACCAAATGTTTTCTATTGGATTGAAGTCCGGATGATATGGAGGGAGCCTTAACACTGTGTGGCCGTGAGCTTCCATTATGGTCTCAAGCGAGTATTTTACATAGAGATGCTTATGGCGTTTAATTATATCGTACAATTCCGGTTTATACGCTTTAATATTGAAAGGTATGTTTTTATCTTTTAACTAATCCTGCATAATCTTTTTTGCAGAGTTACTATTCGGTGCCCTATCCTCTAATGTGCTATGGTATGACGCATTGTCAATTACAAACACAGAATTCGGTTGGAGGTTGGGAAATAATTTCTCTTGCAACCATTTCTCGTAAATTTCTTTGTTCATCTCACTGTGATAGTCTCCTGTGGTCTGAACCGATTTGTACATGAGCAAAGCATTTGATATGAATCCATTAGCACTACCAGCATGCACTATAATCAACCAATTTCGAAGGGACCGACCCTTCGAAATTGGTTTTTTTATGTCTTTGCCTTGACCGTCAGACCAGGCTTGTTCCTTGGTGTGGGTCGAATGAACATAAGTCTCGTCGCCATACACAATAGGTCTCCCTTCATGCCGATACTTTTTTATTTTTCTTAAAAATAGTATTCTTAATAGCCTTACTTCGTCTTTTTCCGCCAGCAACTTACGGTTCGTTTGCGTTTTCCTAAACTTAAATCCTATCTCTTTAACGATTCGGCGCAGAGTTTCTCTGCCCCCTTTGAAGTCAATATCCCTTTTTATTTTTTCCAATAGCGCTCTCATTGTGACTACCTGTTTTTCTTCGCGGTGAAAGTCATAAATTTTCCTGCGTATGGTTTGGTATGAAAATTCGTCCGATTCCTTACGATAAGTTTTTTTCAATTTACCCTTTTTCGGCGTTCTATAAGAAGGCCCCGCAGTGTTTTCACTTGTATGTTGATCCTTCTCTTTAAGAATTCTCGTTATTGTTCGTTTTGAAATTTGTGTAGCTTCGGCCGTTCGGTCAATAATTTTCAAAAATCGATCTTTTATAAATGTTGTGTTCTTAGACTCCTGAGCTTCTTTCTTCATAAACTCGTGCACATTGAAAATTATTTCCCGAGCTTGACTTTTAAGTGGTTGCCCCCTTTTTAAAGAACTCATTTTAAATCATAAAAATGAAAACACTTTTGTTGCCACTACGTGTACTTTTGCCTGCTGCGCGTGCACTCGACCAGAAGTATAGCGGCTAACTAACAAGCCACGCGGCGCGCGCTAACATGGTGGCAGCTGCTGACCAATAGCGGTACAGGAAAAAGAAGCGCGGCGCGTGCCGATTGGTCAATAGCATTTCCCGCGCTTTGAAAATTCATCTTCTGCGCAGGTACATCCGTAAGCCATATCAGTTGGGTACTACTGTACAATGTGAAGTCAGTTTATACTGGAAATGTATAGCTTGATGCGTAGCCGTGTGTACATAGGCAGAAAATACCTACCAAAATTTACCATAGCCAAACCCATACCAAGCCATAAAATTTATGTTTTATAGTAGTAGCCACTTATCAGTGATAAAATACCTACCGAAGTTAACTTTTAACTTTGGTATATTCTAGTAAGACGTACTTACAAAAATAAGTGCTTACAAAATTTCGTTTATGAAGGTACATATCCCTGTAGACAATACTGGGTCCCATTCGTGAATCGCGCGCCGCTTCGCAACTACTTTTGATTCACGAACGCTGCAGTATCTGTGTTGTAGGGAGTAATGATAATCTCGACTTTTTAAACTTTATCTTTTTTAGATTTTTTTTCAAAACACCAATGATTTTTCATTTATTTTTTGCTGTAGAATGGTAGTAGATCATGGTCTGAACAACGTTTGTTCTTTCATGGTGTATTTAGTCCTCCAGACCGTTGTTCGGCCATGGCGGCCAATCTCAACGGAGACTAGCCTTCGGCGCGGGTGATATTATAGTGTATAGTCGGGGAAAGTGTGTAAAAGAAACGCAGATGCTTAAGAATTACACGAATAATCACGCAAATCAGACAAGTTACAATCTAACAGATGTTTTGAGTTGAAGCGCGCGCACATTCGCTCTCTGATGGGTAGACTGACGATTACAATCAGAACTTACTGGGGATTGCGCGGGCGCCCTCAGAGCCCGTCTGAGGCCGGGAACCACTCTTGGTTGCCATGGTAGCATTTACATTCTGGCGCATGCTATACACTCCCCCTCGAGTTCTAGTTTCATATCTGCCAGGCATTCCGTGACGGCTCATTTTTTTTTTTAAGTGGTCCCATTTACAGGACATGTTATGAAATGGGCTTATAATTTTATTTTTTGACAGATATCATGAGCGGTTTTTATGATAGGTACCGAAAATTATCTAGGATGGCCTTACAAAAACAAAAAAATAATAATTATAAGCACCATTATTTAATAAATAAATATTTTATTTTTGCACATGGAAACAAAAAAAACATAACGATTAAAATATCATTTTTTAAAGCAAATCATACACTTTAATGTTATTTGGAATATTTTAAAACAATAATAAATGGCTTTAGAATAAAACCAACGAATTATCTCCATGATTTGGATGTATTTCATTGATTCCTTTGCCTCTTAATGGAATCTATAAAAACATTACCTGTGTCAGTAAGGTTGTCACACTTGTCAGTTGTCATATCCACAGCACTTACTTGTTGCCTCTCATGCTCGTTTTTGTGCTACTCCCGTTTATCAGAGCTGCAAGGCCCGGCGAAATGTGGACTTTGCCTCCTACTCGGCTTGACCCTACGCAGAAGCTACGACCCAGTCTCTCTGTCGACTCCTCGCAGTCGGACGCTTGGTGTTCCGCCTCCTTCGCATGCATGAAATTGTGTGATGGGCATGGTACTTGGAGCCGACTGTGGGCTGGCTTCTGCTGTTGCCACGACTGTCTCCGGTTGTGTGTTTGTGTTTAT
Source organism: Omphaloscelis lunosa (assembly GCA_916610215.1). Lineage (NCBI taxonomy): Eukaryota > Metazoa > Arthropoda > Insecta > Lepidoptera > Noctuidae > Omphaloscelis > Omphaloscelis lunosa. Next base: position 22,353,006 of record OU744255.1, read on the forward strand.
AGGTATGACTTGTGTAACGGTATGTGTTATGTTGCGTGTGTTTTGTGCGGTCCTTTGTGTGTTGGTAGTGGTTGTTGTTGTAATGTCGATCATTGTTAGTGGGCGAGTTGTGATTGTTGTTATTGATGCAGTGGTTGTTGTCATTTGTGTGTTAGTGGTGTTTGTCAATTGAGTATTAGACATTGTTGTTGTTGAGGTTATTGTTGGTGTTGATGTGTCAGTACTTGGGATTGGTGTAAGGACAGATGGTGGTGTGGTCCTCCTTGAGGTGCTAGTGTCCGACTTGTTGGCCTTCGCCGCGACTAGGGCGACCTTGCTCGCGAATGCCAAGAATGGTGTCCTTGTAGCCGGTCTCTCCATGATGGTGTGGAGTATGAACTGGCTGAGCTATGTTCCAGCTTCATTTTGTCTTGGCAGAATCTTGGGCACTCGAAGAGCAGGTGCCATACTGTCTCGTCGCAGCTTGGGTCACAGACACACGAGGGACTATGTTTAGATGGAAGCGGTGGAGATGCGCTGAGAACCCTCCATGTCCTGTAAGGATCTGTACATGGAGCGGTGTCAGGACTTAGTCTCTGAGTGTTCTTTTTGCCGCTAGGACGTCTGGGAAGAACACTTTTGTGACCGCTCCTGTACTCGAGGATTCGTAACGCGGTTGCCACTTCTTGATAGTCCCTCCCGTATCTTCTTTCTGACGAACGATACGGGAACTTTGTTGTAGTCCGGTGTTGTTTTGTTTAGAGCTGCCTCCTTGGCCAGCTCGTCCGCTCTCTCGTTCCCGGCGGTTCCCACATGGGCCTTTATCCAAAAGAACCCCACGCATCGACCTTCCTCTCGGAAGGTTAGGTTAGGTTAGGTTTTTTTTTTTTTTTTTTTTTTTTTTTTTTTTTTTTTTTTTTTTTTTTTTTTTTTGATATGGCAGGAGTGGGAAATCCTCATGGACGCCCAGACTGCCTCACTGGTGAGCCAGTCTGGGCAGTGCCGGACTCTTACCGGCTAAAACCCACTCCTGCCTTTCTGTGTCCCTCTGACGTGGTCAGAGTCCTTTTTTTTAAATGATTTATTTTAATTTGCAATATTATATTTTTATTTTACGGAATTTTAGAAGGTTTTTACGTTACTAAATTTTTTATCGGTGGTTTTTATTAATTGTTTTGAATTTATATTTTATTTCGTCTTGAGTATCTATTTATTTATTCTATGCTTTGTCTGTATATAAACTTATATATTAAAAGCATAGATTTAAATTTCTTTGTTTCTTTTAATTACTTTTGTAGCTATTTTTGTGCAGTATTCCAATAAAATTTTCCGAAGCTTTTTATCTGTCATCAGTTTGCTTATATTATTCATATTTATCTGTGTCTCCAATTCTAACTCCACATTCATTCGCTCTGTTCCGTATGCAGGGCATTCCATCAAAACATGAGGGATAGATTCGAGCGCATTCGGCTCACAGATGCACGATGGGTTTGCCTTGCACTTAAAGCGGTGCAGGTATTCGGAGAACCCACCGTGCCCCGTCAAAATCTGTGTAAATATTCCGGTTGGCTTAACTTTGCCGACGATTTTGTAGGCATCTATGGCATCCGGGAGGAACATCTTTGTGACGGAGGCTGTTTCGCCATTCTTGTATCACCGGTTCCATTCGTCAAGCGACACCATTCGGATCTGCCGCTTGACGAATGAAACCGGGGGTTAGGTTAGGTGAGGTTAGGTTAGGTTAGGTTAGGTTGGGGGATCCCCCACAGCGCATACTTCCTCGTAGTTTCCCCCGGGCAACGCCGTGTCTGACCACCGTAACGGAGTGGCAGACCGGCGGCTAAAGTGCGCTGTGATTCGTAGATTTTAATGCGGACGTCTGCGAATAAGATGGACAAGCCTATGCGTGACGCCGCTGGACGTTTTATTAAACGCTCCTCCCAAGGTGATTCAAACGGCCCTTCTCAGGGCCAACCCAAGGGCCCTTCTCAGGGCCAACCCAACGGCCCTTCTCAGGGCCAACCCAACGGCCCTTCTCAGGGCCAACACAACGGCCCTTCTCAGGGCCAACCCAACGGCCCTTCTCAGGGCCACGCCGGCGGCGCTTCGGCGTCGGAAGCTGACCGCGCACCATCTGCGGTCAGCTTTTTCAGTAGGCCAGATGAGTTGTCGGACTCCGACGACTCCAACATGGACACGTCGGCGGCCGAAAGCAGCCGCTTCAGGCGGAAGAGGTCCGAGGGCTCCTCGGAGTCGACCGGAGGTAGGGCGAAGAAGAAGTCGAAGTCTAAAAAGGCTACGACCTCTTCTGCGGCTTCGACCCACGATGTGGGCTTGGTGGACGCCGAGCGCCAGCTAAGTCTGGCAAGAAGGAGGCAACTCCAATTAGACCTGGAGGAGAGGGTCGCCGCCAAGGAGCAGCAGGCGCAAGTTGCCAGGGCGAGGGCTGGCTATGGTGCATCCAGTGTACTGTATGCCGACCACTCCCTGGCAGAACTGGAGCGCATGGCGCAAGAGGACAAAGAGGAGGTCCTGGAGGTCGCCTCAAAATCCTCAAATTTGAAGGGGACCTTTCAGAAGGCCCTCAAATGCCGGGCCGCCAGCATGCACGGCATTATTATGGAGCTGGTGAAGCGCACGGCCACGGACGAGACACGGCAGCTGCAGGCCAAGGTGGATCGCCTGCAGGCGGAGGTCAGCCAGCTACACCAGAAGCTGGCTGATGCCACGGCCGGGCCTGTCCAATCTGCCCCAGGTCCAGTGGTGGGAGGCTCTTCGTGCTCCTCCTCTGCCAGCCTTGAGGCAACAATTCGCGGGGTTGTTATGGAGGAGAGGGCCTTCATAAGAGCCTGCTTCGCAGGCATCGAGGACCGGCTCTTGCCGGAAAGGCGGCTCCGCCCGCCGCTAGCGGCGGACAAGAGACCACCGCCGACGGAGCCAGAACCTGCGCCTCTAGCAGGCTCAGTAACAAAGGGCAAAGGCAAGGGGAAGAAGACCAAGGCGGCTTCTCATACCCCCACCACAAGCGCGGAAGGAGCGTCTGGGTTGTCTGCTGCTCCAGCAGCAGCGGCTCCCCAGAACTCGCAGGAGGAAGACGCCCTTCTTCCCTCCACCACCCCGTCTAACCAGCCGTGGACGAAAGTGGCCAGGAGAGGAAAGGGGAATAAGGGACAAAAGTCGGCCCCCAAGCCCGCTGCGACTGGACCTGCAGCCAAAAAGGCTCCAGCCCGCGGGAGAAAGCTAGTTCCCCCCAAAACCGCGGCTGTCGTTGTGACCGTCACCCCGGAGGCCTTGAAGCGGGGCGAGACGTATGAGTCCGTCCTAAGACGGGCTCGTACCAATGCTGATCCTTCCCGGCTGGGGATCAGCAACATCAAGTGCCGCCCAACCCTAACCGGGGCTCGAATTTTCGAGTTTTCGGGGGAACAGCAGGGCACAAATGCGGACCTCTTCGCAACAAAGTTGCAAGAGGTCATCGCGGATGCGGCAACGGTCGTCAGACCCGTTAAGACCGCAGCCTTGGAGGTGGCCGATCTGGATGATTCGGTCACCAAAGAGGATGTGGTGGCAGCCATCGCGGCGGCTGGAGGCTGCGACGCTGGTGCGGTGAAGGCTGGAGCCATCAGGCCCGGACGCCGCGGCATGGGCGTCATCCGCGTTGATTGCCCAGTCGCCGCGGCTGGGGCTGTCCTTGCTGCGAACAAGGGACGGCTGCTTGTGGGGTTCAGCTCGACCGTGGTCCGGCCACTTGAAGAACAGCCTGTTCGCTGCTTCAAGTGCTTCGCGTTCGGCCACACCCGAGCCACGTGTCCCTCCAAGTTCGACTGGGGAGACACGTGCTACCAATGCGGGCAGGAGGGACACAAGAGTGCCGCTTGCCGCACCGCCACCGCGCCACACTGCGCGGCGTGTGCCGCCAGTGGCCGCCCCGCGGACCACAGGATGTCGGGTAGGAGCTGTAAGCCCCCCGTGAAGAAGGGCATAGTGCCGGCGCGGGTTCGCCCTGTTGCTACCGCCGCCGCCACCGTCGTCGTCGCCGCTGTAACTCCGGCGGTGGTAGCTGAGGAAACGGGTGCGATGTCTGAATAATGGTTTCCGACTACCGCATCCTCCAGGCGAATACCAATCACTGCAGAGCGGCCCAGGACCTGTTGGTGCAGGTCATGGCCGAGTGGTTGGTGAACGTAGCGGTGGTCGCCGAGCCCTACTCTATCCCCAGCAGCTGGCTGGGTGACGAGGACGACTCGGTGGCACTAGCGGCGCGGTCTTCCACAGACTCCCCTCCCCTCTCGCTTTTAGAGAAGGGACCGGGATACGTGGCCGCCGCGTGGGGAGACTTAGCCCTTGTGGGCGTCTATTTCTCCCCAAACCGCCCTCTTCAAGACTTCGAGAACTATCTCGGAGTCCTGGCTGCCGTAGTCAGCAGGGCGGCGCCGCGCCAGGTCTCCGTGCTGGGTGACCTGAATGCCAAGTCGGTGAACTGGGGCAACCGGGCCACGGACGCGCGTGGGCGGGCAGTGGAGATGTGGGCAGCCTCCTCTGGACTCTCACTCTTGAACAGAGGAAGCGTCCAGACATGCGTGCGGCGGCAGGGTGGCTCAATAGTGGATGTCACTTTCGCCACCTCTGCGTTGGCCGCGCGCGTGTTGAACTGGCGAGTGGACATGGTGGAGACTATGTCGGACCACCGCTACGTGCGGTTCGACATCTCCACCAGTGAACCCGGAGAGACGCGGCCCCTCTCGGGGCGATCACCGTTCCCACGGTGGGCTCTCGCCCGCCTGGACAGGGAGGCAGCGACGGAGGCGGCGTTCGTCCAGGACTGGCTTTCGCCGCCTTCCGCCGGCCTGGACGTGAAAACTGTGGCGGGGCACCTGAGGGAGTCTCTGACCGAGGTATGCAACTCCAGTATGCCTCGGTCTCGCCGACCACTACCCAGACGCGCCGTGTACTGGTGGTCGGCGGAGCTGGCGGGGCTTCGAGCAGAGTGTGTGGCGGCAAGGAGGGCCTACACGCGGAGTCGGCGGCGGCGTCGACGGGACCAGGCCAACGAGGACCACCTCTATGAGGTTTACATGGAGGCAAAAATGGTCCTTGATCGGGCCATCACCGCTGCCAGAGACTCGGCGAGAGCGGAGCTGCTGGAAGGTCTCGACAACGACCCCTTCGGGAGACCATATAAGGCGGCGCGCAACAAACTGCGCCCCTTTGGTCCCCCGGTGGCTGAGACCCTGGAGCCCTCATTTCTGGATGGGGTGGTTCAGTCCCTGTTCCCGTGCGGGGACAACTTCACCCCACCAGTGATGGATCCACCGCGAGGGATAGCTCCGCCAGCTGAGGAAGAAGAGGAGGCCCCTCATGTAACGGAGTCGGAACTTGACGCGGCGATCCTCCATATCCGCGCCAAGAAGACGGCTCCGGGCCCCGACGGTGTTCCGGCAAGAGTGGTGGCGATCGCTGCCACTCAAATGAAGGAGAGGTTTCGGGACCTGTTCAGCGCATGCCTTGCGTCTGGAAGGTTCCCGAAACCGTGGAAGGAGGGGCAGTTGTGCCTCCTTCGCAAGGAGGGCCGCCCAGCAGATTCCCCCTCGGCATACCGGCCCATCGTTCTGCTCGATGAGGTCAGCAAAATGTTCGAGGGGATAATCGCTGCCCGCCTAAAGCTCCACCTGCGGAGTATCGGGCCAGATTTGTCGGACGCTCAGTTCGGTTTTCGGGCTGAGCGTTCTACGGTGGACGCGCTGGCCTGCCTTAAGGGCCAGGTAAAGGAGGCGATGGAAGTGGGGGACGGATTGTTGGCCGTGTCATTCGACATAGCCAATGCCTTCAACTCCGTTCCCCACTCCACCATCCTAGAGGCGCTCCGATTCCACGGAGTGCCTCAATACATGCGCAGGCTGCTGGCCGACTACCTGGAGGATCGAGCGATCCTCCTGGTAAATAGGACTGGCCAAGTCCGGCGGTACGCCGTTGGGGCTGGCGTTCCACAGGGGTCAGTCTTAGGACCTCTCCTCTGGAACGTCGGCTATGATTGGCTCCTGCGGGGAACTCTCCTCCGGGGCACGAGTGTCATCTGCTATGCGGATGACACTCTCCTCACCGCCCGGGGGGGCAGCTTCAGGGAGGCGGCTGACTTGGCCTCGGCGGGCGGATCCTTGGTCGCGGGGAGGATCCGCCGCCTAGGTTTAACGGTGGCGCTGCACAAGACCGAGGCCGTGTTCTTCCACGGCCCGCGGCAGCGCCAGCCACCTGACGCCCACATTTTCGTGGAGGGCGTCAGAATTGAGGTGAAGGCCCAGATGAAATATCTGGGCCTGCTACTTGACAGCAGGTGGCGCTTCGGCCCACATTTTAGTGGGCTGTCGTCGCGCCTGCTGAAGGCGGCGGGCGCGCTCTCGTGGTTGCTTCCCAACTTGGGGGGGCCAAGCGCGCGATGCCGGCAACTTTACGCTGGCATCTTGAGGAGCATGGCCCTCTACGGGGCTCCGATTTGGGAGCAATCACTCCAAAGAAGGGAGAACGCCGCCGCTTTGAGGGCACCCCAAAGGGCCATAGCCCAGCGGGTGGCGAGGGCCCACCGCACGGTGAGCTTTGCGGCGGCATGTGCTCTGGCCGGCACCCCTCCTTGGGAACTCGAGGCATGGGTGCTCGCCAGAGTATATGAATGGACGGCGGGACGGAGGGCGAGAGGAGAACGCCCACTCCCGGAAGAGCGGGAGGCCGTTCGGCGGGAGGCGAGGGACGCCATCGTCGTCCATTGGACGGAGGACCTTGCCGCCGCAGTCTTCGGCCGCCGAGCCCTCGACGCAATTGGGCCGGTCCTGCGAGAGTGGCTCGAGCGGTCGCATGGATTCCTCTCTTTCCGTTTGGTGCAGGTGCTGTCCGGACATGGTTGTTTCGGATCTTACCTGCACCGAATTGGACGGGAGGAGACGCCGTCGTGCCACCACTGTGGCGCGGCGGAGGATGCGGCGCAGCACACCCTTGAGGTGTGCCCATCGTGGTCCGAGCCGCGCCGCAATCTCATCGCGGTGATCGGACCGGACCTCTCACTCCCCGGCTTGGTTAACGCCATGCTGAGGGATGAGAGGTCCTGGGCGGCAGTCGCCTCCTTCTGCGAACACGTCATGTCCCAGAAGGAGGCGGCGGAGCGCACGCGGGAGGACGATCCTGCCGCGGCGCCGCTCCGAAGGCGGAGGAGGGGTCGAAGAAGACGTCAGTTCGAAAGTCATCTCCGACTCCTCCCAGGTGGAGGCCAGCAGGCAACGGGTGCGGGGGCACCCTTGCCTGTATTGCACAGGCTTCCACCAGTGCCGGACGGGAATGGCCAGGTGTTCCCGGCCATTCCCGTAGCCCCTCAGCCTGGGGGGCATGTGGGGCCGGCCAGTTAGGCGGGCATGCGCCGGGAAGGCTGTGGAAGTCAAGGCTGAGCCGGTTTCCCATGACCCTCCCATCACGGCGATGTGGGAACACCGCTGAGTTTTAGTGGGTATACTGTCATTAGTGACAGGGAGTCCCACATACCCCGACTCGTCCCCCACGAGCGGGGATGCGTAATGCATTTCTCAGCGACAAAAAAAAAAAAAAAAAAAAAAAAAAAAGGTTAGGTTAGGTTTTTTTTTTTTTTTTTTTTTTTTTTTTTTTTTTTTTTTTTTTTTTTTTTTCTTTTTTCTTCTACCTCCAACATAATCGGAGCCTATGCCTGTCTGCTTTACGTTCATACTAGTTCTCACTTTTATGCCTCGTAATTTCATTCCTCATACTTGATCTTTCTATCATTCATCCTCATTTGTGCCTTATGGGTGGGATTCCCAACTATCATCTTGTTCTATGTAATGTCGTCGTCTTGTTCGACGTGTCTTGTTTTTTATTTCTCATTATCGGGTGTTACAAAAAGTGGGTAGGCGATACTTTATTAAATGATTTTTACATTTATACTTATATTACCTTATATCTATTTACAGTTTTTGTTTTTAACATATTCTTATACTATTTCATATTTTTTTATTCTAATCTTGTCTTACAGAGACGGGGCGCAGTTTTTAAAGTTACTAACATTTATACATACGTTTCCAGATGCTTATCTTATAATAATATTTTCTTACAGAGACGGGGAGCAGTTGTTAATGTTGCTCTCTACTTATACATTTATTTATATTTCTAGCTTATTTCTATTCTTAAATTGTATTTACTTTTTATTTTATCTTACACTATTTTTCATCATAATATGTTATGCTAGTCTTTAATATATTGCAATATATCAGGACAGCATACTTTCTTAATCTATCTTGTTTCTATTAATGACTTGTTTTGCAATTTCGATACAATATTTTAGAAATTCGTTTCGATTCTTTCCCGTCATCAACTCTGACGCATTCCTGGCAGTTAGTTCTACACCGAGTTGCTGCTCCGTCTCGTATCGCATTTTAGCGTTCATTGGGCAACAAAATAGAACATGCGAAACTGACTCTTCAACACCAGGCTCGCAGGCGCACGATGGATTCTCCTTACACTTGAAGCGATTCAAGTATGCAGAGAATCCACCGTGCCCTGTCAAAATTTGTGTGGTTATACTCGTGTGAGTCATCTTCCGCACCACGCCGTATGCTATCACTGCGTCCGGGAAGAAAATTTTTGTGCCCGAAGCCGTGTCACTCGACCGATATCTCCTGTTCCATTCCTCAAGCGTTTCCGACCGGATTAGTCGCTTGACGAATGACACGGGACACAAATCGTAGCTCGGCCTCTTCTTCGACCCCAGGGCGGCCTCCTTAGCGAGCTGGTCGGCTCTCTCGTTTCCCTCCAACCCTACGTGGGCCTTTATCCAGAACAAAGAGACACTCTTGCTCTGGAGCTTACAGCGTCGTAGGGTGTCTCTTGTATCCACGGCCAAGGGGTGGAGGGAACTTGTGTTGATCACCGACTGAAGGGCCGCCATAGAGTCGCTGAAAATGCCGAACGAGGATTCACGGGATTTGAGTGCTTCCGCTGCCGCTCTTTGTAGGGCCAGGAGTTCAGCCTGGTAGACGGTGCAATAAGATGGCAAAGCAAGTTTGAGGGCCTTCGTCTCGGCGGCGCCATTCCATAAGGATAGCGCCGCTCCGACTCTGCCCTCAATCTTGCTGCCGTCGGTGAAGATCCTCACAGCAAAATTGCTGTGGTTTTGATATTGTTCTTCGTCCACCAGGCTTTTGAACTCCAGGTTCGTTTGCTCCGCGGGGTGTGGGGCCTCCAGCGCTGGGGCCACTCGCTCCACCTCCCTGTCCCCCAGTACGGGCTGGGGTACCCCCCTCCTGGCTTCATATAACGCAGCCGCTTCCCGTACACGAAGATCGAGCGGGAGTATCCCAGCCAGCACCAGGGCCGAGTTCAGGGACACCGTGCGGTATGCTCTGCACATTTTCTGGGCGATTCCGCGCTGGACGGTCCCAAACTGCTTGACGATGCCCAACTTTTTCGCAGCCGGTGCCCAGACGCTCGCAGAGTAAAGAATTATCGGCTCTATGCACGCGACATACATCAAGCGTATAACCTCTGGGTGCAGCCCCCAACTAACCTTTGCGGCTCTACACAGCTGCTTATATATGGCAATTGCCCTCCTGCAGACCAGCGAGACATGGGTGTTGAAGGTCAGCTTGTGGTCGATCGTTACGCCCAGAAGCTTCATTTCCTTTGATATGCCAATGTCGATCCCCCCCATGCTGAGGCGTAGTGTATCATATTTTAATTTTCTGGTTATTACCATCGCGGTGGTTTTGTGTGGTGCGAATTTCAGTTTGTTTTCGACACCCCACGCCAGAACATGACTGAGAGCGGCACTGGCACTTTCCTCCACCTCTAGTGCGGTATCTCCGTCGAAGACCAAAAGGACATCGTCCGCAAATGCCTGGACGTAGTTTCCCCTGCTTTCTACTTCTTTAAGGAGGGGGTCTAGGACCAAGTTCCATAGGATTGGGCCACCAATCGAGCCCTGGATACAACCCTTGTTCGTGTCTTTGCTATATTCTTCCCCGCCGTACCTGATTTTGACTTTTCGGTCCCTCAGGTAGCTGTCTATGACCCGCCTAATGTTTATTGGGCAGTTTTCCTCCGCCAGGCGAACTCTTATCGCTGGCCACCAGGCACTGTCGAATGCTCCCTCTATGTCCAGGGATACGAGTGTTACTATCCTTTTCAGTGCTAGTTTTTCGTTAACGTGATGCATAAGGGCATAGAGGGCGTCCTCGGTGCTCCTTTGCGGCATGAATCCGTACTGACGGGTGCTCATCCTTGGCAGGAGGTGGAATTTTAGGCGGGTCACTAGCATCTTCTCGTATATTTTCCCCAGTATAGCAAAAGTCCAATCGGCCTATAAGATTTGGGAGTAGAATAGCTGTCTTTTCCAGGCTTCCTCAGTATTATGACTGTTGCCTCCTTCCAGGACGTGGGGAAGTGATGGTGTTCAAGGCACTTGTTCAGGAATTTTAAAATCAGTTCTGAGTCGCTAGCAATGGTATGGCAACAAATGTCAGCGGTAAAGCCATCGGAACCCGGTGCCTTCTTTGGATTGAAGGACTGCATTGATTTTAATAATTCTGCCATAGTAAAGGGTGGGTCGCAAGGGTCACCTTGCTCGCCAGAGTTCACACTTTCGGCTTTACTTCGAATGGATCGGTGATGAGCATTGTCACTTTCAGGGAGGTCCTCCGGATAAAACGTTTCCGCCAGGTTAGGTTAGGTTTTTTTTTTTTTTTTTTTTTTTTTGTTTTGGCAGGAGTGGGAAATCCTCATGGACGCCCAGACTGCCTCACTGGTGAGCCAGTTTGGGCAGTGCCCGACTCTTACCGGCTAAAACCCACTCCTGCCTTTCTAAGTGTCCCCCTGACGTAGTCAGAGACCTTTTTTAAACTGATTTTATTTTAATTTGCAATTAATTTTGTTATTTTTATTTTACAGTATTTTAGAAGGGTTTTTACGAGTATTAATTGTTTTTTATCTGTGGTTTTTATTAATTGTCTTGTATTTATATTTTATTTCGTCTTGAGTATCTAATTATTTATTCTATGCTTTGTCTGTATATAAACTTATATATTAAAAGCATAGGTTTATATTTCTTTATTTCTTTTAATTACTTTTGTAGCTATTCTTGTGCAGTATTCCAATAAAATTTTTCGAAGCTTTCTATCTATCATCAATTTGCTTATATTATTCGTATTTATCTCTGTCTCCAATTCCAACTCCACATTCAGTCGCTCCGTTCCGTATGCAGGGCATTCCATCAAAATATGAGGGATAGATTCGAGCGCATTCGGCTCACAGATGCACGATGGGTTTGCTTTGCGCTTAAAGCGGTGCAGGTATTCGGAGAACCCACCATGCCCCGTCAAAATCTGTGTAAGTACTCCGGTTGGCTTAAGTTTGCTAACTATTTTGTAGGCATCTATCGCATCTGGGAGGAACATCTTTGTGACGGAGGCTGTTTCGCCATTCTTGTATCTCCGGTTCCATTCGTCAAGCGACACCATTCGGATCTGCCGCTTGACGAATGAAACCGGGCAGCGGTCATAGTCCGGCCTCTTCCTGGACCGGAGTTCAGCTTCTTTCGCGAGGTGGTCGGCGCGCTCGTTACCTTCGAGCCCTACGTGTGCCTTTACCCAGAACAAGGATACATCTTTGCTCTGGGATAAAGCCACGGCAACGTTCGCCCTCGCCTCCACGGCCAGTGCGTGGAGGGAGCCTTGGTTTGTGACTGTCTGTAGTGCGGCCATTGAGTCACTATAGATACCGAAGGTTCCCTCTTTGCGCTTGAGGATTTCGCGCGTGGCTACGCATATGGCCAGAAGTTCCGCCTGGTAGACCGTGCAGTACGGCGGCAGGCTAAGCTTTACGGACTTGATCTCGGCATCACTGTTCCAGAGTGACAGCGCTGCTCCGACCTTGCCCGCAATCTTGCTGCCGTCCGTAAAGAACCTGACTGCTTGGGAATTGTGGGTGTCCACGAGCGTCCGGTCCTCCAGGCACACGAATTCCATGGCCACATGCTTCGCCGGGTGCGGAGTCTCTGCAAATGCCACCACCCGCTCCACCTCCCTACCTGCAAGTGCCGGCTGTGGCACCCCTCTCTTCGCCTCATACAGAGCGGCTGCTTCCTGTATTCGGAGGTCGAGTGGGAGTATCCCAGCCAGCACCAGGGACGCGTTCAGCGAAACGGTGCGGTAGGACTTACAGAGCTTCTGCGCGAATCCTCGTTGGACCGTGTTGAGGCTTTTCTGCACTCCAATCTTTTTCGCAGCCAGCGCCCAGGCGCTTGCCGCGTACAAGATTACCGGCTCCACTGCTACCGTGTATATCGTGTGGATGATCTCCGCGTGAAGGCCCCAGCTCACTTTTGCCGCACGTGCCAGCTGCTTATAAATGTTAACAGCTTTTCTGCAAACGTTTGCGACATGGGAGTTGAAAGTGAGCTGGTGGTCGACGGTGAGCCCTAGTATTTTGATCTCCTTAGACATGCCAATGTCTACCCCGCCCATGCTCAGGGGTGGGACATCGTACTTAAGTTTCTTGGTTATCACCATTGCACAAGTTTTTTGAGGTGCAAACTACAGCTTATTTCGGATGCCCCACACCCGAACATACTCGAGGGCGGCATTGGCCTGCCCCTGGACTTCCAATGCTGTCTCACCGTCGAAGATCATCACCACGTCATCGGCGAACGCCTGGCAGTGGACGCCTCGCTCTTCCAGCCCCTTTAGGAGGGGGTCGAGGATCAAGTTCCACAGTATCGGACCGCCAATGGACCCCTGTACACACCCCTTATTCGTATTTCTCCGACACTCGGCACCAGCGTATCGGAGTCTGACACTCCTACCAGTCAAATAGCTGTCCAGCAGCCTCCTAAGATTGACCGGGCACTTTTCCTCAGCCAGTCTGGTCCTGATGGCCGGCCACCATGCGCTATCGAAGGCTCCCTCTATGTCCAGTGATACAACAGTGATCAGCTTCTTTTCGCTCAGCTTCCCTTTGATATGTTGTATCATGGTGTAGAGGGAGTCCTCGGTGCTCCTCTGTGGCATGAAACCAAACTGGCAAGTACTGAGCCGCGGGATTAGGTGCCACTTCAGCCTTGCAACCAACAGTTTCTCCAGGATTTTGCCTAGGACTGGTAGGAGGCCGATTGGCCTGTACGATTTAGGGGCGGTGTAGGATTCCTTGCCGGGCTTACGGAGGACTACCACCGTGGCTACTTTCCAGGCCCCAGGGAAATGTCCTTGCTCCAGGCACTTGTTGGCCAGTGCAAGGAACGTCCCTGGGTCCCGGGAAATAGCTTGGGCACAGATATCGGCTGTGAGACCGTCTTCCCCGGGTGCCTTCTTCGGGTTGAAGCTTTCCACCGCGGTTTTCAGCTCCTGAAGTGTAAACGGTGGGTCATGTTGTTCATCATGCGCCCAGTCGTTTACACGACAGGCCGCTTCACGTGTCCGGCGGTGGTCAGCATTTTCACCCTCCTCTAGGTCTTCCGGGTAGAAGGTCTCGGCCAGCAGCTGAGCCGATTCCTGTGCACTCAGTGGCACTCCGTCCTTCACCAACGGCAGGTCCTCCTGTCTTTTGGCGGTCCGTCCTATGACCCTGTAGATCCCCTCCCACATTCCTTCCCTGTCCTGTTTTTGACAGAAGCCCTTCCATCCTTCTGTCTGCGCCTTTTTTGCCAGTGACTCGTATTTTGCTTTTGCTTGCAGGTACTCATCGACGACTTTTTGCCTTCGGACCAGCGCGGCGCATCGAATGCGACGCCTCAGCGTGTTCACCTCCGACTTCAACTCGGCGAGCTTTTTGGACCACCACGGTATAGTAAGTTGAGTGTTGGTTTTAATTTTATCTAATGTATCTTCACAAGATTCTTTAATTTTGGATATGTATATGTTTACTTTCTGTTCTAATTCTATTTTGTTTTTAATTTTGCCAATTTCTGTTAAATTTATATTTGCTTCAGCTTTTAATTGGGCCAATTTCGAATGAAATTGACTCCAATTTGCTTTCTTTGTGTTATAGATTCTTGTGGTCCTGTTAACGCTGATTCCTTTAGATTTTTGAAGATTTATTTTAAATACTATACCGTTGTGGTCCGAGCTCGTGAGGCCTTCTTCGACCCGCCAGTCCTCCACCAAGTCCAGCAGCTCCGCTGAGCAGGCTGTTACATCAACGAAGCTGCTGTACAAGGTGTTACCTCTGACGGTGTCGAAGGTCGGAGTGTTGCCGACGTTGAGCACCTGCAGGCACATGTCTTCCAGGGTTCCCGACATTTCCTCCCCCTTTGTGTCAGTTACCAGGCTACCCCACCAGGTGCTTTTGGCATTGGCGTCGCCACCAATGTTCATCCTAGTGGGGCCTATTTCCTCGCGAATCTGCAAAAGTTGCTCCAGGTATGGCTGTATGGGCTGGTCTGGTTCGAAGTAGAACGAGACTACTGCAATTTCCCAGGCGCTGGTACGGATCCTCACCACCACGATGTTGTTGGTGGTGAGTTTCGGACACTGTGTTACGTCAAGGTCGTGATCGAAGACGGCTATTGCCGCCTTCACAGTTCCATCTCCTTGTTCAGCGCACTGGTAGACTCTCGCTCCCCGGTAGTCTCGCATCCTTCTAACCCCGCCCACATACGGCTCCTGGAGCAGTGCAAACGCAACCCTCCGCTCACTAGCCACGATCATGAGTTCTTGGGTTGCTAGGTTCTTCCTTTGCAGATTCGCTTGGATTACCCGGTAATCCTTACGGGCTCTCGAGTGCATTCGGGAATCCCTGGATGAGTCGTTTCCTGTTTCCGCTGGCTCGCCCTTAGCAATACGCCACCGACAGCCGCGCCAATCTGTCCCACTTGAGACGGGTTGGGCACTGGCTGTCGAAGGCGTTGTGCTCCGTGTGGCTCAGCTTAGCGGAAACGCAATTTTTGCATTTCGGCGCCTCTGCCGCCAGCCGCGAGGGGCAGTCGACCCTCAGATGGGGGTCACCGCAGTGCGTGCAGAGGTCTTCGGGCTCCGTGCACAATTTACGGCCGTGACCGTATCGCAAGCAGCGGGTGCACTGGATCAGTGGCGATTGGTCCAGCACTCGCACCCTCTGCAGGTCGATGTGCACTCGGTCCGCATGCGTCAGCCTCTGCCAGACCGAAGGGGACACCTGCATGATGATGTGAGACGTATGGGGGTTCCTCGTCCTACGACGGTACTTGACCCCCATCTTCACATCATCTGCAGGGAGGTCCCCGATCAGGTGGGTGTTCTGTCGCTGCAGCGACTCGATGACCTCTACATCTGAGTGACAGGAGAGAACGTCCATGATGATGATGAGCGGGTCTTTGTTTTTAACCTCCTCCACCACGAGGTTTCCCGCCCTCTTTATTTTCTCCGTCACCCGATTCAGTTCCTCCCTGGTCCTGAAACCGACCACCACCTTCTGGTCCCTCGCCTTCCGCAACCTCTCCACCCTGGTGCCCTCGTTCCTGGCATCTACTGCCGTCCTTAGCTTCTCAATCACCTCTTCACCCGTATCCTTGTCATCGACTGGTGATACGATCATCGAGTGAAGAGGCGCTTGGATATGCTGCTTCGGGACGGCGGCCATTTCCGCGAACGAGGGTCCCTGGCCTGCGACAAAGCGAGGTGCCTGTTGTAGGTGCTCCGACAGGGTTCGCGTTTGCAGCTGGCATTCCTCCAGCGCCTTATTATGTTGCCGGAGGTTCTCCATGAGCCGCAACATGAGCTCTGTCGGTGCGCTGGGAGCCGGTGTCAGGTCCTTGGGGGCTTTCTCGTGTTCGACTGCCTCTGTCGGTGTTTTGGCCCTCTCACTTTCTCCCTCCTTGACCAGCTGGTATAGCCGGTCTACGGCTTTAGTTAGGGCATCTTTTATTTCTTTTTTAAGATTCCTCGAGCTGTCCAGTTGAAGCTTGGCGCTGGTGAGACACGCCTTTGCCTCCGTGGTTCTGTGGTGCATCCAGTGTACTGTATGCCGACCACTCCCTGGCAGAACTGGAGCGCATGGCGCAAGAGGACAAAGAGGAGGTACTGGAGGTCGCCTCAAAATCCTCAAATTTGAAGGGGACCTTTCAGAAGGCCCTCAAATGCCGGGCCGCCAGCATGCACGGCATTATTATGGAGCTGGTGAAGCGCACGGCCACGGACGAGACACGGCAGCTGCAGGCCAAGGTGGATCGCCTGCAGGCGGAGGTCAGCCAGCTACACCAGAAGCTGGCTGATGCCACGGCCGGGCCTGTCCAATCTGCCCCAGGTCCAGTGGTGGGAGGCTCTTCGTGCTCCTCCTCTGCCAGCCTTGAGGCAACAATTCGCGGGGTTGTTATGGAGGAGAGGGCCTTCATAAGAGCCTGCTTCGCAGGCATCGAGGACCGGCTCTTGCCGGAAAGGCGGCTCCGCCCGCCGCTAGCGGCGGACAAGAGACCACCGCCGACGGAGCCAGAACCTGCGCCTCTAGCAGGCTCAGTAACAAAGGGCAAAGGCAAGGGGAAGAAGACCAAGGCGGCTTCTCATACCCCCACCACAAGCGCGGAAGGAGCGTCTGGGTTGTCTGCTGCTCCAGCAGCAGCGGCTCCCCAGAACTCGCAGGAGGAAGACGCCCTTCTTCCCTCCACCACCCCGTCTAACCAGCCGTGGACGAAAGTGGCCAGGAGAGGAAAGGGCAAAAAGGGGAAAAAGCCCGCTGCGACTGGTCCTGCAGCCAAAAAGGGTCCTGCAGCCAAAAAGGCTCCAGCTGGCGGGAGAAAGCTGGTTCCCCCCAAAACCGCGGCTGTCGTCGTGACCGTCACCGCGGAGGCCTTGAAGCGGGGCGAGACGTATGAGTCCGTCCTAAAACGGGCTCGTACCAATGCTGATCCCTCCCGGCTGGGGATCAGCAACATCACGTGCCGCCCAACCCTAACCGGGGCTCGAATTTTCGAGTTTTCGGGGGAACAGCGCGGCACAAATGCGGACCTATTCGCAACAAAGTTGCAAGAGGTCATCGCGGATGCGGCAACGGTCGTCAGGCCCGTTAAGACCGCAGCCTTGGAGGTGGCCGATCTGGATGATTCGGTCACCAAAGAGGATGTGGTGGCAGCCATCGCGGCGGCTGGAGGCTGCGACGCTGGTGCAGTGAAGGGCGGAGCCATCAGGCCCGGCCGCCGCGGCATGGGCGTCATCCGCATTGATTGCCCGGTCGCCGCGGCTGGGGCCGTCCTCGCTGCGAACAAGGGACGGCTGCTTGTGGGGTTCAGCTCAACCGTGGTCCGGCCACTTGAAGAACAGCCTGTTCGCTGCTTCAAGTGCTTCGCGTTCGGCCACACCCGAGCGACGTGTCCCTCCAAGTTCGACTGGGGAGACACGTGCTACCAATGCGGGCAGGAGGGACACAAGAGTGCCGCTTGCCGCACCGCCACTGCGCCACACTGCGCGGCGTGTGCCGCCAGTGGCCGCCCCGCGGATCACAAAATGACGGGCAAGAGCTGTAAGCCCCCTGTGAAGAAGGGCATAGTGCCGGCGCGGGTTCGCCCTGTTGCTACCGCCGCCGCCGCCGTTGTCGTCGCCGCTGTAACTCCAGCGGTGGCAGCTGAGGAAACGGGTGCGATGTCGGAATAATGGTTTCCGACTACCGCATACTCCAGGCGAATACCAACCATTGCAGAGCGGCCCAGGACCTGTTGGTGCAGGTCATGGCCGAGTGGTTGGTGAACGTAGCGGTGGTCGCCGAGCCCTACTCAATCCCCGGCAGCTGGCTGGGTGACGAGGACGACTCGGTGGCACTAGCGGCGCGGTCTTCCACAGACTCCCCTCCCCTCTCGCTTTTAGAGAAGGGACCGGGATACGTGGCCGCCGCGTGGGGAGACTTAGCCCTTGTGGGCGTCTATTTCTCCCCAAACCGCCCTCTTCAGGACTTCGAGAACTATCTCGGAGTCCTGGCTGCCGTAGTCAGCAGGGCGGCGCCGCGCCAGGTCTCCGTACTGGGTGACCTGAATGCCAAGTCGGTGACCTGGGGCAACCGGGCCACGGACGCGCGTGGGCGGGCAGTGGAGATGTGGGCAGCCTCCTCTGGACTCTCCCTCTTGAACAGAGGAAGCGTCCAGACATGCGTGCGGCGGCAGGGTGGCTCAATAGTGGATGTCACTTTCGCCACCTCTGCGTTGGCCGCGCGCGTGTTGAACTGGCGAGTGGGCATGGTGGAGACTATGTCGGACCACCGCTACGTGCGGTTCGACATCTCCACCAGTGAACCCGGAGAGACGCGGCCCCTCTCGGAGCGATCACCGTTCCCACGGTGGGCTCTCGCCCGCCTGGACAGGGAGGCAGCGACGGAGGCGGCGTTCGTCCAGGACTGGCTTTCGCCGCCTTCTGCCGGCCTGGACGTGAACACTGTGGCGGGGCACCTGAGGGAGTCTCTGACCGAGGTATGCAACTCCAGTATGCCTCGGTCTCGCCGACCACTACCCAGACGCGCCGTGTACTGGTGGTCGGCGGAGCTGGCGGGGCTTCGAGCAGCGTGTGTGGAGGCAAGAAGGGCCTACACGCGGAGTCGCCGGCGGCGTCGACGGGACCAGGCCAACGAGGACCACCTCTATGAGGTTTACATGGAGGCAAAAATGGTCCTCGATCGGGCCATCACCGCTGCCAGAGACTCGGCAAGAGCGGAGCTGCTGGAGGGTCTCGACAACGACCCCTTCGGGAGACCATATAAGGCAGCGCGCAACAAACTGCGCCCCTTTGGTCCCCCGGTGGCTGAGACCCTGGAGCCCTCATTTCTGGATGGGGTGGTTCAGTCCCTGTTCCCATGCGGGGACAACTTCACCCCACCAGTGATGGACCCACCGCGGGGGATAGCTCCGCCAGCTGAGGAAGAAGAGGAGGCCCCTCATGTCACGGAGTCGGAACTTGACGCGTCGATCCTCCATATCCGCGCCAAGAAGACGGCTCCGGGCCCCGACGGTGTTCCGGCAAGAGTGGTGGCGATCGCTGCCACTCAAATGAAGGAGAGGTTTCGGGACCTGTTCAGCGCATGCCTTGCGTCTGGAAGGTTCCCGAAACCGTGGAAGGAGGGGCAGTTGTGCCTCCTTCGCAAAGAGGGCCGCCCAGCAGACTCCCCCTCGGCATACCGGCCCATCGTTCTGCTCGATGAGGTCAGCAAAATGTTCGAGGGGATAATCGCTGCCCGCCTAAAGCTCCACCTGCGGAGTATCGGGCCAGATTTGTCGGACGCTCAGTTCGGTTTTCGGGCTGAGCGTTCCACGGTGGACGCGCTGGCCTGCCTTAAGGGCCAGGTAAAGGAGGCGATGGAAGCGGGGGACGGATTGTTGGCCGTGTCATTCGACATAGCCAATGCCTTCAACTCCGTTCCCCACTCCACCATCCTAGAGGCGCTCCGATTCCACGGAGTGCCTCAATACATGCGCAGGCTGCTGGCCGACTACCTGGAGGATCGAGCGATCCTCCTGGTAAATAGGAGTGGCCAAGTCCGGCGGTACGCCGTTGGGGCCGGCGTTCCACAGGGGTCAGTCTTAGGACCTCTCCTCTGGAACGTCGGCTATGATTGGCTCCTGCGGGGAACTCTCCTCCGGGGCACGAGTGTCATATGCTATGCGGATGAGGATCCGCCGCCTAGGTTTAACGGTGGCGCTGCACAAGACCGAGGCCGTGTTCTTCCACGGCCCGCGGCAGCGCCAGCCACCTGACGCCCACATTTTCGTGGAGGGCGTCAGAATTGAGGTGAAGGCCCAGATGAAATATCTGGGCCTGGTACTTGACAGCAGGTGGCGCTTCGGCCCACATTTTAGTGGGCTGTCGTCGCGCCTGCTGAAGGCGGCGGGCGCGCTCTCGTGGTTGCTTCCCAACTTGGGGGGGCCAAGCGCGCGATGCCGGCAACTTTACGCTGGCATCTTGAGGAGCATGGCCCTCTACGGGGCCCCGATTTGGGAGCAATCACTCCAAAGAAGGGAGAACGCCGCCGCCTTGAGGGCACCCCAAAGGGCCATAGCCCAGCGGGTGGCGAGGGCCCACCGCACGGTGAGCTTTGCGGCGGCATGTGCTCTGGCCGGCACCCCTCCTTGGGAACTCGAGGCATGGGTGCTCGCCAGAGTATATGAATGGACGGCGGGACGGAGGGCGAGAGGAGAACGCCCACTCCCGGAAGAGCGGGAGGCCGTTCGGCGGGAGGCGAGGGACGCCATCGTCGTCCATTGGACGGAGGACCTTGCCGCCGCAGTCTTCGGCCGCCGAGCCCTCGACGCAATTGGGCCGGTCCTGCGAGAGTGGCTCGAGCGGTCGCATGGATTCCTCTCTTTCCGTTTGGTGCAGGTGCTGTCCGGACATGGTTGTTTCGGATCTTACCTGCACCGAATTGGACGGGAGGAGACGCCGTCGTGCCACCACTGTGGCGCGGCGGAGGATGCGGCGCAGCACACCCTTGAGGTGTGCCCATCGTGGTCCGAGCCGCGCCGCAATCTCATCGCGGTGATCGGACCGGACCTCTCACTCCCCGGCTTGGTTAACGCCATGCTGAGGGATGAGAGGTCCTGGGCGGCAGTCGCCTCCTTCTGCGAACACGTCATGTCCCAGAAGGAGGCGGCGGAGCGCACGCGGGAGGACGATCCTGCCGCGGCGCCGCTCCGAAGGCGGAGGAGGGGTCGAAGAAGACGTCAGTTCGAAAGTCATCTCCGACTCCTCCCAGGTGGAGGCCAGCAGGCAACGGGTGCGGGGGCACCCTTGCCTGTATTGCACAGGCTTCCACCAGTGCCGGACGGGAATGGCCAGGTGTTCCCGGCCATTCCCGTAGCCCCTCAGCCTGGGGGGCATGTGGGGCCGGCCAGTTAGGCGGGCATGCGCCGGGAAGGCTGTGGAAGTCAAGGCTGAGCCGGTTTCCCATGACCCTCCCATCACGGCGATGTGGGAACACCGCTGAGTTTTAGTGGGTATACTGTCATTAGTGACAGGGAGTCCCACATACCCCGACTCGTCCCCCACGAGCGGGGATGCGTAATGCATTTCTCAGCGACAAAAAAAAAAAAAGGTTAGGTTAGGTTTTTTGTTTTTTTTTTTTTTTTTGTTTTGGCAGGAGTGGGAAATCCTCATGGACGCCCAGACTGCCTCACTGGTGAGCCAGTCTGGGCAGTGCCGGACTCTTACCGGCTAAAACCCACTCCTGCCTTTCTAAGTGTCCCCCTGACGTAGTCAGAGACCTTTTTTTAAACTGATTTTATTTTAATTTGCAATTAATTTTGTTATTTTTATTTTACAGTATTTTAGAAGGGTTTTTACGAGTATTAATTGTTTTTTATCTGTGGTTTTTATTAATTGTCTTGTATTTATATTTTATTTCGTCTTGAGTATCTAATTATTTATTCTATGCTTTGTCTGTATATAAACTTATATATTAAAAGCATAGGTTTATACTTCTTTATTTCTTTTAATTACTTTTGTAGCTATTCTTGTGCAGTATTCCAATAAAATTTTTCGAAGCTTTCTATCTATCATCAATTTGCTTATATTATTCGTATTTATCTCTGTCTCCAATTCCAACTCCACATTCAGTCGCTCCGTTCCGTATGCAGGGCATTCCATCAAAATATGAGGGATAGATTCGAGCGCATTCGGCTCACAGATGCACGATGGGTTTGCCTTGCGCTTAAAGCGGTGCAGGTATTCGGAGAACCCACCATGCCCCGTCAAAATCTGTGTAAGTACTCCGGTTGGCTTAAGTTTGCTAACTATTTTGTAGGCATCTATCGCATCTGGGAGGAACATCTTTGTGACGGAGGCTGTTTCGCCATTCTTGTATCTCCGGTTCCATTCGTCAAGCGACACCATTCGGATCTGCCGCTTGACGAATGAAACCGGGCAGCGGTCATAGTCCGGCCTCTTCCTGGACCGGAGTGCAGCTTCTTTCGCGAGGTGGTCGGCGCGCTCGTTGCCTTCGAGCCCTACGTGTGCCTTTACCCAGAACAAGGATACATCTTTGCTCTGGGATAAAGCCACGGCAACGTTCGCCCTCGCCTCCACGGCCAGTGCGTGGAGGGAGCCTTGGTTTGTGACTGTCTGTAGTGCGGCCATTGAGTCACTATAGATACCGAAGGTTCCCTCTTTGCGCTTGAGGATTTCGCGCGTGGCTACGCATATGGCCAGAAGTTCCGCCTGGTAGACCGTGCAGTACGGCGGCAGGCTAAGCTTTACGGACTTGATCTCGGCATCACTGTTCCAGAGTGACAGCGCTGCTTCGACCTTGCCCGCAATCTTGCTGCCGTCCGTAAAGAACCTGACTGCTTGGGAATTGTGGGTGTCCACAAGCGTCCGGTCTTCCAGGCACACGAACTCCATGGCCACATGCTTCGCCGGGTGCGGAGTCTCTGCAAATGCCACCACCCGCTCCACCTCCCTACCTGCAAGTGCCGGCCGTGGCACCCCTCTCTTCGCCTCATACAGAGCGGCTGCTTCCTGTATTCGGAGGTCGAGTGGGAGTATCCCGGCCAGCACCAGGGACGCGTTCAGCGAAACGGTGCGGTAGGACTTACAGAGCTTCTGCGCGAATCCACGTTGGACCGTGTTGAGGCTTTTCTGCACTCCGATCTTTTTCGCAGCCGGCGCCCAGGCGCTTGCCGCGTACAAGATTACCGGCTCCACTGCTGCCGTGTATATCGTGTGGATGATCTCCGCGTGAAGGCCCCAGCTCACTTTTGCCGCACGTGCCAGCTGCTTATAAATGTTAACAGCTTTTCTGCAAACGTTTGCGACATGGGAGTTGAAAGTGAGCTGTTGGTCGACGGTGAGCCCTAGTATTTTGATTTCCTTAGACATACCAATGTCTACCCCGCCCATGCTCAGGAGTGGGACATCGTACTTAAGTTTCTTGGTTATCACCATTGCACAAGTTTTTTGAGGTGCAAACTTCAGCTTATTTCGGATGCCCCACACCCGAACATACTCGAGGGCGGCATTGGCCTGCCCCTGGACTTCCAATGCTATCTCACCGTCGAAGATCATCACCACGTCATCGGCGAACGCCTGGCAGTGGACGCCTCGCTCTTCCAGCCCCTTTAAGAGGGGGTCGAGGATCAAGTTCCACAGGATCGGACCGCCAATGGACCCCTGCACACACCCCTTATTCGTATTTCTCCGAAACTCGGCACCAGCGTATCGGAGTCTGACACTCCTACCAGTCAAATAGCTGTCCAGCAGCCTCCTAAGATTGACCGGGCACTTTTCCTCAGCCAGTCTGGTCCTGATAGCCGGCCACCATGCGCTATCGAAGGCTCCCTCTATGTCCAGTGATACAACAGTGATCAGCTTCTTTTCACTCAGCTTCCCTTTGATATGTTGTATCATGGTGTAGAGGGAGTCCTCTGTGCTCCTCTGTGGCATGAAACCAAACTGGCGAATACTGAGCCGCGGGATTAGGTGCCACTTCAGCCTTGCAACCAACAGTTTCTCCAGGATTTTGCCTAGGACTGGTAGGAGGCCGATTGGCCTGTACGATTTAGGGGCGGTGTAGGATTCCTTGCCGGGTTTACGGAGGACTACTACCGTGGCCACTTTCCAGGCCCCAGGGAAATGTCCTTGCTCCAGGCACTTGTTGGCCAGTGCAAGGAACATCCCTGGGTCCCGGGAAATTGCTTGGGCACAGATATCGGCTGTGAGACCGTCTGCCCCGGGTGCCTTCTTCGGGTTGAAGCTTTCCACCGCGGTTTTCAGCTCCTGAAGTGTAAACGGTGGGTCATGTTGTTCATCATGCGCCCAGTCGTTTACACGACAGGCCGCTTCACGTGTCCGGCGGTGGTCAGCATTTTCACCCTCCTCTAGGTCTTCCGGGTAGAAGGTCTCGGCCAGCAGCTGAGCCGATTCCTGTGCACTCAGTGGCACTCCGTCCTTCACCAACGGCAGGTCCTCCTGTCTTTTGGCGGTCCGTCCTATGACCCTGTAGATCCCCTCCCACATTCCTTCCCTGTCCTGTTTTTGACAGAAGCCCTTCCATCCTTCTGTTTGCGCCTTTTTTGCCAGTGACTCGTATTTTGCTTTTGCTTGCAGGTACTCATCGACGACTTTTTGCCTTCGGACCGGCGCGGCGCATCGAATGCGACGCCTCAGCGTGTTCACCTCCGACCTCAACTCGGCGAACTTTTTGGACCACCACGGTATAGTAAGTTGAGTGTTGGTTTTAATTTTATCTAATGTATCTTCACAAGATTCTTTAATTTTGGATATGTATATGTTTACTTTCTGTTCTAATTCTATTTTGTTTTTAATTTTGCCAATTTCTGTTAAATTTATATTTGCTTCAGCTTTTAATTGGGCCAATTTCGAATGAAATTGACTCCAATTTGCTTTCTTTGTGTTATAGATTCTTGTGGTCCTGTTAACGCTAATTCCTTTAGATTTTTGAAGATTTATTTTAAATACTATACCGTTGTGGTCCGAGCTCGTGAGGCCTTCTTCGACCCGCCAGTCCTCCACCAAGTCCAGCAGCTCCGCTGAGCAGGCTGTTACATCAACGAAGCTGCTGTACAAGGTGTTACCTCTGACGGTGTCGAAGGTCGGAGTGTTGCCGACGTTGAGCACCTGCAGGCACATGTCTTCCAGGGTTCCCGACATTTCCTCCCCCTTTGTGTCAGTTACCAGGCTACCCCACCAGGTGCTTTTGGCATTGGCGTCGCCACCAATGATCATCCTAGTGGGGCCTATTTCCTCGCGAATCTGCAAAAGTTGCTCCAGGTATGGCTGTATGGGCTGGTCTGGTTCGAAGTAGAACGAGACTACTGCAATTTCCCAGGCGCTGGTACGGATCCTCACCACCACGATGTTGTTGGTGGTGAGTTTCGGACACTGTGTTACGTCAAGGTCGTGATCGAAGACGGCTATTGCCGCCTTCACAGTTCCATCTCCTTGTTCAGCGCACTGGTAGACTCTCGCTCCCCGGTAGTCTCGCATCCTTCTAACCCCGCCCACATACGGCTCCTGGAGCAGTGCAAACGCAACCCTCCGCTCACTAGCCACGATCATGAGTTCTTGGGTTGCTAGGTTCTTCCTTTGCAGATTCGCTTGGATTACCCGGTAATCCTTACGGGCTCTCGAGTGCATTCGGGAATCCCTGGATGAGTCGTTTCCTGTTTCCGCTGGCTCGCCCTTAGCAATACGCCACCGACAGCCGCGCCAATCCGTCCCACTTGAGACGGGTTGGGCACTGGCTGTCGAAGGCGTTGTGCTCCGTGTGGCTCAGCTTAGCGGAAACGCAATTTTTGCATTTCGGCGCCTCTGCCGCCAGCCGCGAGGGGCAGCCGACCCTCAGATGGGGGTCACCGCAGTGCGTGCAGAGGTCTTCGGGCTCCGTGCACAATTTACGGCCGTGACCGTATCGCAAGCAGCGGGTGCACTGGATCAGTGGCGATTGGTCCAGCACTCGCACCCTCTGCAGGTCGATGTGCACTCGGCCCGCGTGCGTCAGCCTCTGCCAGACCGAAGGGGACACCTGCATGATGATGTGAGACGTATGGGGGTTCCTCGTCCTACGACGGTACTTGACCCCCATCTTCACATCATCTGCAGGGAGGTCCCCGATCAGGTGGGTGTTCTGTCGCTGCAGCGACTCGATGACCTCTACATCTGAGTGACAGGAGAGAACGTCCATGATGATGATGAGCGGGTCTTTGTTTTTAACCTCCTCCACCACGAGGTTTGCCGCCCTCTTTATTTTCTCCGTCACCCGAGTCAGTTCCTCCCTGGTCCTGAAACCGACCACCACCTTCTGGTCCCTCGCCTTCCGCAACCTCTCCACCCTGGTGCCCTCGTTCCTGGCATCTACTGCCGTCCTTAGCTTCTCAATCACCTCTTCACCCGTATCCTTGTCATCGACTGATGATACGATCATCGAGTGAAGAGGCGCTTGGATATGCTGCTTCGGGACGGCGGCCATTTCCGCGAACGAGGGTCCCTGGCCCGCGACAAAGCGAGGTGCCTGTTGTAGGTGCTCCGACAGGGCTCGCGTTTGCAGCTGGCATTCCTCCAGCGCCTTATTATGTTGCCGGAGGTTCTCCATGAGCCGCAACATGAGCTCTGTCGGTGCGCTGGGAGCCGGTGTCAGGTCCTTGGGGGCTTTCTCGGGTTCGACTGCCTCTGTCGGTGTTTTGGCCCTCTCACTTTCTCCCTCCTTGACCAGCTGGTAAAGCCGGTCTACGGCTTTAGTTAGGGCATCTTTTATTTCTTTTTTAAGATTCCTCGAGCTGTCCAGTTGAAGCTTGGCGCTGGTGAGACACGCCTTTGCCTCCGTGGTTCTGTTTATGTATCTCACGGGTGGCCCTTCCCGAGGTGGACTCTCCAGGGCCTTTCCTGGCAGCTCGTAGGTGTCGGATCTTACCCGCTGGGTGGCTAAAGATTTAATTTTGAGTTGTTTGGGTGGAGTGGGCACGAGTGTCTTCTTTGGAGGAGTGGTGGCAGGTATCACTTTTGGAGGTGTTGGGGGTTTGCGAGACTGCCCCGATTTGTGTTTCTCTGCCTCCCACTCGCCAATACTACGCCGCACTGAAGTGCCTTCCTGTACTGGGCATGCCTCCACGTCCACCCTCTCTTCCGCGGCCTTCGCCTTGGTCAGCGGGGTCCTGATGCCTAACATCACGAGAATATGCTTGTTGGTCGGGGGACACGTACGGACTGATCCCTGTAAAGGGGGGATGCAGTCGGTAAAATAAACTAATAACGTGTATATATGATGATTTTTATGGGTAAAATAGGTCCTTATATGGGACTTAGTCCTGCTAATTAAAATATATAAGATTAAATAAAATTTTCGTCAAATTGTTTATATCCCTACTTAATTTTGTACAAAATGGGCGTCAACACTCTATAAAATCGGTTTTAAGGATTGTACAATTATTAAGGAAGTAAATCCCGAATGAAAATTTTTCGCCGAAAGACCCAGTCCACCTTCCTTATATATAACAGGGTGGGCGGATGGGGAAAATTTTTTCTCGCTTTTGTCAATTTAAATTAGTCAGAACGTAGGACGGAGCCTATTTAAGATCAAATCTGCTGAAAACAGCTTCAGAATGCGTCACCTGGATGCAAAGTTATAACGATTTTATGAAATGATTGTATCACTAAGGTGGATTTCGTCTGTTGGTGAATTTACTTGATTTAAAAAATTTTGACTTTCTATATTCGCTAGGCGCACGCGCGAGGTGTCAAAAGACGCGTCTCCGGGCGGGCCAGCGACCTATGGAGTTTCTGGAATTATTGCTGAACAAAAATTTTGACTTTCAGTCAAAAAACGTGATTTTCGACTGAAAAGTACGTGAAAACCGGGAATTACAACTACCAAACGGGACTCGAGCACGCGGAACGCGTACCAGAATACAGGTAAGGCAGGTAAGTATCTATTGCAATTAAAATCTGAGATGGATTTGATGAAGATGTTTTGAGATAAAAATTAATTTAGGTTTTCTTAAGGAAAATGTTGAAATTTTTTCTAAGTCCAAGATGAAAAATTTTTTCTCGCTTTTGTCAATTTAAATTAGTCAGAACGTAGGACGGAGCCTATTTAAGATCAAATCTGCTGAAAACAGCTTCAGAATGCGTCACCTGGATGCAAAGTTATAACGATTTTATGAAATTATTGTATCACTAAGGTGGATTTCGTCTGTTGGTGAATTTACTTGATTTAAAAAATTTTGACTTTCTATATTCGCTAGGCGCACGCGCGAGGTGTCAAAAGACGCGTCTCCGGGCGGGCCAGCGACCTATGGAGTTTCTGGAATTATTGCTGAACAAAAATTTTGACTTTCAGTCAAAAAACGTGATTTTCGACTGAAAAGTACGTGAAAACCGGGAATTACAACTACCAAACGGGACTCGAGCACGCGGAACGCGTACCAGAATACAGGTAAGGCAGGTAAGTATCTATTGCAATTAAAATCTGAGATGGATTTGATGAAGATGTTTTGAGATAAAAATTAATTTAGGTTTTCTTAAGGAAAATGTTGAAATTTTTTCTAAGTCCAAGATGAAAAAATTTTTCTCGCTTTTGTCAATTTAAATTAGTCAGAACGTAGGACGGAGCCTATTTAAGATCAAATCTGCTGAAAACAGCTTCAGAATGCGTCACCTGGATGCAAAGTTATAACCGGTTAGGTTAGGTTAGGTTAGGTTAGGTTAGGTTAGGTTTTTTTTTTTTTTTTTTTTTTTTTTGTATATAAAACTACCGCAGACTTAAGCGTCCGCGCCCTTTTTTATTTGGAAACATTTATCTGATTTATATATTAGACTTATTAATTAGATTCGTGACCCTTAACTAGACTTAAAAATCTACGTGGTTCTTAGTTCCTTTTTTTTTTTTTTTTTTTTTTTTTTTTTTTTTTTTTTTTTTTTTTTTTTTTTTTTTTTTTTTTTGTTTTTTGTATGTTTTCAATTAAGACTACGACTTTCATTAACCTATTACTTATGAGCTATGTTACACTGTTTTAATCTATTTTAATATTGGATGCTTGGGTGACTTGGGGATGTGGATGTTGGAATTTATGGGATTGAGGTGGCTCCGCTACCGACTATGGTCTTCGTTACTCGGAGCAAGGCTTCCACGACCGCGGCGTCTCGATGCTGCATGGCCATCTTTAAGTTGTACTCGATGACCATTTTAGTCGGCGCATCCATCGCTCTCCTCGCAAACCTGCCTGTGGCGTCGTCGGCGTCATCGGTGTAATAGACGCAGCTGACCGTATGTCTCGACACCGCCACTACTGCGTGAGATACACTGTCGTGGATTTGGAGCCTCCTTTTTTTGGTGTTTATGATGATGACGTTCTCGTAGGTCAATCCCTGAGCTTCGTGTATGGTTAGGGTGCGCGACCCTTCGCCAGACCCATATCCTTGGTTACTGAGGGAAGCTTTCTCCTCTTGCGTGTGAACCAGGAATAGGGTTTTTGGGGCGGTACTCGGTATTTGCGCACCTGTGTAACCTTCCACCTTCAGGGAGTGAATCTGCGATGGTGATGACTTAGACGAGTATATACCTGAGTATATCTCGCTTAGTGTGAACGCCACATCCATCGGGTTGCGGTGCGTACACAACAACTCCTGGGTGATGCCAGCCACCAGGTTTGGACGGGTATACCTTAGTTGAAAAAGGTTCTCTCTGTCCAGAAATGGTAGCTGGTTAACGTCTCCGATTAGGACCACCTCGCTTGCACCAGACAACCTTACTGCCATGACTATAGCCCCAAAGTGGTTCATGAGTGCTTCATCTACCGTGAGACGGTAGCATTTCTCATTACTCTTGAACCCGTTTGCTAGGATTGAGGCCATAGTGCGTACTCTTGTTTTGACACGATCTCCTAAGCGCGGCTCCAGCTTCTCTCTGAGATCCTTGGCAGCTTCGGTCGTTGTGGTAGCTACGACGTCCCTTTCTTCGTCGAATTCTTTCACCACCCACGTTGTTTTGCCGCAACCCGGCACTCCATTCACCCACCTGATACTGGGTACCGCCCAACATTCCTGTGGTGCTAGGTCTTCTGAAGTCCCCGAAATAGATTTCGCCATTTCGAGAATCTTATCATCCAGCATTATCTTGGTACATTTGGCGGTAACCACTATCGGGCTGTCTCCTGTGGTGTTGAAGGTTGTCTTACCCCTTCGCTCCGTTTCCTGCTCATCCAGGGCCACGAAACCACTTTCCTCGCTGTAGGCTGCCATATACGACCCCTCCATTTCCCCAGCGATAACTTGGGATGTGGCGTTGTCGTATATGGCTGCTCCTGCCTCCTTGAGTAGTACTCTTAGTAGACCTTCTGAGTTTAGTTGGAAGGTCTGCCAGATTTTACTGCATGTCGTGAGGTTGACCTGCTTGGTCGCTCTCACGATCGCTACATACTCAAAGAAGGCGCTCCTCACGTGGTCTGTGGTACCTGAACTCATCGCAGGGATGGGAGGGCTGACTTGCCCTTTGTCAGCTCTGGTTGGTAAGAGTTTTGGTTCCTTAGGTTCTTTGGGCTTTTTATTGAAGAACCTCTCCACCGCTGTCTCCTGTTTCGCAGTTGATGTGTTGTGGTTTGGGAGCAGTGCTCTGAGGAAAGTGCCGAAGCTCTTAAGGCGACTCCTCGAGCGGTCTCGGTCCTCGGGGCTGGTGTATTGGCCCTTTTCCTTTTCGGCCCTTTCGGCGGCTGCCTTTTGTTGGGCCCTCTCCGAACCGCTTAGAGTGGACTGGCTGTCGGGTGTAGTGGAGCTCGTCGCTTTCGCTGTGGGGTCTCGAGGGGTTTTGAGAAAACTTAAAGTTTCCCCTCTGTCCTCATAGACCACTACCTCATGCTGTTCTGAGGCTCTCAAACAGCCGAAGCGGTCTGCGACGTCCCCTCTGTCCGTACCTATCGCCATAGCGTCCACGCTTATGGTCCGGGGTGTGAGTGGCGTGTGTTCTCCTGCCTCCCTGATCGCTTGGAGTATTGAGCTCGCTTGAGCAAATGGGGTCTCCTCTCTCCACTCAAGTAGCGCGATGGTCTTCCCTTTGGATCGCACTAATCGGCATCGGTATGAGGCGACCTCCACTTGGGGCAGCGCGGCGTACTTGCTGCCTCTCATGCTCGTTTTTGTGGTACTCCCGTTGATCAGGGCTGCAAGGCCCGGCGAAATGTGGACTTTGCCTCCTACTCGGCTTGACCCTACGCAGAAGCTAAGACCCAGTCTCTCTGCCTCTCTGTTCATGAACAGAGCGACTCCTCGCAGTCGGACGCTTGGTGTTCCGCCTCCTCCGCATGCCAGAAATTGTGTGATGGGCATGGTACTTGGAGCCGACTGTGGGCTGGCTTCTGCTGTTGCCGCGACTGTCTCCGGTTGTGTGTTTGTGTTTATATGTGTGACTTGTGTAACGGTACGTGTTATGATGCGTGTGTTTTGTGCGGTCCTTTGTGTGTTGGTAGTGGTTGTTGTTGTAGATGTAATTATTGTTAGTGGGTGAGTTGTCATTGTTGTTCTTGATGCAGTGGTTGTTGTCATTTGTGTGTTAGTGGTGTTTGTCAATTGCGTATTAGACATTGTTGTCGTTGTTGAGGTTATTGTTGGTGTTGATGTGTCAGTACTTGGGATTGGTGTTAGGACAGATGGTGGTGTGGTCCTCCTTGAGGTGCTAGTGTCCGACTTGTTGGCCTTCGCCGCGACTAGGGCGACCTTGCTCGCGAATGCCAAGAATGGTGTCCTTGTAGCCGGTCTCCCCATGATGGTGTGGAGTATGGACTGGCTAAGCTGGATGTCGATCTTTTGTTCCAGCTCCATTCTGTCTTGGCAGAATCTCGGGCACTCGAAGAGCAGGTGCCATACTGTCTCGTCGCAGCTTGGGTCACAGACACACGAGGGACTATCTTTTAGATGGAAGCGGTGGAGATACGCTGAGAACCCTCCATGTCCTGTAAGGATCTGTACATGGAGCGGTGTCAGGACTGAGTCTCTGAGTGTTCTTTTCGCCGCTAGGACGTCTGGGAAGAACACTTTTGTGACCGCTCCTGTACTCGAGGATTCGTAACGCGCTTGCCACTTCTTGATAGTCCCCTCCCGTATCTTCTTTCTGACGAACGATACGGGGACTCTGTTGTAGTCCGGTGTTGTTTTGTTTAGAGCTGCCTCCTTGGCCAGCTCGTCCGCTCTCTCGTTCCCGGCGGTTCCCACGTGGGCCTTTATCCAAAAGAACCCCACGCTTCGACCTTCCTCTCGGATCTTACGGACGCTTCTCTTTATCTGGAGTGCCAGGTGGTGAGTGGCAGACGGACTCCTCAGCAAGTCGAGTGACGACCTTGAGTCACTCAGAATGCTTACAGAGGCCGCGCTGGATTCTCTTACCATCCTGACAGCTTCGGTGAGAGCGTACATTTCCGATTGGAAGACCGTGTTGTGGGGCTCTAGGCCATACGTACTGAACTTGGACTCCTTGCCGTTTTCCCACCAGGTAAGGGCAGCTCCTACTTTCCCCTCGATCTTGCTGCCATCGGTGTAGATTTGGGGCCCGATTAGGTGGTGTTGTTCCTGGCTTCCGGGAGTCGAGTCCTCTAGTCGTACGTATTCTGTTATGGTGAGTTCCGCTGGGTGGGGGTTTTTGGAGTGGTGTACATTTCTTTCCAGCTCGCAACCCGGCGGTAAGAAGTCACTTGAGTGTCCCTTTTTGATTTTGAATAGGGACGCTGCCTCCAATACCCGGAGGTCTAGGGGCAATTGACCTGACAGAATTAGCGCCGATGTTAGAGATACCGTGCGGTACGCTTTGCAGATCTTCTGCGCGAAGCCTCTTTGCAGCGACTCAAACTGATTCCTTGTCATCAGTTTTCCTGCTGCTGGCTCCCACGCACTCGCTGCGTACATCACGATAGGCTCTATCACCGACACGTAGATCGTCCTGATCACTTCTCTGTTGAGGCCCCAGCTCACCCTCGCCGCACACGCTAGTTGTTTGTAGATATCTGCGGCTTTTTTACAAGTAGCAGCCACGTGTGCGTTGAAGGTAAGTTTGGCGTCGATTACGAGTCCCAGCAGCTTGACCTCTTGGACTAGGTTCAGCCGCGTACCAGACATATGGAGTATCGGAACGTCGTACTTTAGCTTTTTCGTCAGCACCATCGCATTTGTTTTATGCGCGGCGAAACGCAGCTTATTGCGGACGCCCCATTCCGATACTACTTCCAGCGTTTCGTTCGCTGAACGCTGTAGAGGTCCGGTGGAGAAGTCTGAGAAGACCAGGACGACGTCATCTGCA
This sequence comes from Omphaloscelis lunosa, assembly GCA_916610215.1. NCBI lineage: Eukaryota > Metazoa > Arthropoda > Insecta > Lepidoptera > Noctuidae > Omphaloscelis > Omphaloscelis lunosa. Next base: position 22,385,700 of record OU744255.1, read on the forward strand.
AAGGCCTGGCAGAATACCCCTTTACTAGCCATTTTGTGTAGGAGTGAGTCTAGGATAAGGTTCCAAAACGTCGGGCCGGCTATTGAGCCCTGGACGCATCCTTTCGTGGTACCCTTCTCGCTAGACGCTCTGGCATAGTTGACCCTGATGATCCGGTCTTCCAGGTATGACGTGACTAGTTGGTAAATGTTATTCGGACAGTGTTTTACCACCATCTGTCTCTTTAGTGCTGGCCACCACGCGTTATCGAAGGCCCCCTCTATGTCCAATGAAACCAAAAGCACGATCTTTTTAGCTTTGATTTCGGCACGAACGTGCCCCATTAGGGCGTAGAGGGCGTCCTCGGTGCCACGCTGTGGCGTGAATCCGTACTGGTTGGTGTTTAGTGTGGGTAGGAAGTGCCATTGAAGTCGGCCGACTAGGAGTTTTTCGACTATTTTCCCCAGAACCGATAACAGCCCTATTGGTCTGTACGATTTAGGGTTCGTATAGTCGTCTTTTCCTGGCTTACGGAGAATGCACACGTGGGCGGCTTTCCACTGTACAGGGAAGTGTGACAGCGACAGGCACTTGTTGGCCATCGCTAAGAACAATTCCCTGTCGCAGTTTATTGCCGCTGTGCAGATGTCAGCCGTCAATCCATCCGGGCCGGGAGCTTTCTTCGGATTCTGGTTCTGGAGAACCATTTCCAGCTCCGCGGCAGTGAAAGGTGGATCATCGGCTGACAATCCTTGAGGTGTTTCCTCCTCAGCCAGTCTCCTAAGTGTCGTGTGGTACGGCAGTTCGGCTTCTGTTGAGTCGTCAGGGTAGAAGGTCTTTGCTAGAAGATCCGCTGATTGTTCCGGGCTAAGAGTGTAGCCTGCGGTATTTCTCAGGAGGGTGTCTTCCTGTCTTCTAGCTGTCTTCCTTAGGACTCTGTAAATGCCGTCCCACATGCTCTCTCGGTCTTGTTTGGAGCAGAACTCTTTCCAACTTGTAGTGGCCGCTTCCTCAGCAGATGTTATGTACTTGTTTTTGGATGTGACGTATTCCTGTATGGTGAACTGTCTCCGACTTGCGGCTGCGTTCCGGATTCTCCTCTTTTTCGTCATCATATCTCTCTTCAGACGATCTAGAGTTGGAGTCCACCATATAGGATTGTGGTTGTGTTTTGGCGACCCCAGTTTTGGGATCGCTTCCTCGCATGAGTTGTGGATGAATGTTGTGTAATCTGTTATGATTGTCTCCAGATCTTCTGGGTTTGAGACGCTTGAGACACTGGCTTGTGTGATATGACTTTCCGCCAGGGTGGTCTTGAGGTGTGTGGTGAATTCGGACCACTTGGCCTTCTTAGTATTATATCTACGCGTCGTGATTGGCCTTAGAGGTTCTAAGGCCTTTTCTAGGCGCAGAAAGAAGGTGATGGAATTGTGGTCCGAAGACGTGAGGCTCCTTTCCACCCGCCAGTCATCGATCTTACCCAGCAGCGGCAGGCTGCAGGCCGTCACGTCAACGATGCTGGTACACCACTTGTCTCCTCTGTATGTCTCAAACGTCGGCGTTTGACCAGTGTTAAGGATCTGGAGATCCCTCTCGTTGAGGAAAGAGTTGTACGCCGCCCCGCGATGGTTTTCGGAAATACTTCCCCACCACTGGCTCCAGGCGTTTATATCTCCCCCCACCAGAATGTTTTTTGTGTGTAGTTTGTTGATGGTGTTCTGTGTAGTGGTTATATAAGGTTCTATTTCCTGGTCACCCTCGAAATAGACCGATAACACCCCCAGACGAAGTTGGCCCACCTTCAGCAGTACGGCAGCGATATTCTCGGTAACAAGCTGAGGGTCATGAATGACCTCTATATTGCTGCCGAAGATGACGATCGCTGCTTTTACTGGTTTTTGGCGGTTGAGGCTGCACTGGATGACTTGGGTGCCTGGGCTTTGTTTCATAACACCAGTCCTTCCTACGTAGGGTTCTTGGACTAGTGCTACAGAAAATCCCTTGGCCTGAGCCGCCAGATGTAGTTCGTTTGTGGCCAACTTGGAGCGTTGGAGATTCACCTGGATGAACGGTAATCTCGCTGTCGGTCTAGTTGAGTTATGGAGGGTGACTGGTTGTGGTGTGTTGTCTTGGTCGCCCTTAGCAGTAGGTGACGCGCGATCTCGCTATGCTGTCCCATTTGTGGCGTTCCTGGCAGTCTTCGCTGTACGCCGTGTGTGCCAGGTCGCTTCCCGTCTTCTGGGCTAACTTGCAGTTGGTGCAAGTGGGTTGTAGGCCGTCCGCCCTAATGGGACAGTCCCTTCCGTTGTGTGAGCCACTGCAGTAGCTACACGTCTCTTTTTCAGCCTTGCATATGGACTTGTTATGACCATATCCTTGGCACTTAGAGCACTGAACTAGAGGGGACTGGTCCTCAATTGGGCACCGCTTTATACCCACGTGCACCTTCCGCGCTTGTGTGAGGGTCAGCCAGAGCTTCGGCGATACCTCCAGAACGGGATGGCACTCGAGGTTGTTACGCGCGCGCTTTCTGTAACGCACCCTGGCGGTCTGTTCATCTACAGCGACGTTTTGCAGAACGTCCTTGTTCTGCACCTTGAGAAGATCGACGATCTCCCCGTCGCTGTAGCTGGACATTACGCCTTTGATGCATACCAAGGGGTTTTGTGGTTTGGGCTCCTGAACCTTGAGCCCGCCGCTGGATTTAAATTGGGCTTTCACCAGATTTAGGTCCGATTTACTGGCGCACCTCAGGACCACTTTCTGGTTCCGCGCCTTACGGACCGTATCCACACGGGCTCCGCTCTTCTTAAGGTCCAGGGCTGTCCTGATCCTCTCGATCACGTTATCCCCAGTGTGTCGGGGATCTGTCGACGAGACGATCAGGGTGTGGTTGGGTTGAGAAGTGTTCGGTTTCGGGGGCTTTGGCGTGTTGGCAACCTGGGCAAAGGTTTTTGGCCCTTGATGTGGCAGCGGTGGTCTGTCCGCTCTGCCCAGGTCTGCTACCCCTTTCTCTATAGACTGGAGAGTCTTTTTTACTTCCACAACTGCGAGTTCCGCATCCAGGCTGGGCCCTGTCGGCGCCTGAGTTGGCTGTTCGCGGTCTCGCAGCACTCGGATGTCCGCCGAAACGATCTCCAGTCTCTCTGCTATTGGTTGCAGTTGTTCCTTGATGTTTTGTTGTGGTGCTGGTGGTGGTGGGGGAGGTTTCTTTGGTGATTTGGTCATATCTTGGATGAGGGCCTGTAATTTTTTGACACCCTCTTCGAAGATGATGGTAGTCAGCACGCCCGTCTCCGACGTCCGGCTGCTGGTATCGTCATCTTTTGGCTGTGTCAGGTCGGCTTTGATGTTGTCTATCACCTTTTGGAGCACGTCTAGCTGGTTGGACACGCTGGTGAGATTGGTGTCGAGGCGTTTGAGACCTTCACCCATGGAATCCCAGTTTGAATTCCCCGGTGCTCTGTCTCCTAACAGCCTGGTCCTCTCATGCTCCTGGATGTTTTTAAGGCTCGCCGCCTTAATTTCGTCTTTGGCCTCCTTGATTCCCTTGAAGGCTTCAAGGGTCTCATGGCCCAGCCATTCCCTAATGCCCTTGGCCTCCCTATTTGTGTCAGTGAGATCCGATCTCATCAGGGAGAGCTCGACCTTGAACGCCATCAACTCCCGAGAGTGAGCTCTCTCGACCCGCACAAGCTCTTGTGCGTGTCGAGAGCGCTCCTTCTCGAGGTTGTATTTGTGGCGGGCTCTGGAGTCGGCAAGGGAGAGGACTGTCTCGTACAGGCCCTGGAGACACTCGTGGGCTGAGGTCTTACATTCCCTCCGCATATTCCCCGCAGCCTCCAGCGCGTCCTTACCTCGTTGCAGGAGCTCGTTCGCTTCCCTTGTAGCGAGGTCCATCTCCACTCCTGTCCCCCTTCTCGGTGTTCGGTACAGGAGGCTCTGCCGCTCGGGTCGGTTTGACTGACCCGCGGAAGACGCGACCGAACTTTCCTCGTCTGAGATGATCTGACGGGGGGGGGAGATACCGCACTGCTCCCATTGAATAACAACCTCCGAGACTCTTGTGCACTCTGCGGCTGGAATCTCGGAGAAGTTGGTTGAGGCGACTGACGGTGGTAACGAGCCGGCTGAACCCGGCTCCGATGTCGCCTTCGGCACCTTGGGCGGCTCTGATGGACACGCCGCCTTTTCTGATGCTACGGACTTGGCGGTATTTTTAAGAACTTTCTCCCTGAGGGACTTGGACACCTTGGAGACGGTTTCCATGGTCGGCTTGCGGGTGGATGATTTTGAAGACATTATTGATGTGTACTTATAAGTAACTTAATATAATTTAATAATTTACAAGAATAACAATTTGAGGTAGTTAACGGTGTTTTTTTTTTTTTTTTTTTGTTTTTTTTTTTTTTTTTTTTTTTTTTTTTTTTTTTTGGAACTAAGAACTCACGGTTGCTTCAGCTGATGGTCTGCTTCCGCTGTCCAGTGAGGAGCCCGATCTGCTTTCCGAACTCGGTGGTCAGAGTTCGGGAACTCGGATCGTGTGAGTCCTGGTGTGTGTTGATGGTGGTGTCCCGTGGTGTTTCCGAAGTTGATGAGTGGTTTCTTCGATTGTGGGCAAAAATGAAGAAATCTGACGGGGCCAATTGAAGGAGCTTTTGATGCCCTTTCAATTGAGCCCAAACTCGGCTTTGTAGCTCCAACGGTTGCGGAGTTAGGCCAAGGGGGGGTGAGGTAGCCCTGAGAGGGGGTCGGGGGGAGAGGGTCTCGCGGGGAGGTTAGGGGGGGTGAGAGGGGTGGGGGGGGGGGAGTCTGTCCCGTGGGGATGTTAGGGGGGGGTGAAGGGGTTGGGGGACGTACTTGGACGTTCGTGGAGGGGGGTGCCTCAAGGTAGAGGGGGTAGGATGGTACTAAAGGTGTGGGGGGAGGTGATGAGTGGGGGGTGAGATGGGGATGAAGGGTGGCCCGGTGGCTGTGGCTAGGACTTGGTATTCCAAGTTGAATGAGCCCAAACTCGGGGGGGGGTAGGTTAAAGGGGTAAGGAGTTCCTTCAGGGCTTACCTGGTGGTTCGTTGTGGAGTCGTCACGCTGGCCTGCAGACCTTAAGATGATTCCTCGGCCGGCTTCGGAGTCTCCAGGGATGGCTGTACGTGCGTCACGCCTCGTGTATGAAAGCACGTGGTGGTAAATGTAAGGTTATTCTAACCTCAAACCACGTGTTTTTGGCGAAATTTGGTACCTGATAGCTCCCTGGTCCGTGATCCGATTTCACTGTTCTTGGTGCCGATGGATAGGCCTATCTGGCGGTCTTCTGCACAACTGTAGGCAAAGCGACTCCACTAACCTTTACTGAGTTATTAACCCCTAAAGTTATTAGGGTTCTGCTCCGCAACCTGATGACGTAGGATGTTGCCCACAATAATCCCGGCTCTTCGTCACTTCACTAACACACTGGAACACTTTTTACACACGTAGCTCAACGCGTCTATTTTTCGTGAATTTATTACGCGGAGCTGATGTTAGTCGTGTCGTCTTAGAACGGATACTGGGTTAGGTTAGGTTAGGTTAGGTTAGGTTAGGTTAGGTTAGGTTAGGTTAGGTTAGGTTAGGTTAGGTTAGGTTAGGTTAGGTTAGGTTAGGTTAGGTTAGGTTAGGTTAGGTTAGGTTAGGTTAGGTTAGGTTAGGTTAGGTTAGGTTAGGTTAGGTTAGGTTAGGTTAGGTTAGGTTAGGTTAGGTTAGGTTAGGTTAGGTTAGGTTAGGTTAGGTTAGGTTAGGTTAGGTTAGGTTAGGTTAGGTTAGGTTAGGTTAGGTTAGGTTAGGTTAGGTTAGGTTAGGTTAGGTTAGGTTAGGTTAGGTTAGGTTAGGTTAGGTTAGGTTAGGTTAGGTTAGGTTAGGTTAGGTTAGGTTAGGTTAGGTTAGGTTAGGTTAGGTTAGGTTAGGTTAGGTTAGGTTAGGTTAGGTTAGGTTAGGTTAGGTTAGGTTAGGTTAGGTTAGGTTAGG